>QRDG01001114.1:0-109314 GCA_012064385.1 Puccinellia tenuiflora | reverse complement strand
CAAATAAAAGTTTCATCCAGAGAATTTATATTTGGGTGAAAAAACCTGGTTGTATCCATCACTGATAAAGTAAAAACTCCATCTCAAAATAAAAGTTCCATCCAAAGAATTTACATTTGGGAAAAAAACGGATTGTATCCATCTCTGATGAACTGAAAAGTACATATGGACTGGGCATGAAAGTTCCATCCGAAAGAAGTTACATCTGGAGAAAAGAATATAAGACACGCATATGTACTACATCTAGCCTACTACTCATACTACTAAAAATACATGCATATGTACATAACTGCATCTAGGTAAACCGAAACTACATTTGAGGTACTAAATAAACTCCGCCCAGCATGGTATAGTTACATTTCACGCAAAGGCAAAGCACATCATCTATATCTGAAAAAAATCCACTACTCTCTAAAAATACATCCAATACATAATGTAACTTCATTGTGTCAGCAAGTAGAACGATGTAATTACCGATTTTAACGATTACATCTCAATGCATTAAAATAAAAGGAAGATCCATTCTGTAGTTTACGTACTGAAAGTGATTGGGAAAGAGACATCCCAGATCAAACATCAACAAGAACATGATGGATCATGTATGTGTTAGTGAACACCGTCGCCGTCCTAGAAACCTCGCCGGAGGAGCCGCTAAACCACCGCAAAAGCAACCATATCCTGCACGTGTATGGTTCGTGCCTTAGATGGAACAAACCTGAATCAAGTTCAGTGTTGCCCCATCAACATTTGTAGGCATCAAATATGGAGTTCCAAAGGAAGGATTAACTGTACCCAACGACAGCAGCTCATGGGTACATCTCAGCTCTATAAAAAAACCACATCTCAACATGATTACTGGAGCAGGGCGAGCATGCATCCGTGGCCGGCGGAGAGGATGGAGCGGTCTCAGTTGAGGTTTTTGTGATTGTACCTCATGAACTCGTCATAGAGGATGTGGCCCATGGTCGCGCAGCTCATGGTAGCCCGGGGGTGGCTGGCCAGAGTTGGCCTTCTCAACGGCGGTCGATGCCACGAACCAGATCGCATGACCAAAATGTCGAGCAGCTCGCCCCGTGACGGCCGCCCTCGACCGTCTCCGCGGCGGCGGAAGCGCATACGGCGCTGGCAGCAACAGCAGGAGGCGGCGGCGTGGGAGCCACGGAGGCCGCGGCCCGGCAAGGAGCTTAGGCGGAACTGTGCTCTGCCTGGGCGGCAGCGACCGAGCAAGGCCATAGTGATTGGAGGAGCTCGTGGAGAGGCTGGGATTGGAGGTAAGGCAATACGGTATAGGGCAGCGGCGGCGGCAAACCAACTGCTAGGCGGAGGTGTGCCGCCGGTCGCAATCTGGATGAACTTTGGATGGGGAACGGGGAGACTACTAGCAACGAGACGAAGTGTGGTCCTGGCCTGATCCACCAAACGCTCGCGTGGACCATTAGATCGACATCCGGCGGCCACGCGAGTGACCTTGCTGGAAGTTAGATCGAGGTCGGCAGGAAATGAGAAATTGCGAAAGAGATACCCGCTCATCCTCTCCCCACTCTCTGCCTCACTCCATCTCTCTCTCAATCCATTGTCCTTTTTCCCCACCGCAGCAACAACCTCCCCACCGCCGCGACCAAAAATCTGACGCCACGGCTTCCCTGCCGCTGACCTCGGCGACCTTGCGCTACCGACGTTGCGGCCAATGACCTCGCGCCGGCGGCAGGGCCCTGCTCATCACCGACGCTCGTCATCGATTCAGTCGTACCGAAGATCCCAAGGAGCGTCGGTGACCAGGAGGGAGGAAGATGCGGGAAGGCCAGGTGACCACAGTAGGGGCTAATGGAGGCGGAAGGACTGACGTCGTCTCCATCGGATCGGCTGGCCGGGCTCACCGCCGACCGACGGGTCCTCTGTCGCTTCCTCTGCTCCCCGAGTTCATCAACGACGTCACCGTCTACGACGCACCCCTCCCCATCTCCAGGCTCACACTCCTCGCCGACAAGGTGCAGGTCCAGCTCTCTCGGCAACCTCCCTGTATGCGTCATACCCCTCTGCTATATTGCGTACGGCGAGCGAGCGCGGAGTGCGGCCAAGAACATGGCCACCACGTCAGGTACACTTCCGGGGCCCCAGCCAAGTGTACCTACTGCATCCGCCGCTCATGCACCGCCTGCTGACGGCAACATCACTACCGTCAGCCCATCACCACCACAACATAGTAGACTGACTCTGTTCCCATTTTATCACTTTTCACTTGTTCTGTGTACACACTCCAGTTGATCGATTTTTTGTGCAAGCTAGTACTGGTATTTGCTATCCAACTAATACGGAGTATATTCTTGATTTCCTGTTATTATGACATAGGTACAATGGGAACTATTTAACTTATTCATTGCATTTACCCCTGTCACTCTACAGTCTACATCCTTCTCTCCAGGCCAGTACACAGAAGGTCTCCTCCCCTCTGTCTCCACAGATACAACCACACCGCTTTAGATGTGATTTATTCCTCCTACTAGGACATATGCCCGTGCGTTGCTACGGGTTCTCAAATTTGTTTTGCTGTCATATGTGTTAAGAACATCTTTAACGAATCCCTTAAATCTCGGACTGTAAAATCAGTATAAGGTGAACCTTTAATCATTTTTATGGAATGGCATGCGCCCTGTGAACAGATACGCTGAACCAATACAGAAACATATATATATATATATATATATATATATATATATATATATATATATATATATATATATATATATATATATATATATATATATTTACATGTGGGGCCCTCCTTCCTTTCACCTTTTCCCTTCCACTCCATCCCTAGGCATGCGAATGAAGCATATATATATATATATATTTACATGTGGGGCCCTCCTTCCTTTCACCTTTTCCCTTCCACTCCATCCCTAGGCATGCGAATGAAGCAACACGACCTCCACGCCCACAACGCGTGAGCGTCACCGTCTGCACACTGCAGGCCACAAACTCGCTCGTCAAGTCCATGCGCACGCTAGAGGCTGTGCTCACCAGATCCGCCGCAAGGGAGCCCCCAGCTATCGTGTGAACGCTGTCTCCATGCCCACGACACGTAGGACGACAAGTGGCACCCCCGTCGAGTACCTGGAGGCCATCGGCAGGGAATCCGGCAGGCCGATGAGGACTGCCCACCAAGAGAGGGAGAGGACTGTCGGTGCCAACAATTGTCGCCTAGATGACGAGATGAACATCGTCTTGTTCATCACACTTGGACGCATGGTGTCGAAAATGGTGCCCTCTATCGACACCACAATCTCGCCAGAGTTATCTTTCGTCGGTTTGGTGGCAGTTGCGCGTGAAACTTCACTCCTGCCAACCGTCATGTGGCTTTAAAGTTCATTGTAAACATCCACTCCAAAACTGGGAACATGAGGTTTTAAAGTATCATTATATTAGATTCACCTTAAAAAGGGGGTTTTACGGGTTCTTAAATAGACATTTTTTTTGCCTAAAACCATAAAAAACAGTTATTTTAAGGTTTTTTTCCTCTTTAAGGGATCCGCTAGGTATGCTCAACATAATAACTACATAGCTTGCATTGTTACGAAAATATAAATATATCGAAATTATGACAAATGATTATTAGAATTCATGAGCATGTCACTAAACATACACCCATATACAGTATGCTTAGGGTTTATGTAGTGTTTATTTCTTATGGAGGTCATACGACTGGGCCCTACCTAAAAATAAATGTTTGACTAATGTTGCTAGCCTCTTCTTCTAAAACCAACAAGGAGTCAGTTAGCATGGTAAAGTAACATGAACAGAACCTAAGGCCTCGTTCGGTTACTTGGGAATTAATCCCCACGTGGAAGTGAACCACCCGGGGTTTGGGTGATCCCCACTCCGTCACCCACTTCCCTATGGGATGGAATCTCTGCCACGTTGTATTCCCTGCCACTAAACATGCATTCGGTTAATCCAAGCCATAGAGGGTTTAGTCATATGCAGCCAACATACATACTATGACATGTCATTAAATCAAATCCAAATAAATTTGACTCAGATAAATCGAATAACCCAGAAAAAATACCAAATAATTAGAAAAAAAATTGGTACAACTTCTCTCGGGCAACAAGTTGAACTTGTGAATACCTTACAGAATCACATAGTCCAAACTAGAAAAAATACATGAACGGATTCTCACTCAGCACATACAGATGGTGATAATACAAATTTCAATTTTGTTGCTAGAATTGATGGATAAAAAAAAGTTCAAAGAAGGCAAAGCGCTCATCGACCTCGCTTTCTGTACTGCCACCTTTCATTCTCTTGTCGCTGCATAAGTTAGGGCCGCCTGAGGATGTAGTCGTAATATGCCTTGTCCCAACAGTTGCTGCAGCGTGGTGCCTCGGCCAACCGTCACTGCCACATCGCCATCGAACCGCACCACCGGACACCCGCGACGCGCCGTATGAGTAACACCAGGCAACTCATGTCCTGAAGTACAATATCAATAAGCTACCTAAGTTACCAATACACAAGACATACCTCTGTAAATGTGGATTTAGATTCGAAAGAAGCTTGTGCTGGAGCCGTGAAACTAAACAAAAATACCAACAGCATAGTACCATTATTTGGAGGAAGTGACTTTCTGATCTAGTACCACGTTGTTGCAGACCAAACATTATCAACCAAGACCAAGTAACTGCAAGAAAAGAAATTGACCCGGTGTCGTGCCGCCAACTATTTTTATTGTGTGTTTCCCAAATTCATCAGTCAATTTTTTGATAAATTAACAAACACAATTGTTTACCACTACAAAGACAGCGATCTGACAGATATTCCCCCCCTTGCTCATCGTGCCTTTGTTTAATTCAGAGAGAAGAGAGAGCTCATATCCTAGAACAGGGGTCTGACAACCATGTGAGCTCATTTGTGTTTAGAATTTTTACCAAAAAATCAATCTTCGCACCAGACCAAAACCCTAGAAATTATTCAGGAACCATAGCAGGAACCCTAGAAATTAAAGAACCAAATAGAATAGAAATTAACATGATGAGTGGGGGGGGGAACGAAGGAAGAGGATGAGGAGTGGGGCCTTACCAGTCCAACATCGGGGGAGAAGCACACCGGCGACGGGTTCGTTGCGGTCGCCACTCCTGGTCACCGCCGAGCTCACGCCGCTGTGGTTGGATGTGGTGCCTCCGGTTGTACAGGGGGAGGGGGTTTGCTAGAAGGAAGCTCGCAGCTGCCGTCTCCTCTGGTCGCACTCTCCGTCCGTCCCCGTCGGCGCCGATAAGCCGGTGTCGTCGCCGGCTCGCCGCTGCGTCCACCAATTTTGCGAGAGGGACGGAGGGGCAAGACGGATTAGTACCGCTTCGCTTCGCTCGGGAAAGAATCCATGAGGTGGAAGGCGTGGATCGGATCCCGGTGTGTTCCACAGGGTTCGGGGTGGATTTGGACGGGGTGCGACCCCGGCCGGGTTTAACCGAACGCGTTTATAAGGGAGGGCGGGAAAGAAACCCGGTCGGTGCAAAACTACGGGGTTCGGCAGGGATTGGGAGCCAATCCCGGCGGGGGAGGGGCTAACCGAACAAAGCCTAAAGGAGCAGATCTCCAGTCAGTACTGTGCGCTCCACTCAGTTGAGCACGACAGGGGCAGCGCTGCCACAAAGCGACGGAGCGTGTATGGTTCGCTCCCCAGGGCCGAGCATGCCCCCGATCGGTCTGGACCGCTGCCTGCAACAGAACCTGAGAGATTTTTTTATTATTATTATTTTTTCATTTTTTTTTGCAGAATCCGAAGAAAGATTAGGAAAAAAATGCTAATCTTTGCATGGGAGGAAATTTTGATGGAAGTGTTCCAGGAACTCGAGATAATAGAATTGGAATTCAGTATATTGGCTTGCAAACAAACTACTCCGTCTCATATTGAAAAGTCATTTTCATCTACACTCTTCATAATCTCCTTCATCTAACTCCGTGTGTAAAGTATGACCAGACTGCATTCACATCAACATAACTCAAAAGAGGAAGAAAATAGTAGTAACTGAAAGAAAACTTAGCCATGAATCAGATTAACAATATTAATTTAGTTTGAAATCAAAAAATAATAACAACATAAGCACCTATATCCTCAAAGTATAATTTGTGCCTAACCGTATGTGGAAGCACCCAAGGAAATTCGCTAGAAAGTTTTAAACATGATCTGATGAAAATGTCAAAACAAATGTGGTGAAAAAGAAATTATTGGTACTAACTTCTCAGCAATGAGCATGATGAACCTTATTAGAGAAAAATCAACGACATAGAATCCCAGTAAATAACCATATGTGGAAGCACCCAAGGAAATTTGCTAGAAAGTTTTAAACTTGATCTGATGAAAATGTCAAAACAAATGTGGCGACAAAGAAATTATTTGGTAGTAACTTCTCAGCAATGAGCATGATGAACCTTATTAGAGAAAATTCAACGACATAGAATCCCAGTAAATTTAAGAAGAGAGGTGTTGCAAGCTTTGTAGCAAGATCTTACCGACACTTGAAAAGTAATCAGTTGCAATCCTTTGGAAAGGTTCAACAAAATAGGCACAACAATAAAGCACCCTTGACGAACTTGGCCGCCTCCTTGCTCGGCCCATCCACAATGTCCACTCTGAAACTGTTCATAGACATGTCATCAAGTGCATATATAAAATTTTATTGTATGTGAATAAACTGCATTAGCTTGTGTGCGAAGCTGAATTGCTCTCCAGCAAAGAACTTACGGCAAGAAATTAATTATCCATGGTTAACTCAAAGCCATTCAGCAACCGCTTCCATCTGCAGCAAGTGCATGTTTTACAAGATCTTGGAAACTAAATTTGCAGTTGAAGATCCATCAATTTTGAACACTGAAGTAAGCAACCACAACATGGACACTAACAAAACTTAAATTATGAGACAATCCTATCACCGTTGTAAGAAAGGATTCAACCTGGCAAACAAGCAGCAAGTGTTAGAAGGCATATACTTAGTATCACTTCTGCAGTTGGAAAGGGAAGGTATAGCACCTTTTCCACAACAGATGTCAACTTGAAAGTAAGATAAAATATCCCGTGATTAAGAAGAAAAATTACTCCCTAAATTATATGGAAACAATAGGCACATGGAGTCATCAAGAAAAGAGCACGAAGATACATCACAGGAGATCTAAGATTACAAATGTACGAAGCTGGTGTACCTGCCTACGGTAGCTACAGCCTGTGGTGTTCTTGTAGTAGCAACATGCACTTGATGACCATACCAGTTTGGCACAGCATGTTGTGCCTTGGAGTACTACCAATCCACCAGCTGCATCCTATTATTTCCGGAAGCAAAATAAAATGTGTATTTGCAAGCTGTTACACAACCTGTCATGCATGCGTGTAATGAAATCGTTGACAACACTACCTGTATCTTTGTCCTAGACTAAATTCAGAGCAAAATAAGTCCAAAACAACAACAGAATACAGATGTTGAGAAGTTTGGCATCCTACTATGGAATGAGCCTTGTGACCGAGAGTGGGCAACTGAGTAAAAGTGACTTTGTATCTGCAAATGTAAAAAAGAGAATGTTTATCAGTATGTCACAAGCCTGGTGACAGTTAAAACCATATTCTTTGGAATTGCAATGATGTACAAAAGCAAGCTGAAAATCAAACTGAAAAAAGGAAATTACTAATAAACATAAAGCAAGCTGGGTATCTGGGCATCGACTGGCTCCCGTAAGTCAAACATGGTGCGCACTTAGTCAGAAAATTTATGAGTTCCATTACACAGAGCTGCATTGGTCGACATATAAAATGAAGATCATAATGCAAATGTACTGTACCATATAATCTTGTGAAGAACATGCCGGCGAGAAGAAAGTACTACAGTTGCCCGACAAAAAAGCTGAATGGATTATGCAGAATGTAAGTTTCGGACAGATAATCTTTAGCTTTGAATTTTTTAAGCACGATCTGCCAGTTGAAGAGTCACCTCGCATGAATTTTTTTAGCACGATCCAGCCCCTTTCGCACTATCCATCATGCAGGCGGCGCTCGAGGAATCCACCTCCTCACCTGACCCAAGTACCCCGTCAGGCGCCAGCCACCAGCTCGCCGCGCTCGTGTAGCTCGGCCTGCACCTGCCGGCGCTGGCCACAGAGCCTCCAGAGCCCAGCCCAGCCCGACCTCGATTGGGGCGCGCAGGGAGACAGTGTTGGAGCAGGCCATGGGCCATTGCGATGGTGCTGCGCCTGTATACGGCGTTGGCGTTGTTCCAGATGTGCACCAGCGGGATCTTCTCCATCATGGCTGTCGTCGTCGTCGGGGAGACACCTCTCGCCTCCTCCTGCTGCGGCACCAGAATCGCAGCGATTAAAGGCGGATGAAGAGATCGAAAAAGGGGAGAGAGGGAGGCGGAGCATATCGACGGGTACCTGGTAACCTGGATGGATCGATTGGGTTTGAAGGCGAGTGGACTCCTCCATGATTCGAGGCGCGATTAGATGGGTCGAGATTGGGAGACCATGCCGCGATGGATCGTGCACTGTTATTACGGGCGAAAATTATGTCCGGCGGAAAAAGAACGGAACGGTCCTGGGGCCCGACGAAACGGAGTGGAACGGGAGTGCGAGTGCGACCAAGGACGAAGCGAAAACACTGGAGGAGGTCGGACAAAGGAACGAATTGTTCTTTTTAGATAGGAATCTGCCAGTTGAAGAGTCACCTCGCATGAAATTTTTTAGCACGATCCAGCCCCTTTCGCACTATCCATCATGCAGGCGGCGCTCGAGGAATCCACCTCCTCACCTGACCCAAGTACCCCGTCAGGCGCCAGCCACCAGCTTGCCGCCCTCGTGTAGCTCAGCCTGCAACCGCCGGCGCCGGCCACAGAGCCTCCAGAGTCTAGCCCAGCCCGACCTCGATTGGGGCGCGCAGGGAGACAGTGTTGGAGCAGGCCATGGGCCATTGCGACGGTGCTGCGCCTGTATACGGCGTTGGCGTTGTTCCAGATGTGCACCAGCGGGATCTTCTCCATCATGGCTGTCGTCGTCGTCGGGGAGACACCTCTCGCCTCCTCCTGCTGCGGCACCAGAATCACAGCGATTAAAGGCGGATGAAGAGATCGAAAAAGGGGAGAGAGGGAGGCGGAGCATATCGACGGGTACCTGGTACCCTGGATGGATCGATTGGGTTTGAAGGCGAGTGGATTCCTCCGTGATTCGAGGCGCGATTAGATGGGTCGAGATCGGGAGACCATGCCGCGATGGACCGTGCACTGTGATTACGGGAGAAAATTATATCCGGTGGAAAAAGAACGGAACGGTCCTGGAGCCTGATGAAACGGAGCAGAACAGGAGTGCGAGTGCGACGAAGGACGAAGCGAAAACACTGGAGGAGGTCGGACAAAGGAACGAATTGTTCTTTTTAGATAGGAATCTGCCAATTGAAGAGTCACCTCGCATGAATTTTTTTAGCACGATCCAGCCCCTTTCGCACTATCCATCATGTAGGCGGCGCTCGAGGAATCCACCTCCTCACCTGACCCAAGTACCCCGTCAGGCGCCAGCCACCAGCTCACCGCGTTCGTGTAGCTCGGCCTGCACCCGCCGGCGGCGGCCACAGATCCTCCAGAGTCCAGCACAGCCCGACCTCGATTGGGGCGCGCAGGGAGACAGTGTTGGAGCAGGCCATGGGCCATCGCGATGGTGCTGCGCCTGTATACGGCGTTGGCGTTGTTCCAGATGTGCACCAGCGGGATCTTCTCCATCATGGCTGTCGTCGTCGTCGGGGAGACACCTCTCGCCTCCTCCTGCCGCGGCACCAGAATAGCAGCGATTAAAGGCGGATGAAGAGATCGAAAAAGGGGAGAGAGGGAGGCGGAGCATATCGACGGGCTGGTAACCTGGATGGATCGATTGGGTTTGAAGGCGAGTGGATTCCTTCGTGATTCGAGGCGCGATTAGATGGGTCGAGATCGGGAGACCATGCCGCGATGGATCGTGCACTGTGATTACGGGAGAAAATTATGTCCGGTGGAAAAAGAACGGAACGGTCCTGGGGCCTGACGAAACGGAGCAGAACAGGAGTGCGAGTGCGATGAAGGACGAAGCGAAAACACTGGAGGAGGTCGGACAAAGGAACGAATTATTGTTTTTAAATAGGAATCTGCCAGTTGAAGAGTCACCTCGCATGATTTTTTTTAGCACGATCCAGCCCCTTTCGCACTATCCATCATGCAGGCGGCGCTCGAGGAATCCACCTCCTCACCTGACCCAAGTACCCCGTCAGGCGCCAGCCACCAGCTCACCGCGTTCGTGTAGCTCGGCCTGCACCCGCCGGCGGCGGCCACAGAGCCTCCAGAGTCCAGCCCAGCCCGACCTCGATTGGGGCGCGTAGGGAGACAGTGTTGGAGCAGGCCATGGGCCATCGCGATGGTGCTGCGCCTGTATACGGCGTTGGCGTTGTTCCAGATGTGCACCAGCGGGATCTTCTCCATCATGGTTGTCGTCGTCGTCGGGGAGACACCTCTCGCCTCCTCCTGCTGCGGCACCAGAATCGCAGCGATTAAAGGCGGATGAAGAGATCGAAAAAGGGGAGAGACGGAGGCGGAGCTTATCGACGGGTACCTGGTAACCTGGATGGATCGATTGGGTTTGAAGGCGATTGGATTCCTCCGTGATTCGAGGCGCGATTAGATGGGTCGAGATCGGGAGACCATGCCGCGATGGATCGTGCACTGTGATTACGGGAGAAAATTATGTCCGGCGGAAAAAGAACGGAACGGTCCTGGGGCTGACGAAACGGAGCGGAACGGGAGTGCGAGTGCGATGAAGGACGAAGCAAAAACACTGGAGGAGGTCGGACAAAGGAACGAATTGTTCTTTTTAGATAGGATAGGACTAGCTAAATGTCCGTGCGTTGCAACGGGGACATACTTAATCTAATGGTTCAGTACTAATCGTGTCAAAGATCATCCTTGTCATGATTTATATCTATGTTTTACTACGGACCCCGTAAATAGTAAAGATGGCTACTTACGATTTTCACTTCAGATAATTCGATAACATATGCATAGTAAACAAGGACCTAGCAAAAAAATACCGAGATAGACATTGTATTTATTTATTTTCCTTCTATGATGGAATAGCAACGACTTATTATAAAATAAGATACGAATTGATCAAATAAGATTAGCATGCTTCTAACAATCATATGTAACAAGGAACCAATCTGATAACAAAACAATTTATAAAAAAATTCAAATGTATTCACAATTTGTATTTTACAAACCACATTCCAATAGATTTTTCTCACTCAAGAAGAAAGAAGACTCCCAGGACAATGCCCGTGTGTTGCTATGCGTAAAATAAGAGAAACACCCGAGTGTGTCGTGGAAAGCGCTAAGAGTATCTGCAGAGTTGTGTCTAAGGGGGTGGCCAACGAAAATCTGTTTCGGCTCGTAGGTCCAGCTGCTCTCACTTTCTGGGCCAACCACGTTGCCCCTTCTCCAGATTTGTCAGTGTATTCCTTCATGTATCTTCCTTTTTAAATAGAGCATGGGGCCCGCTTGCTCAGATATATTTAATGCGCACAGCTCATGTTTGTAACCATGGTACGTGACGGCAGAAAATTTCATGTGCCGTCATGTTTGGAACCTGGACCGTAACCATTACGTGTCAGACAAAGCACAAAAAAAAAACTCCAGTGATTCCTATATTGTTTAAAAAAAGTATATTTAAAAGTTTCAGAAAATCTGAAAATCATGCATGTTCTCTCAACGATGTATACTACAAGAGTGCAAGATTTCAATGTAAAAATATTTACATGGTAGTCTATACAAAAATGATAAATTTTGGAGATTTGAAACTATGCAATGTTAACTATAATCATATCTGTAAATTTGTCATTTTTATGTAGGTCGGCATACAAATATTTCGCACTATGATTTTTCATGTCTATAGGATACATCATCGAACATGGATGATTGTTTTCAACTTTTTTGAAACTTTGATTTTTTTTAAAAGTAGCGGGAGCGTGTACAAGAAATCTCTACTAAAAAACTGCAAGCAATTTTCGAGGAAAAAATATACTAAGAACACTGAGTAGGCTGTGATCATAATTCCAGTTTCACAATCCAACACATTGGCTCATATGCAATTCACTAACCACAGACAGCTTGCTACGAGTGTTCTTTCGGTGTGCGGCGACTCCACATTTGTGCATTTCCCAATGTTTGTTTGTTGCTTCTGTGTGTCGCCGCACTCCAAACATGTAGTTTGAGGTGTAATAAGCGGGATCTTGCCAAAATATCACCTATAGTTTATTTTTGCAATTTTCAGTTTAAATTTTGAAATTTAAACTAGAAATTGCAAAATGAATTAGAAGTGGGATTTTTATGGGATACCGCTTGACACCTTACATGTAGTATTTTTATGTTCCCTCTCCAAGCATATGATAGAAAACATTGTATGCTCGTTCATCTCTTTAATTACCTTAGAGCATTCACATCAACATAACTCAAAAGAGGAAGAAAATAGTAGTAACTGAAAGAAAACTTAGCCATGAATCAGATTAACAATATTAATTTAGTTTGAAATCAAAAAATAATAACAACATAAGCACCTATATCCTCAAAGTATAATTTGTGCCTAACCGTATGTGGAAGCACCCAAGGAAATTCGCTAGAAAGTTTTAAACATGATCTGATGAAAATGTCAAAACAAATGTGGCGAAAAAGAAATTATTGGTACTAACTTCTCAGCAATGAGCATGATGAACCTTATTAGAGAAAAATCAACGACATAGAATCCCAGTAAATAACCATATGTGGAAGCACCCAAGGAAATTTGCTAGAAAGTTTTAAACTTGATCTGATGAAAATGTCAAAACAAATGTGGCGACAAAGAAATTATTTGGTAGTAACTTCTCAGCAATGAGCATGATGAACCTTATTAGAGAAAAATCAACGACATAGAATCCCAGTAAATTTAAGAAGAGAGGTGTTGCAAGCTTTGTAGCAAGATCTTACCGACACTTGAAAAGTAATCAGTTGCAATCCTTTGGAAAGGTTCAACAAAATAGGCACAACAATAAAGCACCCTTGACGAACTTGGCCGCCTCCTTGCTCGGCCCATCCACAATGTCCACTCTGAAACTGTTCATAGACATGTCATCAAGTGCATATATAAAATTTTATTGTATGTGAATAAACTGCATTAGCTTGTGTGCGAAGCTGAATTGCTCTCCAGCAAAGAACTTACGGCAAGAAATTAATTATCCATGGTTAACTCAAAGCCATTCAGCAACCGCTTCCATCTGCAGCAAGTGCATGTTTTACAAGATCTTGGAAACTAAATTTGCAGTTGAAGATCCATCAATTTTGAATACTGAAGTAAGCAACCACAACATGGACACTAACAAAACTTAAATTATGAGACAATCCTATCACCGTTGTAAGAAAGGATTCAACCTGGCAAACAAGCAGCAAGTGTTAGAAGGCATATACTTAGTATCACTTCTGCAGTTGGAAAGGGAAGGTATAGCACCTTTTCCACAACAGATGTCAACTTGAAAGTAAGATAAAATATCCCGTGATTAAGAAGAAAAATTACTCCCTAAATTATATGGAAACAATAGGCACATGGAGTCATCAAGAAAAGAGCACGAAGATACATCACAGGAGATCTAAGATTACAAATGTACGAAGCTGGTGTACCTGCCTACGGTAGCTACAGCCTGTGGTGTTCTTGTAGTAGCAACATGCACTTGATGACCATACCAGTTTGGCACAGCATGTTGTGCCTTGGAGTACTACCAATCCACCAGCTGCATCCTATTATTTCCGGAAGCAAAATAAAATGTGTATTTGCAAGCTGTTACACAACCTGTCATGCATGCGTGTAATGAAATCGTTGACAACACTACCTGTATCTTTGTCCTAGACTAAATTCAGAGCAAAATAAGTCCAAAACAACAACAGAATACAGATGTTGAGAAGTTTGGCATCCTGCTATGGAATGAGCCTTGTGACCGAGAGTGGGCAACTGAGTAAAAGTGACTTTGTATCTGCAAATGTAAAAAAGAGAATGTTTATCAGTATGTCACAAGCCTGGTGACAGTTAAAACCATATTCTTTGGAATTGCAATGATGTACAAAAGCAAGCTGAAAATCAAACTGAAAAAAGGAAATTACTAATAAACATAAAGCAAGCTGGGTATCTGGGCATCGACTGGCTCCCGTAAGTCAAACATGGTGCGCACTTAGTCAGAAAATTTATGAGTTCCATTACACAGAGCTGCATTGGTCGACATATAAAATGAAGATCATAATGCAAATGTACTGTACCATATAATCTTGTGAAGAACATGCCGGCGAGAAGAAAGTACTACAGTTGCCCGACAAAAAAGCTGAATGGATTATGCAGAATGTAAGTTTCGGACAGATAATCTTTAGCTTTGAATTTTTTAAGCACGATCTGCCAGTTGAAGAGTCACCTCGCATGAATTTTTTTAGCACGATCCAGCCCTTTTCGCGCTATCCATCATGCAGGCGGCGCTCGAGGAATCCACCTCCTCACCTGACCCAAGTACCCCGTCAGGCGCCAGCCACCAGCTCGCCGCGCTCGTGTAGCTCGGCCTGCACCTGCCGGCGCTGGCCACAGAGCCTCCAGAGCCCAGCCCAGCCCGACCTCGATTGGGGCGCGCAGGGAGACAGTGTTGGAGCAGGCCATGGGCCATTGCGATGGTGCTGCGCCTGTATACGGCGTTGGCGTTGTTCCAGATGTGCACCAGCGGGATCTTCTCCATCATGGCTGTCGTCGTCGTCGGGGAGACACCTCTCGCCTCCTCCTGCTGCGGCACCAGAATCGCAGCGATTAAAGGCGGATGAAGAGATCGAAAAAGGGGAGAGAGGGAGGCGGAGCATATCGACGGGTACCTGGTAACCTGGATGGATCGATTGGGTTTGAAGGCGAGTGGACTCCTCCATGATTCGAGGCGCGATTAGATGGGTCGAGATCGGGAGACCATGCCGCGATGGATCGTGCACTGTGATTACGGGCGAAAATTATGTCCGGCGGAAAAAGAACGGAACGGTCCTGGGGCCCGACGAAACGGAGTGGAACGGGAGTGCGAGTGCGACCAAGGACGAAGCGAAAACACTGGAGGAGGTCGGACAAAGGAACGAATTGTTCTTTTTAGATAGGAATCTGCCAGTTGAAGAGTCACCTCGCATGAATTTTTTTAGCACGATCCAGCCCCTTTCGCACTATCCATCATGCAGGCGGCGCTCGAGGAATCCACCTCCTCACCTGACCCAAGTACCCCGTCAGGCGCCAGCCACCAGCTTGCCGCCCTCGTGTAGCTCGGCCTGCACCCGCCGGCGCCGGCCACAGAGCCTCCAGAGTCTAGCCCAGCCCGACCTCGATTGGGGCGCGCAGGGAGACAGTGTTGGAGCAGGCCATGGGCCATTGCGACGGTGCTGCGCCTGTATACGGCGTTGGCGTTGTTCCAGATGTGCACCAGCGGGATCTTCTCCATCATGGCTGTCGTCGTCGTCGGGGAGACACCTCTCGCCTCCTCCTGCTGCGGCACCAGAATCACAGCGATTAAAGGCGGATGAAGAGATCAAAAAAGGGGAGAGAGGGAGGCGGAGCATATCGACGGGTACCTGGTACCCTGGATGGATCGATTGGGTTTGAAGGCGAGTGGATTCCTCCGTGATTCGAGGCGCGATTAGATGGGTCGAGATCGGGAGACCATGCCGCGATGGACCGTGCACTGTGATTACGGGAGAAAATTATATCCGGTGGAAAAAGAACGGAACGGTCCTGGAGCCTGATGAAACGGAGCAGAACAGGAGTGCGAGTGCGACGAAGGACGAAGCGAAAACACTGGAGGAGGTCGGACAAAGGAACGAATTGTTCTTTTTAGATAGGAATCTGCCAATTGAAGAGTCACCTCGCATGAATTTTTTTAGCACGATCCAGCCCCTTTCGCACTATCCATCATGTAGGCGGCGCTCGAGGAATCCACCTCCTCACCTGACCCAAGTACCCCGTCAGGCGCCAGCCACCAGCTCACCGCGTTCGTGTAGCTCGGCCTGCACCCGCCGGCGGCGGCCACAGATCCTCTAGAGTCCAGCACAGCCCGACCTCGATTGGGGCGCGCAGGGAGACAGTGTTGGAGCAGGCCATGGGCCATCGCGATGGTGCTGCGCCTGTATACGGCGTTGGCGTTGTTCCAGATGTGCACCAGCGGGATCTTCTCCATCATGGCTGTCGTCGTCGTCGGGGAGACACCTCTCGCCTCCTCCTGCCGCGGCACCAGAATAGCAGCGATTAAAGGCGGATGAAGAGATCGAAAAAGGGGAGAGAGGGAGGCGGAGCATATCGACGGGCTGGTAACCTGGATGGATCGATTGGGTTTGAAGGCGAGTGGATTCCTCCGTGATTCGAGGCGCGATTAGATGGGTCGAGATCGGGAGACCATGCCGCGATGGATCGTGCACTGTGATTACGGGAGAAAATTATGTCCGGTGGAAAAAGAACGGAACGGTCCTGGGGCCTGACGAAACGGAGCAGAACAGGAGTGCGAGTGCGATGAAGGACGAAGCGAAAACACTGGAGGAGGTCGGACAAAGGAACGAATTATTCTTTTTAGATAGGAATCTGCCAGTTGAAGAGTCACCTCGCATGATTTTTTTTAGCACGATCCAGCCCCTTTCGCACTATCCATCATGCAGGCGGCGCTCGAGGAATCCACCTCCTCACCTGACCCAAGTACCCCGTCAGGCGCCAGCCACCAGCTCACCGCGTTCGTGTAGCTCGGCCTGCACCCGCCGGCGGCGGCCACAGAGCCTCCAGAGTCCAGCCCAGCCCGACCTCGATTGGGGCGCGTAGGGAGACAGTGTTGGAGCAGGCCATGGGCCATCGCGATGGTGCTGCGCCTGTATACGGCGTTGGCGTTGTTCCAGATGTGCACCAGCGGGATCTTCTCCATCATGGTTGTCGTCGTCGTCGGGGAGACACCTCTCGCCTCCTCCTGCTGCGGCACCAGAATCGCAGCGATTAAAGGCGGATGAAGAGATCGAAAAAGGGGAGAGACGGAGGCGGAGCTTATCGACGGGTACCTGGTAACCTGGATGGATCGATTGGGTTTGAAGGCGATTGGATTCCTCCGTGATTCGAGGCGCGATTAGATGGGTCGAGATCGGGAGACCATGCCGCGATGGATCGTGCACTGTGATTACGGGAGAAAATTATGTCCGGCGGAAAAAGAACGGAACGGTCCTGGGGCTGACGAAACGGAGCGGAACGGGAGTGCGAGTGCGATGAAGGACGAAGCAAAAACACTGGAGGAGGTCGGACAAAGGAACGAATTGTTCTTTTTAGATAGGATAGGACTAGCTAAATGTCCGTGCGTTGCAACGGGGACATACTTAATCTAATGGTTCAGTACTAATCGTGTCAAAGATCATCCTTGTCATGATTTATATCTATGTTTTACTACGGACCCCGTAAATAGTAAAGATGGCTACTTACGATTTTCACTTCAGATAATTCGATAACATATGCATAGTAAACAAGGACCTAGCAAAAAAATACCGAGATAGACATTGTATTTATTTATTTTCCTTCTATGATGGAATAGCAACGACTTATTATAAAATAAGATACGAATTGATCAAGTAAGATTAGCATGCTTCTAACAATCATATGTAACAAGGAACCAATCTGATAACAAAACAATTTATAAAAAAATTCAAATGTATTCACAATTTGTATTTTACAAAACCACATTCCAATAGATTTTTCTCACTCAAGAAAGAAGACTCCCAGGACAATGCCCGTGTGTTGCTATGCGTAAAATAAGAGAAACACCCGAGTGTGTCGTGGAAAGCGCTAAGAGTATCTGCAGAGTTGTGTCTAAGGGGGTGGCCAACGAAAATCTGTTTCGGCTTGTAGGTCCAGCTGCTCTCACTTTCTGGGCCAACCACGTTGCCCCTTCTCCAGATTTGTCAGTGTATTCCTTCATGTATCTTCCTTTTTAAATAGAGCATGGGGCCCGCTTGCTCAGATATATTTAATGCGCACAGCTCATGTTTGTAACCATGGTACGTGACGGCAGAAAATTTCATGTGCCGTCATGTTTGGAACCTGGACCGTAACCATTACGTGTCAGACAAAGCACAAAAAAAAACTCCAGTGATTCCTATATTGTTTAAAAAAAGTATATTTAAAAGTTTCAGAAAATCTGAAAATCATGCATGTTCTCTCAACGATGTATACTACAAGAGTGCAAGATTTCAATGTAAAAATATTTACATGGTAGTCTATACAAAAATGATAAATTTTGGAGATTTGAAACTATGCAATGTTAACTATAATCATATCTGTAAATTTGTCATTTTTATGTAGGTCGGCATACAAATATTTCGCACTATGATTTTTCATGTCTATAGGATACATCATCGAACATGGATGATTGTTTTCAACTTTTTTGAAACTTTGATTTTTTTTAAAAGTAGCGGGAGCGTGTACAAGAAATCTCTACTAAAAAACTGCAAGCAATTTTCGAGGAAAAAATATACTAAGAACACTGAGTAGGCTGTGATCATAATTCCAGTTTCACAATCCAACACATTGGCTCATATGCAATTCACTAACCACAGACAGCTTGCTACGAGTGTTCTTTCGGTGTGCGGCGACTCCACATTTGTGCATTTCCCAATGTTTGTTTGTTGCTTCTGTGTGTCGCCGCACTCCAAACATGTAGTTTGAGGTGTAATAAGCGGGATCTTGCCAAAATATCACCTATAGTTTATTTTTGCAATTTTCAGTTTAAATTTTGAAATTTAAACTAGAAATTGCAAAATGAATTAGAAGTGAGATTTTTATGGGATACCGCTTGACACCTTACATGTAGTATTTTTATGTTCCCTCTCCAAGCATATGATAGAAAACATTGTATGCTCGTTCATCTCTTTAATTACCTTAGAGCATCACTAGCGATATACCCTATATTTTGTTCGAACACACTTAAATTTATGTCTTTTTGGGTGGTGTCCAGACAAATGGGTGTGGGTGCCCCTAAAATCGGCCGGACAAGTGTCCGTTTTGCCCATTTCACTATCTACTATTTTCTTCATTTCGTATTGTATTACAATAAATGTTGTTGACACATGTAAATACACACAACAACAATTCAAAATTTGAAAATATATAACTTGAGTGCGAATTTGGTTAAAAATCTTACAAATCATAAATTGTCCACACACACCATCTCTCTTCGTAAAGCAAACTATAACATTTTAGCTCCTCGTATTGGAGGGGTTGTTTTGACTCATACAAGAAGATGCTCCCATCATCATAGTAAATGTATTTTAAAAACATTTTCATAATGTCAAAAGAATCAGGTGTACATCGAACATTTTGTGTTTGTGCACAAAATTTGGCAAAAAAAACTTTTTGTGTGACATGTATAAAACATAAAAGAATTCGCTGCTCCAAATTAATGTTTCACGAGACATTCTTTGTGTGACAAAAAAAATATTCTTTTCCCAAATCTTTGTGGAGTACTCACCTCTCAAGGGGGAATGCCATGATGATCCACACGGTGCGCAGCATCGTATCCTCGCAATCACCCAACTCCGACCACGGTGCAGGGGCAATCGCCGCTGCTAGGTGCCAGTTCGCCGCGGCCGAAATAAGGATAATGGGATCCAACGATCGTGCAGGCCCGCGCACGCGTGTAAGTTACCGTGACGGAACGAAAATGTGGACCACCAGACCAACATTCTCGCTAACTTCTCGTTCCAGTTCGGTGCATTAATTGTATACGTACACGCTGAGCTGTACCACGCAACTCCAGTATACCATCTTCTCCAAAAATTGCACTGACACTGCAGGAGCTGACAGGAACGGATCCGCATCTGGACGGCCACGATAGTATGACCATCTGGTCGTACGACCCGAAACGCCGCGTCCGCGGTGGCCAAGAGCTTTTTTTTTGTTAGACTTAGGTCGAAACAACTGAAAGGATTAAGTCTAGCTAAGTTTTTTCTAGACCCGGGTCTAGTACAAGACCAAGGTCTAAGAGAATCAAATGTCAAATTGGTCTGCTCATCATAGACCATTACTTTCTCTCTATTTTGATAACCGGTGCCGGCATGAGTGCTAAATGGTGGAACAGATTTTGTTTTCTTAGACCTATGTCTAAAAAATATCTTAGCCATGCCTCACGCTGCACACGCTCTATAGTTTATGTTCCGCATCTTGCCTCTCCATTGACCATGGGACGGTGTGATTCACCGATCCAGTGGGCTCCGCCAGCTACATGAACAAGCTTAAGTTTCAAAATCAAATGGGAATATCAAATCCAAGCACTGTCAAAGAGAACACCACAAACTATTCAAGAAGACGCTCATGTTTATAGTGAGTAGGCCTAACAAATTCCTATATAATGAACCGATTGCATCGCCCTACTTGTCTGTACCAGGTCCATCATTGCAGTACATAGAATTGAACAACGAACCTTGTATGCTATGCAATTATAAGAACAGACACTTTGCATGGATGTTCTTCTCTCTTTAGTTTTCCTATGCCTCGTGACGTCCAAACACCAAATCGCCTCGCCACCGATTCCTTTGCATGAGGACCTGCCGGCGCTCGCTTGCACGATACACTACCGGCGATCGCCCGCATGCTCTTGCCCACGCCTGCTACCAATCTCACCTGCAACCCAGCGACCATGTCGCAGTCCCTCTAGTAAATTGTATTAACTGTTGAGCATGATCATTTTCTGCTGAGCTAGAGCAAGCAAATTCTTCACATTCATGGCATACCTATTTAAAAAAAGACACAAATAAATCGCCATATTTTTCACTGACAAAAGGACTATATCACAAACACTTTGTGTTTATATTGTTTAGAACATATAAACAACCAAAACACAGTTTCACCATTAACAATATAGTAGGATCTTCAAGAAAAAAATGGAACAATATAGAGAATTAGATTGTACCAGCTCATTGATACTTCCTATGGTGATTTCATGTTTCAAATTGAAAACCATGAATTTAAAGCAGAAGTTAGGGTATGTCAAACAGAGTAGCTAGGAACGGTAAATACCTTGATAATCAGCCGGTCCAAAAACATGATCAAATTTTAACCCTTCCTCTCTTTCTCTCTTTAAACATACTGCAGGTCAGTCTCTTGTGACGGATCAACCTTAACCACTAATGGGCACCCACTGGAGGTCTCATCAGAACTTTACTTTGAGCCCATTACCGACAGAATACCCTGATGTTTCGTACAAAGGATGCCGATGCCGGTCTGCAGACTCCATCGTGTACTGCTTCTTCGAGCCATCAAACATTATTGCACACTCCTTGGCACACTCAGCCACCAGCTGCTTGTATACTTCTCCATCAGATTGTTATACATGTACCCTACAAGTACAACAAACAAGACCAGATATCAATAATTCTACAAGCAACGAAGCAAATAGACTTTGACATCCATCCTTATATGCATGCTTGTCTATATATCTAGGAACCAGAGGGCAGCAGAGTGGTCAGGACGCATTCCCCTTCAGCCGCGGCAACCGGATAAGCAATCATCTACTTGATCTCCGAACTCCTGCAAGAACATGAAATATACACAATGTTGTTCAAGTTCAGTCTGTAATAAAAATTAGCACTAAATCTATGAACATCACCCATATGTGTTCAGGGGGCGAAAAATCAGATCAAGGTGTACTTCTGTGTTCGGTCAAGCCCCCGTGGCCGACTTGATCGTCATCTGCTCGAACCTGCTGACGCAGAGAGAGAGAGAGGCGTGAAGGTGGCTAAATTGACTTGTATAGAAGCGTTCCTGCAGTACTACAATACTACAAGTAACAGAGCTCTACCAAAACCAAGCACCCGTTCCAAAAATTACACGAGCTAGCTAGCAATCCGGTTGAATGACAAGACGTCCTGGACAACCCGATCCGTCAAAACAATTGGGACTCCTCGAGCCCTGACGAGATCGCCACCGATCCTCGAGACATCTTGCGACGCACAGATCCAACCAAACCGCATAACCAACAAGAGAAAACTAACCAAAGCACGAGATCGAGAGGGAGATCGCAGATGCTAGCACGATGCCTACCAGGAGGGCGATCCCGATCCATAGATTCCTCGACGACGCAACGCCTTCGCCCTCACCTCCTCCTCGTCTCGAGTTCCCCTCTTCACCTTAGGCCTTAGTATTGATCATCTTTGCGGAAGTGGGTTAAATTAAACTTTTTCGGCAGGGCATCGCATGCGTCGGCGGATCTGACGACGGCTTGGCGAACGCCGCCGCTGCCGCGAAAAAGGCAGGCGGCGGGAGGGGAGGGCCGACCTCCTTCGCTGCAGGGACATTTATGGCCTTGCTGATGCGGGCGTGAGGTGGGGGGTGATGGACGACGAGCAGAACGGTTTGCGAAGGAGGTGCGACGAAAAGAAGCGAAACGCGCGTGGGAGTTGGACGAAAGGACGAGCGAAACGCTCGGTTGGAAGATAGGCCTCCGATCAATGCTGGTCACTCTAATTGCGCGAGAAAAACTGGCGTGGGAGGATGTAGGACGGAGTGTTGACGAAAGAGAGGCATAACGCTTGAGAGGCAGATTGAGGAACCTAACTTTTTATATATAATATAATATAGTATATACTAGTTGAATGCCCGTGCGTTGCTACGGACTTATTCACCTTAATACAAGTTACTATTGTAACATTTTTTGACAACATCTTCTAACTAAGTTATAGAGCATAGAGTTTAGGTCACACAAACTAAACATCATGCTCTACGAATCTTGATCATTGTTTATGTCGCCCTTCATCATTCACATCAACCCTTGACTCAGCATTGCGCCACAAGTGTGCTTTCTAGTCACGTCACTCAAACAACATCACTGTAATTCGTAATGACCGACCCCAACAACGTGCTAGCACTCACCATTGTGCATATGTGTTTTCTCCAACTCTGTCAGATCCCTATAGTCGTTCTCATCTGCCTATGACTTACGAGAAATTGCAGGGTTGCAACAATCATGGCACTTTCAACAATAGCAATTGTGATGGTCTCCATTCCTTCCTTAGAATTGTGAAATATGTAGCAAATTTTCAAAATAATTTCACAAGGTTCAAAAGTCAAGGAGGTTCTGTTTTCCTCCCCCCTTTCCTTTATTAAGCATAGCATGAGAGCCAGGTCGAACTCATAGGAAACCTTCTAACACATGGATCAACGGATGTATAGACACATTAAATTTCACTTTATTAATGGTGCTACACAAATGGTGCCCTACCAAAAACAAGGGCTTGGAGAGAATGTGGTACCGCGGGCTGCTATCCCAATGGTGCCATCAAATATAAGGTCTTTTAGAAAATGTGTAGTAGACAACAACTAAAATGAGGATTGTAGTGTTTTCATTTTGATTGACAGCTATACATAAATTTATTCAAACACAACTTACATTTCCATTTATAATTTCTAACCAATGAAAATCAGGCAAAGAAGGTGTGACTTGACTATATTCTCCAAATCTAAATAAGAACGGTAAAACTGTGACCGGTCTTTTAGCTCAGAGCTTCGCTCCTCTACACTATAGTGGTCCCTCGGTTCACAGCCCAAACCCCAATCAGACCTCCCGACACGTCCACCCGGCACGAGACCTAGCAAATTACAAATGTCAGACCGATTTCATATTGATACCTCCACTTGTGCTCCCATATATCTTCATGTCATCTACCGGTGGGTGCATTTTTTGATTATTCCTGACAAAAACAAAATCCATGGTACCACTTCTTTCTCCCTCGTGCTCCTTCCGGCGCCACAACTGGCCAGTACACTTCGATCAAAATCTACAAGATGAGAACCATTTAATTGAACTGACGGGATATAACATAATGTTCCGTCTTAAATACATTTTGTACTGTGAGGGTTTATTATAAATTAATAAAAGAAATCTTACGTACAAGTGACTGAAAAGGACAACCTGAAGCAGACACATTTGTGACATGGCTATAGAATTCATCCTGCATACTCTTATAAAATGCTTCAAGAAGTAAAATGATACATGTTGGAGAGCTCTTCTCCTATAAAATGTTCTTTTCCTTGAAATCACACATGACTTAGGGCTGACTAACCCATAAAAAAGGAATAATATAAAACAATTTACTCTTTGATTATTTTTTCTACCACCAATCCTCTAGTCTAGCCGAACAAAAGAGCTATTTAGATACATTTTAACAGTAAGGATGTCATCTAACCAACATTCAGAACATGCACCCTTGTACTCTAAGCGACGACATAAGTAGAGTTAGACTTGTTATCTTCATGGGGCATTTTTCAAATGTCTTCACAACATGGATGCAGATAAGAGTTGCAGAACTGAAAAAGTAGCTCAAAGTCCCAAGGAATCCGTCTAAATTTGAAAAGGTATACGCTGCTTTTGAAGACAAGGAAGTTTAATGTTATGGAGCTACATATAGACGAGGTGGACGAACCTGAAGTTCAAAAACATGGTTCCATCATTGGTCATTGCAATTGTAATCTTAGTGTTTTGCAATACATGGGAATAAGGAAATGCGATTGCGCTCCCACTATTTTGCAATACGTACATGGCAATAAGGAAAGATATTAGTCTATCCCCAAACAACAAAATATTCATTAGGCGAAAGACATAGGTACCTCACTAAGTTTGTAAGTTAAGAGGTTAAAACCAATCCGTGCGACTATCAGAGGGATGCTGACAGAACACTCAACTGCAAGAAATAAACTTAGCAATCCAGTAGAAACAGTTGACATATAACCCTGATACAGCCACTATGTTCACTTGATTTAGAGGCAATAGGTTGAAGTGAAGAAAAAAAAAGTACTGAATTGCATTACAGTGGATCGATGCCGCCTGCGGTTCATTAGAAGAAAATTTTAGTGCAATTGTATTAACTTAAAGTAAACAAAATTATTTTTACGTGATCAGGTAACTGGAACAGATCACCGTTGTTCTTTTTGCTACATACTTGTTGATGGGAGAACCTTGGCTTCGGCTTCAGATGTAGATTTATATCAGCCACATGAGAGCGATGAAGGAACTGACGAACTGGAAAGGGCACAGGCACTGCTTTCAGATCTTGTGTTGCATCAAGACAAATTACATGCAAATGAAAATTGGATTAGGATCAAACAAGATTTGTTTTTTGCAATCCTGGGGAAGGGGACCAGCTTGTCGTAGGTGTTGAGGAGGTACCGGACGAGGATCATGGCGCCTAGGGCATCCGGCTTCCCGCTTCCCTCGGACAATGGTGATGACGGTGATGCCGACGTTGGGGCCACCGTCATCCTTCTCCTCGAAGCGTCGTTCTTGACGCCGTCCGGGAGCAGAGGACAGGGAAGGAGAGGGGCACCGATGCACGGCCGCCCAGACCTTGAAGCGGAGCAGACTGGGGACGCTCCTTCACGTGAAGAGGATGGAGAGAAAGGGCGGGTGGTGCCAGGGGCGGCGTTGCTTTAGACGGGAGAGATCGAGATGTGGAGGGGCGCCACCATTGGGAGGAGAGATCAGATCGTGGGGAGAAAGACCCACATGTTGGCGTTGTGTTGTACTGGGCCTGGCCCATGTGGGTGCTCGCGGGACGAAGGGAAGCGAGCGGACGATCCATCGTCTGGAGACGACGTACGAACGTCCAACTCCAATATTATAGTATAGATATATATAGAGATAGAGATTAGATTAGACAGGAAAGGAAAGAAGATAGGATAGGAGAGAAGAGATATGAACCAAGTAAAATTTTGTCCTATATGTTTCTGTATACTGCAATTAACACCTAATGGTTTTGTTTCTTCTGCAGCTTCTAGGATCTGATTTCCATCCAAGTAAGTTGATAGGAAGTGCAGATTCTTATTTATTCATGGCTGGGGTAGAATCAAAGTGGGAAGACGCAGTGTGTGCAAATGGGCCGAAAAAAAACTTTAGGAAAAAAAAAACGCTCCCGGGTCGCTCCCGCGGGCGGCCGGGAGCGAACCCTAGCCGCCGCCACCAGCGACCCCTCCCCCCACCTCCGCCTCCCCTCGCCGCCACCGGTCGGCGTCACCGGGCAAAGCCCCTGCGGCGTGGCGGCGGAGGGACACTTTCCTCCTTCCGCTCGGGGCGGTGCGGCGCGGGCCGCTCCCATCTCGACGGAACCCGAGCGGCGAGCTCTCAGGGCGGCCCGGCGAGTTGCGAAGGGCGGCGCGGCCGTTCTTCTGGCTGGCCCGAAGATCTTCACGCAGAGCGGGCGTGGAGGGCAGAGGGGCGCGGGGAGGAGCTTTTCGGGGCCGACGACGCAGGTGCTGGGTGGCGCAGGAGGTCGCGTGGAGGTGCGGCGGCTGGGCGGCGCAGGTGCTGGGAAGCCCCGGCCATTGCTGACGTTGCGGCGGTGGTCGTCGGGCGATCGGCAGGGGCGCAGGTGGTCTCGCGCCGGCTCCTTGGGCAGCGCAGGTGGTGGGGACGGGCCCTGCCTGGCTGTGAGGGTGGCAGGCCGGGGTAGTCGTCAGCGCGGCGACGCGGGCATCGGAGCCTGGTCAGGCACGGCGCTGGCCGTGGCGGCTTGCCTGCCGGTTTCGGCGGCCCCGGATCGTGGGTTCGGCGTGGTTGGCGCAGCCAGGGGCGTCGTGCCCGCCATAGCCGACGCGGAGTGAAGCTGCAGCGGCGGGTCGAGGGGGGTTGGATGGCTCTGTGCGATGGTTGCGCCGCCCTCACGCATGAGGTGTTTGGATCAGTGGGCGTGCAGGCTGGCGGTGCCGCGGGTCTCCCCGCCTTGGCCCGGCTGCGTGGGGCTGGAGAGTCTCGAGTGCTCCGGGCGAAAGCCTAACGATGTGACGCACGTGGGCGCCGTTCTCCCTCTTGGGGGGGGGGGGGTCGTCTTGGATCTCCTCGATTCTCCTCAGTCTCGGACCTCCTCATCGGGTGAAGACCTGGAGCCTGCTGTGTAGGTCCGGACAACGGCGTCGATCTTCGTCGCCTCCCCTCTTGAGGGCGTTGTCTTGAAGATGATGGTTCCTTTGTGCGCGCTTGTGGGCTGGACTCACACAACATTGTGGTTGGCAGCGGCTGACAATGTCTTGGGTGCTATGGTGGCGTTGCGAGTTGTGTGGCAACGATGACGGTGGTGAGCGGATCCGGGTCGCGGCTTGTCCTTCGTCACCGACAATCCGCGTTGTGTCCCGCTGTGAAGTTGTGAAGTCGGAGCTGCGTGTCTCGGGGTGGGCAGGCTGGGCAACGATGCCACTTTTTCTACAGTGGCCGCGCGGATTCCGTGGGTGCAAGGTGTGCTTCTTTCTCTGGTGAAGCTCTTCGTTGAAGTCGGAGCTGCCTCTTCCTCGACGCTTTGGGTCGACTGCTTGGCATAGGCCGACATGGTTTTCTGCGTCGGCTGCGGCGAGGACTTCGTCGGTGGTCGCCGAAGGTGAAGTCGGAATCGCTTGCTCAGGGAGGAGTGACGACGATGACGCTCGATGACGACCTTGATGGTGTTTTTCTCCTCGGCGGCGTGTGTGCTCCTTGTGGGTTGCCAGGTCGGCCGGGTCTGCCCAATGTGGTGCTTCATGACTACATTGGTGCATTTGTAATGGTTTTCGGCCAGTTCCCCGGTAATGAACCGGTCAATTCACTCCTATTTTTTAATAAAATGAGGCAATGTTGCCCGTTTTGTTCAAAAATGGGCGCTTTCCATCTACTGCTCATTGGTGAGTCATTTAACATGCTTGGGTGAGCGAGTGTCATGCTTTTTTTCTAGGTAAATTTGTAGCAGCAATCTTCCAGTAGTCTTAAGTAGTACAGGATAAGAGATACCCTCCTTTTCTGACTGGTGCACTTATTAAATTAGATACTCAGTTAATTGATTTGATTTAGATTGTGAACAATAATTTCATGTAATTTTCAACTCTGTCAGACTCGGTACGTTGAATAAGTCCAGACTAACGAGGCTGGGGTTAATCCCCATTTCGAAAAAAATGTCCAGACTAATTTTTTCTGGATTTGCTAATTCTCAGTCGACTAATAATTTGTTAATTCTTAGTCAACTCTTTTGTTACCATTAGATAAGCTGCTAAGGTTCGTGTCAAACATTGTTGATAACCGGGAAAAAAACATCACAAACACACTCGCCGACCATCGTGAGGACACAACCAACCAATCTAGCTATCAACACAAGCCGAAGACCTTCGTCGAGATTGCCCACCGTCATAGAAAAAAGCACTGGTAGTCACTAAGCTTGCACGAGATGAGTGAATTGGTCACTCAACTCGCAAAATGTGAAAACTGGTCACTCAACTCATCCGGGATGAGTGATTTGGTCACGAACCGGCCCTCAAGCCGACTTTTCTGTCCACGTGGCGTTTGGAACGGTTTAGGGACAGCAGCGGGTAGTTTTTTTTTTTTTGCAGAAATAACCCTGCCTTGTTTGATATTCCTACTTGGTTGATATTCCTACTGCTCAGCCCAGGCTATTTATGTCTGTTCCACTGACGGGTGGGGTCCATCGGTCATACTTGTCCACAAGCTGAAGCACCTGCACCATCGCCTGATCCGTCAGTTCCACCAGGACACCAACACCAAATCCCCATCCTAGTCCAGCCATCTCCCACATCGCCGGCAGACACGCGTCGCCACCACTCCCACCGCGCAGCCCCCTCCTCCACTGCACGTGCCAAGGCTGGCTCCCCCTTTCCTCCTTGTGCTTCACGGCGTGAGGTAACCCTAGCTCTGGCAGTCGCGTCGCACCGCTGACACAAAGTGTCCCTCCCCGAACTGAGCCTACAACTAGCTCCGACGTGAGCTCCTTATCCTCCTCGTTGAAGCTTTCTTGCGAGGACGGCCATGATCGACGGAATCGAGGTGTTCTTCACTGCCTCCGGCCAAGCTCGCCGCGCTCGATTCCGGCGACGCGACCCTCCTCCGCCCTCGGCGAGCACATTGTTGGCCTTAGGGCGAGCTTATGGATCGGTAGGACCTCTCCCTATCCTCTCCCATGCTCTGTGGCGGGCCGCCTTCGAGCGCTACTGCACACGTCAGCTCCGGTGGTCACCGATGTCACGTCCGGTGAGCATTTGGTCACGCCGCGGCGCCTATAGCCTCACCTTGGCTTTGGCTTCGGATGGAAGGACAAAAGTTGATGTGCTCCTCCCGCGAGGCCCCCTCCATGGCCGAGCTTCGGATGGAACAACGCGTCGCCCCCGCAACGTTCCCTTCCTCCTTGAGCTCTCCCGCGAGCGCAACGAGAGGCCTCGGTCTCGTCTCCATTGCTGGTAGGCAACGAGGTCGACCCTAGACCATCTCCCCCGTGCGGTCAAGAGGTTAAAGACGAAACCAAGGTAGAATAAATAAAAAGAGGAAAAAACAAATTCATCCATTTTATGAACACCCCCTGTTGGGGATATGAATCCCAGATACCCAAAAGGAGGTCAAAATTGTTTAAGGACTCAAGCCGGCCATCTCAAGGCGAATCCAACCATCTCAAGGCGAATCCAACCGTCCGGCTTGAACATCTCCGTCCGGCTTGGAGCAGCCGGATTCCACCCACCGACCAGCTCGTACTGGTGGGGCAGGATCACGCAACTGCCACCTGATGAATAGTACACCCTGTCGGACGTTACAGCAGCAGTGTAATGATGAGTTGGCTCCAGCCGGCTTGAAACTGTAGTGATGTCATAGGGGTAAACTTGTAACTTCCCTGTAACCCAAAAACCCTAGCCGCTGCCTATATAAAGCGTGCAGGGGCCTCCTGCGCGAGGCAGATCATCATCGACACAGGCACACACATTCACGTTGATCGTCATCTTCTACCTCCAGCCGGCTTGACAGCTCAAGCCGGCACCGCCAAAGAACAGCTCCAGGAGCACCACTTGTAGCCCGATTCTGTGATCAAGCAATAGAAACAAGAACAGCAGGACGTAGGGGTTTTACCTCATCACGAGGGCACTGAACCTGGGTACATCGCGTGTCTTCTCGTGCTTGTTACCCAATCCCGCGCGAGCGCCATCGTTGCCTTGTCCCGCACTTGTTTCCATCGTTGATGGATATGTCGTTGAAGCCACCACGACACCCCCTCCTCTTAATTTCTGATAAAAAGACGCAGTCCATAGCCACGTGGACAGAAAAACCGGCTCGAGGACCGGTTCGTGACCAAATCACTCATCTTGGACAAGTTGAGTGACCAGTTTTCACATTTTGCGAGTTGAACTCATCTAGAACAAGTTCAGTGAGTGCCAGTGCTTTTATCTCATTTCACCTATATCAAGAGGCATCCTTTCTTCTTGATCACCCAAATATTTAGTCCCCTTGGAGAGGTGTTAAAAATGAAACATTAGCACTTGGTTTTTTATTATGAACATTTTTATCATTGTTTCCTCCAACTATAGTTAAATAAAATATTGGATACCCAAATCTTGTAAAAAATGATTCAGTTTGAACTCTAAGGTGGTTTTGGTGTCGGTTTCTCTGTCATGTCATATGGTTGAGTGAAAAAAAAATCAGGAAAAATGCAAAAACAATTTTTCCAAATCAGGACAATTATCATTACAAAAAGCTGACATGATAATTCACTTTCTTAATGCTAAGAAAATTTGCATGAACTTTCTTTAAAAAATGGATATTCATAAACAAAGAATAACTAATCTTATCATTGCATTCTTTCCGGTGATGGAATATCTAATAACAAGAGAATTGTTTTCCTGAAATCCCTGGAAAAAAACATTTTGCATAATATACATTTGATCGCTAATTTGAAGTATTTGCTTGTCAAACCACGCATGTGCCACGTCATTACGTCAACTAGTGGCACGGCCGCACGGCCGGAGAGGGCACGTCCATACGGCCGGAGAGGCACAAATCAACCACGAGAGATGCGCGAATGGAATCAATCCGCGGCAAGAACCGGGCCAAGGACGCTTCAGATTTGGCGACCTCCGACTAATTAACTTTCCCTCTGTGCGGGATTACATTCCCTTTGTGCTTTGATCTGATTGATTTCGAATACCAGCTACCACCACGACGCGCTGCCTTATATAATGAAACTCACTTTGATAATGGGGCGTCAATAATGCGCGCGTGACGACATGCGGTACAAATTCTTTCTTGTCTATATAAAGTAAAACTGGAACAAAACGATTTTATTTTCCAGCAACTAAAAAACCTAATTAAATCCCACCCTGCTGCCACCGGCGATGGTTCGTACACGACGTGCCTGCCTGTGCTCGTCACGTGCCGCCGCCGCCGCCACCAGCTCCGGCCACGCCTCCTTGGAGTGCTCAAGCAGCTTCTTCTCGTGCGTCCCACGCCGTTTGCGGCGCTTACGACCAGGGCGTTGCGCCAAGGCGTTATTTAACTTCTTCTTCAAGTGCTTCATCTTCTGAGAGATTATTTGGGCATTCATCTCGCCTGGGCGAATGAGCGACGAGCTTTCGTCCTCCTGTAGCGCGGCGAGGATGGCCGACGGCGGAGGCATGTTGCCAAAGTTCACCTTGCGGAGACTTACGATGGTGTCCACCAGTTTCAGGTTGTCGTCGTAGGTCCAGCAGTTGTATGGCCCCTTCGCATCATCCTCCGATGATTCGTCGGAGAGGACCACCACCTTGTCGTCGTCGTCATCGGAGGAGAGGACGACCACCTCGTCGTCGGAGAGGACGATCAGAGAAGGGGTTGGGAGGGTCGGTGGCGCCATGTTTTTCTCTTTTTTTTGTTGCTTGTGGTCGGCCGGTGATGCACAAGAGTCTCTTTGTTTTACTTACCCGTGATTAGCCATACGATCTTCAGATCGGGAGAGAAGTGGTGGGGAGATCTACAGCAAGCGGAGAGAGGCAATGGTTAATGGGGAGAAAGAAACATTGAGGGGAGCATTTATAGGATGGTTTGGGCGGCTCAAAAATCAAAATTCGGGAGAATTGCCCGCCCATTGGTACGCAGTGCTAAAGTAATTCTCCTTCAAAATTTTCGCTAGTTTTATACGCGCGGGGAGAGTTTTCCAGAAAATTTTCGCGCCAAACTATCACGCGTGAGAGATAGACTGTGATGGGTAGTCAATCGACAGAGGGAGTTCCGGGCGAGAGGATAGGGATGGCGATCGATTGAGAGACCGGGTGCAATTTATGTGATCGATTTTGGGATCGCTTCTGTCCCGTAACGTACGGTATGGATAAGTAAAGGAGAGATTGTTTCCGATTTTTTTTTTTTTTTGCCAACGTGGCTGTACGGACTGCTCCTTCCGATTTTTTTCTACATGCAAACCAGTATAAATACCCACGTCTTAATATTCGTGCTAAAAAACTTAGACACCTTATATTAAGGAACAGAGGTAGTATTTTTTTTTTGCGAAAAAACGGAGGAAGTATTATATAGGACGCGACTATCTATAGGGCGCCCTAGATTTGGCATAACCATAGGGCATTAGGATTTTTTCTTAATTATCCACCTAAAGTCACGGGATGTTAGCATAAGTTTGCATGTATGCAGTAAATGACGAAATTGATGATGTCATCTCGTATTTAATGTGAAATCCGAAAATTCAAAATGATTTGTAGCTTAAACCGTTTATCGGATTTATGATCCGTTTTCACCGTTAGACTAGTCGTGTCGAGATCTTCAAAACTAGATTCAATATTGTTATGTTTCGACGATATTGTTTTTAACCCAAAAGTTACCAACCAGTAATACGTAAGTACCAGGCGGTAGTTTGTAAGTTACCACCCTACATAACGATTAATTTTGTACGACATTATACAATGGATAGTAACTCCATCGGTCTAGGGATGGTAACTCCATCAGTGTAAGGTGGTTAACTTTATCACTACTAGGTTGGTAACTCAATCAATTTAGGGTGAGTAACACTACCAGTTTCGGTTGAGTAACTCTATCAGTTTAAGGTGGGTTACTCCTTCATTCTAGGATGGTAACTCCATAAGTCTAGGGTGGGTAAATCCATCTCTACTAGGTTGGTAACTCTCACTTTAGGCTAGGTAACTCTATCAAAATAGGGTGGGTAACTCATTCATTTCAGGATGGTAACTCCATCAATATAGGGTAGATAACCCCATCACTATTGGGTTGGTAACTCTATCAGTTTAGGATGGGTAACTCTATCAATTTAGGGTGGCTAACTCCATAAAACTAGGGTGGGTAACTCCTTCATTACAGGATGGTAACTCGATCAGACTATGACGGGTAACTGTATCACTATTGGGTTTGTAACTCTACCAGTTTAGGGTGGGTAACTCCTTCATTCTAGGATGGTAACTCCATCAGTCTAGGATGGGTAACTCCAACACTACTGGGTGGTAATTCTATCAGTTTAGGATGGATAACTCAATAAAATTAGGTATTAGTTTAGGGCGGGTAACTCCTATATTGAAGGATGGTAACTGCATCAGAATAGGGTGGGTAACTGTCGCAACAGTGGAAAACGGGGTTCCCCTGATACGGTGAAAGTGGGTCCGCCACCAGTGGGCCCTCCGAATAAGTCGAGCAAGGGCAAGCGTCCTGGGGATCCGTTCCCGGGGCAATCAAGCAAGAAGAGGCGGCCAGGCAACCAAGGGTTCAAAGATCCCAGCACCCCGACCCCTCCCATCAGCGTCGAAGCCGACATCGCAGGAGACGAAGGGATCCACTCCGAGGCAGCCCTACCGGGGGCTACTTCAACAACACCCCAGGATGCTGAGGACGTGGAGGACGCCGAGCCCGCCAAGGACTCAGCGACCCGCAAGGTGCAGCATCCGGTCTATTTCATTTGCTCGGTGCTACGCGACGCCCGGGAGCGATATCCCTTGATGCAGAAGCTTCTGCTAGCCATCCTCATTGCTTCCCGCAAGATGATGCCGTACTTCGAGGGGCACCCGATCACGGTGGTGTCCAAGTACAATCTGAGAAGCTCCCTGGAGAACCCGCTGGCCACTAGACGCATCTCGGCGTGGGCCATGGAACTTCAAGGCTTCGGTCTCAAATTCGAGCACATGGACAACATCAAGAGCCAAGCACTGGCTGACTTCACAGCCGAGTGGACCGAGACAACATTCGACAACCCGGAAGAGGAAACAAGACTCCCCGGGAAGGAGGATCCCAACACATGGACCATGCACTTTGACGGCTCCTACACCAAGGGGCAGGGAGGCGCTGGAGTTGTCCTAACCTCGCCAACCGGCGACCGCCTGAAGTACGTCGTCCAGATGCACTACCAAGGAAACATCTCAAACAACATGACGGAGTATGAAGGCCTACTCACGGGACTTCGTGCTGCCATTGGTCTCGGCATCGACAAGCTCGTCGTCTAGGGTGACTCTTAGCTAGTTATCAAGCAAGTCAACAAGGAGTACACTTGCCCTCAGATGGCGCCATACGTCGAGGAAGTGTGGAAACTCCAGTGGCGCTTCAGCAGCTTCAGAGCTGTTTATGTCACGCGGGAGGAGAACACGTCCGCGGATGAGCTGACATAGCTGGCGTCCAAGCGGGAGCCAGTGCCTCCTAGGATCTACATCGAGGTGCTCCGGCAACCTTCAATCTCTCCCTAGAGGCTCAAGTCAAGGTCTGCATTGACGCCGGGGGCTGGCAAGCCTTCTACACCGACAACATGGGTAGCCAGCCCGGAAGCTCAAGACCCGATAGTACCCGTGGCAGAAGAAGCTTTGCTTCCCCCTGATCATGAGGTACTGCTGGTGGAAGAGCCCACCCACCCTGGGCCCAAGGCATCGTCAAGTACATGGTGGAGCACATCCTCCCGGAAGACGACCATGAGGCCGAGCGGGTGGCTCGCCAGGCTAAGCTCTACGTCTTAATTGACGGCGAGCTCTACCGGCGACGCGATAATGGAGTCAAGCTGCGATGCATACCACAAGAACAAGGCCAAGAACTGCTGAAGGATATACATGAGGGCACGTGCTCGAGTCACGTGGCATCAAGATCACTGCCAGGGAAGGTCTTCCACCAAGGGTTCTACTGGCCAACAGTACTTCACGACGCGGAGCAGCTAGTCAAGACCTGCGAAGCCTGCTAGTACTACGCGAAGAACACGCACCAGCCATCTCAAGCGCTGCAGCCAATACCAATCTCTTGGACGTTCGCGGTATGGGGGCTGGACATCGTCGGCAAGGCGCCAAAGTTCGTCGGAGGACATGAGTACCTGTTTGTGGCCATCGAGAAGTTCAAAAAATGGGTAGAAGTAATGCCAGTACCACGCCAGACGGCTTAGGCCGCCATCAAGTTCGTCGAGGGGATCGTCTACCACTTCGGAGTTCCAAACAGAATCATCATCGACAACGGCACTCAGTTCACCAGTCGAGCCTTCCTCAACTTCTGCGAAGAAATGGGCATCAAGGTGTGTTTCGCCTCGGTGTCCTATCCAAGAAGCAACGGACAAGTAGAGCGAGCAAAGTAGAGGTGCTCAAGGGGTTGAAGACCAAGGCCTTTAACAAGCTGGAGGATAAAGGGAAAAAATGGATTGATCACCTGCCAAGTGTACTGTGGTCCCTCAGAACAACACGAAGCAGAGCCACTAGAGAAACACCCTTCTTCCTCGTCTATGGGGCTGAAGCTGTCCTGCCAACGGAGCTAAAGCACGAATCCCCCCGGGTGCTCGCCTATGATGAAAACATGCAAGAAGAGCAAAGGATCGATGACATAAACCTACTGGAAGAGAGTAGGTGTCGAGCTTCCTTACGGTCAGCTCGGTACCAGCAAGGACTCCGTCGATACCACAGTCGTCATGCTCGCTCACGGGAGCTGCAACCCGGAGACCTGGTACTCCGCAAAAAGCAAAAAATGGAAGGCATGAACAAGTTGTTCTTCAAGTGGGAAGGACCCTACCGGGTCACTCATACCCTAAAACCCGGAGCGGTATACCTGGAGGACGAGAAAGGCAGGCCGGAGGGCAAAGCCTGGAACATCAAGAATCTTCGCAAATTCTACCCCTAATTATGAACATGAATGGCCCAACGTCAAATCCGTTAAAGCACGCCCTGGGGGCTAGTGTTCTATAATAGGGTGTAAGAATCTTCGCCAAGGGAATAAAAGATAAGTGATTTCAATTATGTGAGACTCAATTCTTGCATGAAAGAGTGTTATCCTTAGCAACCCGTAAGTAGGGGGCTGATATGTGCCGGGTGCTGACGGGTTGAAGCGCCGCAAGTGGCCTCGCGGATAGGAACTGCCCCCCGATCATGCTGTACTGCCATGGAAAGGAGGAATCAGGCAGTGCTGTGGTGAGACGAACTTCATCATAGAAATGCACTATCAACTGTGCTTGCGGATTGCTTCGGATAACATGCTAACATGGTAGAAGATAGGGTCCATTCTTTTCCTACTGAAAGTTTGCTGTGTGTAGCTCCTTCCCGGGACAGGATCAGCCGGCGGAACACGGCTAAGGAGTTGGGTACCCGGGAAGGACATGGTGGATCGAGGATGCGGCAGAAAATCAGCTAAGTCCTTGCATCTACATCCTGCACTTAGGCATAATATCTCGCGAGGAGTCAATATACTATTGACCTGCGCATGATTGATAGTTGATGAGAGCCTTTGAGGGAGTATGCGTCCACCCCGACGAACGGTCTGTTTCCCTCTGGCCTAGTACCCAAGGACAATGGAGAAGGACTCCCGGAAGGTATAGTCCTCCTTAGAAGTACGTCTGCCGCGTTAGCATCTTAGCAACACATTTGGGATGCATGCAGGTAGAGTGCTTGGCTACCTAAGAGGCCTCCTCTGAAAACTCGACGGCGTGTTAGTGCAAAGGAAGATTTGGGAAATGACCCCGAGAGTTGAGTCTAGGGTTGCATTCATCCAAATTTACATTCTAAATTATAGTTCTGAATTTACATTCGGTTTTGCAACTACTTAAACCTATGCTGCTAAGGCCAGCTCGGAGCTAGATCTCCCAGTTTTGCGCCCTTGTGTTTCTCCATGCCTGACGGGAGAACTCTCGATTCCCGGGGACGCCTGGGGAAAGAGAGAGAACCCAGAAGGACTTTTAGGTGCTTCATGGCATCCTTGCGCGCCCCGGCGCGAAGCAGCGAAACATGGAAAGCATCTCGACTGCCACCTCACTCATGGCATCGTCGTCCGCCGGCGACAAGGAACGAACTCGGTAAGGATCAAGACTGGTCCTCAAGGCTGCGAAAGGTCAAAGGAGCCGCGGAGCTTACCTGCTCGATGGCTTCGAGCTCGGTCCAGAGCGCGGACACCCCCGGGATCCCCACGGTCTTCTCCCTCAAGGCCGCCAGGAGCTGAGCCCTTCGAAGGGCGCGCACCCGGGCCTCCTCCTAAGCCGCGGGACTAGAGATGGCCGCTAGGCGCAAAATGCCCTTAGCAAGGGCGGAGCGCGACGCCACCTCTTCTTCCTCTCCAGCGGCATGGGCCCCAACTTCACTGGGTGCCTCCGCCGCGCCCAGACACACGGACGCCGCCATCGACGTCCCGGAAAAGGACATCTCTGCCTCACCAGACATTTCTCTGCGATCTATGGAGGGGTGGAGAGAGCAAGAAGCAAGAAAGTGAAAGGAGTCGGGAGGTGCTGAGGAGCTTGGTGGCTGGAGATCCTTTTATAGGTCTTTCACTCCCCACCTATTGTAGCGCCCCGACCCCGGAATTATACAGTGATACTATGTAACCCACAGGCCATGCTACATGATCGAAGGTTACTGGGTTTACCACTCCCAGGCCAAAACCTTTGGCAGGCGTGCTCGGAATGGATCATCGGCAACGCAACACCTCTATCATGCCATGAACACTGGCATAGTTGTCAATGCTTAATACAGAGATCAAGACTGCGGAACAACTGGCATATCACAGACTCTACGACTCAAAGAGATCATAGTTCAACACATATAATTGAGAAAGATAGCAAATGACACATCAGAGGTCACAGACCCATCATTACAACAAGCGGAAGCAAATATAGTTGTCTAAACAACAAGAACCAAATTATGGCCTAAGAGGCCTACAATAACATAACACAGTCAGCCTGTTCCGAGACGTCCCAAGCTGCCACCTGGGAACCCCAGACTACTCGTCGATGTCCACATAGAACCCACCTTCCTGATTGGTGACGTCCTCCTCTGAAACAAGTAATAAGCAACAAAGCAAGGCTGAGTACGACGTACTCGCAAGAATTAGTAGGGCGATATAGGTCCGATGCTGTTTGGCTTCAAAGCTGTAAAGTAGTTGTTTTGCATAAAGCTAGTTTTTCCTTCCGAAGACTAGGACTCATGGCATCGACTACTCAGAAGGTTTTTCATAAGGGGATAAGATAGTAAAACTTTCTTCTTCGGTTCACATGGAACCTACAGTATTCAGAAACACCACTTATCTCCACCAAGGCACTCCCTCGAATCACCCTCGAGGAAATGAACCTTTTATCACAAGTTGAGTTGCAACCTCTAGCTGCCAGATTTTAATTAGGTTCAAGTTTTCTATGATCTCATAATCCATTCCCAAGTTGTCCATAACCGTGGACACGGCTTTTCGAAAAGATTAAACCCTGCAGGGGTGTACTGTTTTTAGCCATTGGTACCGTCCGACCCCTTGCCTGATCATTTAGCTCTCTTCCTGGGAAAGCCGGCAGGGCGGGCGCGGTTAAACCTTTACAAAGCATGAGACTATCCAAGGGTCATCGTGACGACAGGACAAGTTCAGTGCCTATTTCAACACCCTGTCCCATCGCCACTCCTATCACCACCATCATCAACACTTCATCATCATCGTCATCCACCTGCAACTCACACGCAAATGGAAAGCGCAAACTAGAGGACCTTGGATACGCCCGCACAAATTATTCGGTTAGTAAGGAGCCCATACTCGCACCGATGGAAGCACGCTCGATCTTGGTTCAAGAGACAAGAACTCACACCTAGACGGCAAGAATGAGACAAAACACCATCTCCGATGGCAACTCATCCAAGCCTTGTTAAGCATTTTAATTAAGTATCACAACTTTCCACCTTGTCCGAACATTCCATCAATTCACAATTATGGAAATAATCACCGGACGAAAATAAGCATTCGACTAAGCATGGCTAAGCAGAGCTAAGCATATATACAACAGTTATATCTTTACTCAGGCCATCACATCAAACCTATGGTTCATAGGAGGGGGAAACATGTATTGGTTTAGGGAAACATGCATTTCATAGGATACTCTAGTATTGACCAAAAGTTGACATTAGAATCGAATGCAATAGTATGGTGGATAAAATACTTGGGTAGGATGAGATATGCCAAGAAGGTTAGGTTAGCTCTTGCCTTGGTTGGCAATGCACAGAAAAAGAGAGCTTCGAGGGAGCAGGTGATTGACTTGTCGATCCATACTCCAGTGTCGTCCATCGGTGTCGTCGATCTTCACATCGGACTCGTCTCGATCTCGAATCGCGTTCTATCGAGAAGATACAAAACACCGGAAAGAAGGAACAATCAACACATATAGAAGTGGAATGCGCATACACATGATGACATGACAAATTATGCATTGGAAAGGTCTTGACCTGACCCACAAGTTAAATGGGATCCCGAATATAATTATAACAATTAATCGGGATAAACCACATAATTATACTTAATGCTTTTAAGTTATTCTAAAAAGACCAGTACTGAAAGAAGATGACAACATGCATGGAGATTATAATATTAGTTAGTTAATGTCGTGCTGATCATTTTGATACCTCGTTTGCATTTTTCCGATTAACGATGAGTAAATGGCGAATTAAGCGGTTAATCAATTTAATTCACTTTAACCATTTCGAAATGACATCAAAGGAAAAGATATTTTCATACTGTGAACTTAACACAAGTAGATAGCGTTTGAATTTATGATCACTTTGATATATCATTTGCAATTGTTGGAATAATATTTATCAAGTTATGACATTTCCAATAATTGATTTAAATCTGCCATTTTATTTAATTTTAATAAAGAGCACCAAAATTAATTCCACCATTCTCTCAAATGACATAAAGTTGTAGTTCATTGTTCACTGAACATTTTGAGCTATTAAACATAATTTTTGAGTAAACAAAACTCAAGTTATGGATTTTCCAAAATTGTTATTAATTCTGTCATTTTGGTAAATTTAAATAAACAGCATAATAAACTATTTAGTTGATCATAGAAATGATACTAAAAGATAGATATGATTTGTATGAACATTATGACATATCATTTGTAATTTTCTGAGTTATAAAACAAAAAATATTGAATTTACAAATTCATTTCAAAATCTGCCATTTTAGTTATTTCAATTTTAACAGCAATTTAGAAAATTCATTTTAACATGCAATTACAACTAACAGGTAGATATTAATTCTCTGAACACTTTGGTAACTTAATTGTAATTTTTTCTGGAGCAATATTCAAATTGTTATGAATTTCCCAAATATTTATTTAAATCTGCCCTTTCTCTATTTAACAATTAAAGGCAATTTAATTTAACCAATTAATTCAACTAAGGGCAGTAACATGTAGAGTTTATTTAGCTGAGCATTTTAACATATTATTTGCTTTTTTCTGAAATATAAAACTCTAGATATGAATTTCCAAATTTTGAATAACTCACATATGATTTGTATTTCACAATTAAATTCAAATTCAAAAATTCATTTGCATGTGTGAGTTACATATTTGAATAGGTTGTGAAATTCTAAACATGTTGATACCTTATTTGAATTTTTTTGACTTACTAATTAAAAGATATTGCAAATACAAACTCTCTGTTAATTTCTGAAATTCCAAAACAGAGGAACAGGTGACGTAAGCATGATGTCAGCATGGGGAGCTGCGGCATGTTGAGCACGAATCCGTCGCCTCTGATCGAAATTGGTCGCGGGAAAGTGCACTACTAGATAGAGGAGGCCGAGAGGAGCAGGGGGCGGCGGATTGGACCGAATGGTCACCGGAATGAGCTCCGGTGACCACCGGAGCGGAGGCAGACGGCGGAGCTCGGCGATGCGGCGGCATAGAGAGAGAGGGAGAGGGAGGAGAGGACCAAATGGTCGAGGAGCTCACCCCAGAGGTGTTGGTGCGGATGGCGAGGTTGGAGGAGGTCGGACGGCGGCGAGACAATCCACGGCGGGCTCGGTCGGCCGCGGGGAAGACGGGTTCGATTCGCGCGAACGGTTGCTTCCTAGCACGCGCGGCTTGAGGAGGAGGTAGAGGGGAGGTCGGCGGAGCTGATGACGTCGTCGGCTTGGCTCCAGGCGGCCGGAGTCGACGGCACGGTGCGGCGGCCGGAGCGGCGGACAGCGGAGCTCGGTCTAGGTTTAGGGTTCAGCACAGGGGGGGAAAGCAAGGGAGGAGGAACGGGAGAGAGAGGCAGGCGTCGTGGGGGTCCTCCTTGACCACGCAGGGGGGCACGGCAGCAGGGAGCAGGGGACGACACGGTGGCCATGGCGCGACAGTGTCGCCACTGTCGCCCACAGGAAAGAGGAGGAAGGAGCTGACAGGGGGGGCCCACACGGCAGAGGTTTGAACTTTTCCTTTTCTTTTTCCGTTTCTTTAAAACCAGTAGCACTTTAGGGATTTTATTGAGGCCCTGAAACATTTTTATGAATTATGAAAATATTTATGTATCCTCCCCACAAGATGTATTAACTCCACAAAAATTTGTGTTGCAAAATAAAAAGTTTTGAACACCAATTGTTCACAGGGTTTGAATATGGCAAATTTTAATAATTTCCAAAATCCATTTACTTGGGGTATTTAAATATTTTCAAGATAAGAGAAAATATTCATGGAGGCTCCCAATAAGAAAAGAAGCTCCCCATAATTTTTTATTTGGAAATTTTGAGGAGTTTAACTTGGTTCTCAAAATTAAGAAGTGGTTTAACTCAAAATTGAAGTCCCAATTTATTTTAATTGTTTGGCAAGAATTTGACTTTGCCAAATAAATATGAAATGCATTCTTGGAACTTCCTGGACAAATATGGAAACTCAAGAATGTTTTGGTTTTTCCAGATGGAGCAATTGCACTTGGTTTGGAATTTTAGTACGTGTTTGCTTCCTTTTAATGTTTTCCATGGTTTGAAATATTTAATTTAGCAATTTAAATATGTATGCCATGATGCAATGCAAAGCAAAAAGTGAAAATTTGGCCCATATTTTAGGGTACCAAATCTGGGCTGTTACAATTCTACCCCCCTTACAAGAATCTCGCCCCGAGATTCCTAGAGTAGGAAGGGAGAGGAGGGAACATGTCAACCCTTAACTTCAACGATCTTCTCGATCCCACGATGATCTTCCTTGTTGCAGATAGTAAGGTAACAAGCATGACGTGCTGACAAGAAAGTCAGAAGATAGTTCAAGGTGATAAACAAGTTTTCTCCAAGGGATGGAAATATGAACTTTGCACAAGACCATAAGCCATTGGGAAAAACTAGGAACAACTTGACCATACAAAGGTCGAGCAGAGGATAGGAGAAATGACCGAGATACATGTTTAGAAACACCATGTTAATGTTCTCCTCGATGTTCTAGATACCAATATCAGGCTTCGAAAAAGCCTTCAATAGGTCATCAAGTGGAGGTCGGACTTTTATGATTTCAAAGAGACCATAAGGGCAACTTCTAGAATAAGTCGCACAATATCCTCATGGAGAGTGGTTGATTTTTCTTAGAAGAGCAAGAGGATATCACAATAGACCTTCCAGTTAAGTAGGGCAACCACCACCTCAAACTTGTCGGATTTACACAAGGCCTATGTCATACTCTTAAGAAACACCAACCATCATTTCTGCTTGAGATTCAGATTTGGTTATGCGTGCGGATATTTCAGACTTGACATGTCCAAGGGAGGAGTTACAACAGTTAACGAGCGGTAAGGTTCTCAAGAATTGACTACAGCGTCAAGCTCCAGAACACTAGCTAGTTTGCGAGAGGAAAATTTGCTTTTCCAAGCGAAACACTGTGGTCTTTTAGAGCGTCGACACAAATCTAAACCATTGACCGAAGGTGTGCACCTGAACGACGGGACTTGGTAGCACAGTCAAACTCGGCTTGATGATCAGATTACCAATCATGCGAAGGCTACCATCAAAGTCCTTGGACGTCAAAGCAATATCATTTGCTAAGAATATCTGATTACCACCCCCAATATGCATCCCCAACATTCTCGAGCCCGAGTAGCTCGGAGGTAGATGGATAAGGAAGGGTAAGAGTATCACTTCATCAAGTACGTCATGAGACTAAGCACGACCACTTGATATAAAAGAGTGTGACACTCTAAGGTTGAACAGAACAAAAGCTAGACAAGCCTCTTATTCTGCGGATTACAATACTTTGACCTGGTTCGAGAAATGGACAAGGTACCGGTGTTTGTTTCTCCTAACATCCCGATGTGGAATGTATTGACAGGCCACAAGGGTAACATGCATCGGAACACACCAATGCACGTTATAACTTGACTATCAACTGACAGACAAGGGTCGGACAGCAAAGTAAGAGTAAGGAACATGCTTTAGGAGAAATCCCAAGATGTTGCAGAAGCACAAGATAGCACTCTTCCAACAACTAGTGCTGAAAGGGTTTTACTAACAGGGGTTATTGGAGGGAAACACAAACATAGGGGGAAAACTTGCTAAGAGCAATCTTGTCGTGATCCAGACGGTTTCATGACAGAATATCCAGCTATAGCTCGTGACAGAGAAGAGCTTTGTTGCCGCAACTCAATTACGACTACAACACCAAATTGAAGATTAACTTCAAATTTAGCCAACCCGATGTAGCGTTTAACCACTAACACCACGGTTCAACGGGAAAGATCTTGTGTTAAAGATCAGCTTCATGTACTGGGACTCACAAATAGTATAATGCTCACATGGGTGACAACCCTCATGAATCAATACACCAGAATTCCAGTACAATCCGGGACCTGTGGTTCAAGACCATGGGCCATAACCCAAAGAGAGGAACACCCGATTAGGTGTGAAACGTTTTCAAGGCTTCGGATGTTTTGCACCTTCTTCTTCATTGGGTGCGAACAACGGAGTTTACTTCGGATTCTGAAGATGGAAGCAACCTAACCAGTAAACGAAAGGTAGGAACCAACCCCGTGAACCTAAATTCTTGAATCGCCAGACGAGCAGAAGAACCGCTAAATCAAATAGAGGTAAGATGTCACCGAAATCAGAGGGAATTGGGTAACGAGTCAAAAGAATCCTAAGATGGTTTTCACAACTCCTTTTTAGGTTATAAATAGTTTTCACAACACTAGACTCACATCGACCAATAGAACGGGTTTCCTACAGGCAGTCCTGCTCTGATACCAACTTGTAGCGCCCCGACCCCGGAATTATACAGTGATACTATGTATCCCACAGGCCATGCTACATGATCGAAGGTTACTGGGTTTACCACTCCCAGGCCAAAACCTTTGGCAGGCGTGCTCGGAATGGATCATCGGCAACGCAACACCTCGATCATGCCATGAACACTAGCATAGTTGTCAATGCATAATACAGAGATCAAGACTGCGGAACAACTGGCATATCACAGACTCTACGACTCAAAGAGATCATAGTTCAACTCATATAATTGAGAGAGATAGCAAATGACACATCAGAGGTCACAGACCCATCATTGCAACAAGCGGAAGCAAATATAGTTGTCTAAACAACAAGAACCAAATTATGGCCTAAGAGGCCTACAATAACATAACACAGCCAGCCTGTTCTGAGACGTCCCAAGCTGCCACCTGGGAACCCCAGACTACTCATCGATGTCCACATAGAACCCACCTTCCTGATTGGTGACGTCCTCCTCTGAAACAAGCAATAAGCAACAAAGCAAGGCTGAGTACGACGTACTCGCAAGAATTAGTAGGGCGATATAGGCCCAATGCTGTTTGGCTTCAAAGCTGTAAAGTAGTTGTTTTGCATAAAGCTAGTTTTTCCTTCCGAAGACTAGGACTCATGGTATCGACTACTCAGAAGGTTTGTCATAAGGGGATAAGATAGTAAAACTTTCTTCTTCGGTTCACATGGAACCTACAGTATTCAGAAACACCACTTATCTCCACCAAGGCACTCCCTCGAATCACCCTCGAGTAAATGAACCTTTTAACACAAGTTGAGTTGCAACCTCTAGCTGCCAGATTTTAATTAGGTTCAAGTTTTCTATGATCTCATAATCCATTCCCAAGTTGTCCACAACCGTGGACACGGCTTTTTGAAAAGATTAAACCCTGCAGGGGTGTACTAATTTTAGCCATTGGTACCGTCCGACCCCTTGCCTGATCATTTAGCTCTCTTCCTGGGAAAGCCGGCAGGACAGGCGCGGTTAAACCTTTACAAAGCATGAGACTATCCAAGGGTCATCGTGACGACAGGACAACTTCAGTGCCTATTTCAACAGCCTGCCCCATCGCCACTCCTATCACCACCATCATCAACACTTCATCATCATCTCGTCATCCACCTGCAACTCACACGCAAATGGAAAGCGCAAACTAGAGGACCCTTGGATACGCCCGCACAAATTATTCGGTTAGTAAGGAGCCCATACTCCCACCTATGGAAGCACGCTCGATCTTGGTTCAAGAGACAAGAACTCACACCTAGACGGCAAGAATGAGACAAAACACCATCTCCGACGGCAACTCATTCAAGCCTTGTTAAGCATTTTAATTAAGTATCACAACTTTCCACCTTGTCCGAACATTCCATCAATTCACAATTATGGAAATAATCACCAGACGAATATAAGCATTCGACTAAGCATGGCTAAGCAGAGCTAAGCATATATACAACAGTTATATCTTTACTCAGGCCATCACATCAAACCTATGGTTCATAGGAGGGGGAAACATGTATTGGCTTAGGGAAACATGCATTTCATAGGATACTCTAGTATTGACCAAAAGTTGACATTAGAATCGAATGCAATAGTATGGTGGATAAAATACTTGGGTAGGATGAGATATGCGAAGAAGGTTAGGTTAGCTCTTGCCTTGGTTGGCAATGCACAGAAAAAAAGAGCTTCGAGGGAGCAAGTGATTGACTTGTCGATCCATACTCCAGTGTCGTCCATCGGTGTCGTCGATCTTCACATCGGACTCGTCTCGATCTCGAATCACGTTCTATCGAGAAGATACAAAACACCGGAAAGAAGGAACAATCAACACATATAGAAGTGCAATGCGCATACACATGATGACATGACAAATTATGCATTGGAAAGGTCTTGACCTGACCCACAAGTTAAATGGGATCCCGAATATAATTATAACAATTAATCGGGATAAACCACATAATTATACTTAATGCTTTTAACTTATTCTAAAAAGAACAGTACTGAAATAAGATGACAACATGCATGGAGATTATATTATTAGTTAGATAATGTCGTGCTGATCGTTTTGATACCTCGTTTGCATTTTTTCGATTAACGATGAGTAAATGGCGAATTAAGCGGTTAATCAATTTAATTCACTTTAACCATTTCGAAATGACATCAAAGGAAAAGATATTTTCATACTGTGAACTTAACACAAGTAGATAGCGTTTGAATTTCTGATCACTTTGATATATCATTTGCAATTGTTGGAATAATATTTATCAAGTTATGATATTTCCAATAATTTATTTAAATCTGCCATTTTATTTAATTTTAATAAACAGCACCAAAATTAATTCCACCATTCTCTCAAATGACATAAAGTTGTAGTTCATTGTTCACTGAACATTTTGAGCTATTAAACATAATTTTTGAGTAAACAAAACTCAAGTTATGGATTTTCCAAAATTGTTATTAATTCTGCCATTTTGGTAAATTTAAATAAACAGCAGAATAAACTATTTAGTTGATCATAGAAATGATACTAAAAGATAGATATGATTTGTATGAACATTTTGACATATCATTTGTAATTTTCTGAGTTATAAAACAAAAGATATTGAATTTACAAATTCATTTGAAAATCTGCCATTTTAGTTATTTCAATTTTAACAGCAATTTAGAAAATTAATTTTAACATGCAATTACAACTAACAGGTGGATATTAATTCTCTGAACACTTTGGTACCTTAATTGTAATTTTTTTGGAGCAATATTCAAATTGTTATGAATTTCCCAAATATTTATTTAAATCTGCCCTTTCTCTATTTAACAATTAAAGGCAATTTAATTTAACCAATTAATTCAACTAAGGGCAGTAACATGTAGAGTTTATTTAGCTGAGCATTTTAACATATTATTTGCATTTTTCTGAAATATAAAACTCTAGATATGAATTTCCAAATTTTGAATAACTCACATATGATTTGTATTTCATAATTAAATTCAATTTCAAAAATTCATTTGCATGTGTGAGTTACATATTTGAATAGGTTGTGAAATTCTAAACATGTTGATACCTTATTTGAATTTTTCTGACTTACTAATTAAAAGATATTGCAAATACAACCTCTCTGTTAATTTCTGAAATTCCAAAACAGAGGAACATGTGACGTAAGCATGATGTCAGCAGGGGGAGCTGCGGCATGTTGAGCACGAATCCGTCGCCTCTGATCAAAATTGGTCGCGGGAAAGTGCACTACTAGATAGAGGAGGCCGAGAGGAGCAGGGGGGCGGCGGATTGGACCAAATGGTCACCGGAACGAGCTCCGGTGACCATCGGAGCGGAGGCAGACGGCGGAGCTCGGCGACACGGCGGCACAGAGAGGGAGGGAGAGGGAGGAGAGGACCAAATGGTCGAGGAGCTCACCCCGGAGGTGTTGGTGCGGATGGCGAGGTCGGAGGAGGTCGGACGGCGGCGAGACTTTCCACGGCGGGCTCGGTCGGCCGCGGGGAAGACGGGTTCGATTCTCGCGAACGGTGGCTTCCTAGCACGCGCGGCTTGAGGAGGAGGTAGAGAGGTGGTCGGCAGAGCTGATGACGTCGTCGGCTTGGCTCCGGGCGGCCAGAGTCGACGGCACGGTGCGGCGGCCGGAGCGGCGGACAGCGGAGCTCGGGCTAGGTTTAGGGTTCGGCACAGGGGGGGAGCAAGGGAGGAGGAACGGGAGAGAGAGGCAGGCGTCGTGGGGGTCCTCGTTGACCACGCAGGGGGGGGGGGCACGGCAGCAGGGAGCATGGGGACGACATGGCGGCCATGGCGCGACAGTGTCGCCACTGTCGCCCACAGGAAAGAGGAGGAGGGAGCTGACAGGGGGGGCCCACACGGCAGAGGTTTGAACTTTTCCTTTTCTTTTTCTGTTTCTTTAAAACAGTAGCACTTTAGGGATTTTATTGAGGCCCTGAAACATTTTTATAAATTATGAAAATATTTATGTATCCTCCCCACAACATGTATTAACTCCACAAAAATTTGTGTTGCAAAATAAAAAGTTTTGAACACCAATTGTTCATAGGGTTTGAATATGCAAATTTTAATAATTTCCAAAATCCATTTACTTGGGGTATTTAAATATTTTCAAAATAAGAGAAAATATTCATGGAGGCTCTCAATAAGACAAAGAAGCTCCCCATAATTTTTTATTTGGAAATTTTGAGGAGTTTAACTTGGTTCTCAAAATTAAGAAGTGGTTTAACTGAAAATTGAAGTCCCAATTTATTTTAATTGTTTGGCAAGAATTTGACTTTGCCAAATAAATATGAAATGCATTCTTGGAACTTCCTGGACAAATATGGAAACTCAAGAATGTTTTGGTTTTGCCAGGTGGAGCAATTGCACTTGGTTTGGAATTTTCGGACGTGTTTGCTTCCTTTTAATGTTTTCCATGGTTTGCAATATTTAATTTAGCAATTTAAATATGTATGCCATGATGCAATGCAAAGCAAAAAGTGAAAATTTGGCCCATATTTTAGGGTACCAAATCTGGGCTATTACACCTACCTCTCGGTGGTACGACTGGTGCTGCAATCGGGGCGCGTTTTGCAAAAAACTCGTTCTCATTCACACCAATTCAACCCGAAGGCCACGCAACATTAAGGATACAAGTTCTCCGTCATTTCAAGGGCTACAAAACGACCTACTTTTTACAGAAAAGGTTGGTTCCTACGCGAGCAGGGAACAATGCCGCATAACGGAAGGCGCTACTTCCCGAAGTATGTCGACGAGGCCGCCAAGAAGGAGGTCATGGACATCTTCGGGGCCGCTGCCTCGGAGCCGCCCCAAGCATCCTCAGGAAGGCGAGCTCCCCTCAACCTTGACACAGACGGAGTTTTCTTCGTCATCATTGATAGCGTGAGAGGTGTTAATCAATCACGCTTCGTTGGGCACCCCAAGAGGAAGGTTTGAGGAGCACAGCAGCAAGTTTTCCCTCAGTTAGAAACCAAGGTTATCGAACCAGTAGGAGTGAGGAATGCTTCAGAAGGTTGTCCACAACTGCAATGGCGCCAGAAAATGTGCTTGGCGTGTTGACAGCAACGGTGCCAGAAAAAGAGCTGTTGCAGGGGAGACAGTGGAACCTGCAGAACACAATCAAACTACTTTGCCCCAACGAAGCAGTGAGGTTGTCAATCTCACCGGCCTTGCTGAATACAAAGGATTAAATGTATGTGTGGAAGGAAGCTTGTTTGCAGTAAATGAAAGGAGTAGAGCAGTTGATTTAATTGCAAATGTAAAAGAATAGACCGGGGTCCATAGTTCACTAGTGGTGTCTTCTCCATAAATAAAATACTACACATGCTAGGTAACAAATTACAGCTGGGCAATTGACAGAATAGAGAATGCATGACAATGCATGAACATTGCATAATACAGAGGATGATGATGTCTATATGAGATGCTTTGGGCATTACGACAAAATACATAGATAGCTGTTCCAAGCATACACCTATGCCTAAATAGTCCACCTTTGAGATAACATACCGTAAAATCTCTGCAGTATTAAGTTGCAAGCAACAGACAATTGCATGAAGAACTGTGCATAAAGTTTACTCCCTAGTCGCAACGGCACTCCCCCGTCCTTATATGTTTCTGTCACTCAAGCCAAGGCACACAGGGACCGAACCCACTATCTAGCATAAATACTCCCTCTTGGAGATACAAGCAACTACTTGATCAAGGCAATTACAAGTACCGGAAAGCATGCAAGATCACAAATAACATAGACATGATAATATCAATAATCAACAGTCACAAGGTACTTCTCTATTCATCGGATCCCAGCAAACACAACATGTAGCATTACAATAAGATGATCTTGATCATGATAGGCAGCTCACAAGATCTAAACATGATAGCACAAGAGGAGAAGACTACCATCTAGCTACTGCATGGACCCGTAGTCCAAGGATGAACTACTCACACATCTGTCCGGAGGTGGGCATGGTGGTGTAGAGCCCTCCGGCGATGATTCCCCTCTCCGGCAGGGTGCCGGGGAGAGCTTCAGAACCCTCCCGAACTAGGGTTGACGACGGCGGCGGCGACGGATGTTTTTCTGGAATTTTGATCGGGTACTTAGGGTTTTCTCGTTGGGGGGATTATATAGGCGAAAGGGCGGCGTCGGTGGAGGCCCAAGGGGGCCACACCACCTGGTGGCGCGGCAGACAGGTGGGCCGCGCCACCCTATGGTGTGGTCGCCCTCTGGTGCGTCTTCGGCTCCCCTTTGGACTCCGTGTGCGTGACGAAATTATAAGATCCTGGGTTTTTATCCTGTCCGATTCCGAGAATATTTCCTTAAGTACTTTTCTGAAACGGAAAAACAGCAGAAAACAGGAACTAGCACTGGGGCATCTTGTTAATATGTTAGTTCCAAAAATGCATAAAAATGCTATAAGATGTAAACAAAACATGTAGCAAATGGTATGAAAACAAGTATGGATCATAAGAAATTATAGATACGTCAGAGACGTATCAGCATCCCCAAGCTTAGTTCTACTCGTCCTCGAGTAGGTAGAACGATAACAAATAATTTCTTAGGAGACATGCAAACTCACAATCTAGATCAACATAGTAATGCAAAACACATGATGTGAATAAGGTGATCCAAAACAATTGTCTATAGTTGACATTAAGCAAACAATGATTAACAAATGCTAGCTAAAAGAAGTTAGAACTTTTCATGAATCAGCGTGTTGGAGACTAGGAACCATACATAAGGTTTAGAAAGAAGAATAGTAAATTGTGTCTCCAATGTAAAATGTCAATCAATCTTCAAAGCATCAAATCTATTATATATTAAAAGTACATGATGGGCTCACCAGAAAAAAGAGAAATACTCTAGAAAATCTCACAAAAATCAGAAACATCTGACCGTTTATTTGCTATGCTGAAAGTTTATGACCATTAGATTAAAATGAAGTAAAAAAATTACCCACCAATACCATTATAATCCCAAAAAAAAAAACGTTTCACCGTTATGTTTGCCATTATATTAGGTTTTCCTTCCGCCACCATAGAAAAGAAGAGTTCACCAAGCCGCCGGCTACGCACGACATGCCTGCATCGTCCCGTCCTTCGCGACTGATCATTCGCTCAAGCTCGAAAATTCCAATCCGTGCGTTGAGAACTTGAGGAAATTCATCAGCCGCCGAGCGCCCAAATCGCAATTTACGGCGTCGCCGCCGATGTTTTTTATTGAGTATGTGCTAATATGGCGTTGGGACATGGGACATCGAGCGCCTACACTACAGTTGTCGCAAACTCCGAGCAGCACAATTGCCTTCAAGACTGGACCAACTGTACGCGATTGGAGGATTGTCATAGCTAGCCAATACCCAGCGGAAAATATGATGGGAATCTACGACCGATCGAGATCTGTTGATGACTTCCTGTACGTGTTAGCTAGAACAAGGCCGATACAGACGGTGCCGCAAGCCCGCAATTGACGTATTGGGACATGCAGTTACCGCGATCAGCTGCATTCATCTATTTGCATGGGAGCGACGGGCACACGGTAGCGTGGCGATACAGTCTACAGTCGTGCGACTGCATCAGCACCATGTCAGGATGGCCGTTCTAGGGATCAACCAGGTTAGGCTTCCTTCACACTATGTACGTGGTAGGTTTGATAGTTAGTAAATAGCAGTAATGATGTAATAGTATTTTTTGAAGCAACCAGCTCCACGACTGAAGTCCATCAGATTAATGAGCACACATACTTAAAACTTAAATTGTAGAGTAAATACTGATAGTATTTATATGGCTAAGTTGTATCTGTAAAAAAGGTGTGGTAGTATACATCCACACTGCTCACTTCCAACATATACATGTTCTCATAACGATTAATTGTCAGACTGTCCATACCTAGAACTATGATTTTCTATATATACCTTCCTAGAGAAATAAGAGTTTTTACACTATATGATCATGTTAAATACACCTCAATTTTTTCCATTAACTTAATGTGGGCTGTTCCATGGTTTTGAAATTCATCTCACGTGAAAGAACTCTTCTGATGGTCATATACTTGCAGATGTAACATGCTTAGTAAAGCAATTTGATTTCGTCTTCGGATCGCCAAATTTGGTCAGATGAGGAGATAAAATTATAAAAGAGATTTGTTTTCCCTTTTGATTTTCAGCTTCATGTTCCTGATTGTTCGGTGCCGTTTTCTGATTGTTTGGTGCAATTTTGATTAGACGAGGAGATAAATCATAATTAACATAAGTTTGCTAACTGCAGATGTGTAAAAGTACAATTCGGTAGAAAGTCAATTTGATATTCAGCTTCACATGCCTAATTGCTTGGATTAGATTTGATAAGACGAGTCAACAAATCATGATATTGCCCAACTTTAGAATTATATGACAATAGCAATATGTTTGGTCCATATGCTGTCTAAGGACTTGCAAATATTTGAGATTCTCATAGCGGGGGCTTCGTAAGAAGATTTGGTGACAGTACGTAGTTTAGCTGTAGAAGCTCATGGCCTATCTCTGTCAATATTCGTTTTTTGTTTAATCAGGGCCTTCTTATTTCTTTCTAGATGTAAAGAAAAAGTAGCAACAAAATTTGGAACTACTGATCCATATTTTTGTATTTTAAAAATATGGAATTTTAAATCCTTGATGCAGTGCATGCTTCTAATGTGGCGTAAGGCCAGTTTCCCTCCTCCTTCTGTTCTGTTAGCATATTGATAAGCGAATACATTGCTCTACAATGTTTCATGTTTAACTCTTGATTAGATAACCATTGCTTAACTAAATTATTATTTTCATGTTTAACCCTCACTTCAACCCCTTGGAAGTGTAGTTGCAGCTCTATGCATTCATGCATAGAGGTGTATCAGAATGATCATAAAATTTACTAACACTCAGCTCACATTTGGTCATCTCTTCGTTTGAACGCTTTATTAAGCGAAGAGTGTTATTGTTATATTATTAGATTTCATATTTTTTCATTAACTCCACTGCATCTCATCTATGTGGCAACATGGTACTTATGAGGTTCAGGTATAAGTAATTCAGTTTCTTTCATGACGCATAATGCTCTTCATTATCATGTATGTTTCTATATCACTATAGATTTTCTTGGTTATTCACTGAATCAGAAGGAGTAAGGCTTGCAAAGTTTCTTTTTAAGGCGAATAAAGGATCAACCATTTAGTTCTTATGACTACAAATTCTTCTCTAAATCTATAAGCGTGCTTTAGTCTTATAAGTATTTCTTTTTCGGATATAGCCCCATGTAAATGGTTGGGAGTTGAAAATTATTTTTAGTACATGATCAAATGGATACTACCCTAGATTTAGCTGTTCCGACATAAATTATTTTAGTACAAGATCAGCTGTTTCAACTCCACCAAATGTGTTTGCTTCAGTGTACAAAGGTGATCGACATGGATCATGATAGAATTGAAGCTAATAATTAATCAGTTCGGATATTTCTTCTGTTCTTAATTGTACTGCTTTGTATGTTCATTTTCCTTTTCTCTTTTATTTCTACTTAATTTTGTTGCGACATGATATATTCCGTGCTAATTAGTTTCTCCAGTAAGTCCCACTTTTTGTTTTTTGACAGGTCATAACCATTATCTTTCCATTTGGCATGCTTGAGTGGATTTTTTTCAGTCTAACAAAACATTAGTTAATGGTTTTAGCTATTCTAAATGACTTTTAGAATATATTTTTAGGATGCTGACAAACTCTTCCACTCATATTTCTCTTAAAGTGAGAAGGTGGAAATCAATGGATCACGGGGGAGAAGGAAATAATATGCTCCATGCGCAGCCTTGCTAATTTCGGTTCCTCAAGACTCAGTTAATATATTTCCACCATACAGACGGTGTATACGGCTGTTATTTTTGGCTAAAGTTGTTTTGCAGTACTATTCTTAATTATAATGCATGATCGTGTCATATCATCTACTATATATAGTTCAGCTTGAGTCTGCATGAATAATTGAGATAAATAGGTAAACAAAGAGAGGAGAGACGCATAGTGTAAAGGACCAATCCCTTTTAATTCAAGAGGATTCATGATTTTTGTAATGTTTATTCAAGTGTACATTTCCCATTGCTTGGTGCCTCAGTTTCATACTATTTTTTTTGTACATGTAGCATGTGCAGATAGGAGGTTCCCACTAGAAATAGTGGTTTTAGATGGTAACTACTAATATACTGAAGCAGCTTTGTTGTGTGGATCTTTCTTTCCGTATTTTTGTTTTTGCAGTACATGACTTTGAAAGGAGAGAAGAGAAAAACATCAAGAGGTCTAGGAGATGTGTAGGCACAAACGTGGAGTTCTATATTTCTTATGTCTTCTAAGCTCTTGAAAGAAAATTACTTATTCTTGATGATCTTATAGGGTCATGAAAGTTGGTCTGCCAATGGCTACTATAGTGTAAATGTTGAATATCATAGTTTGGCTCCGGTTTTCTGCAACAGGTATGTCATCACCATGACATATACATTGTGTGTTCTTAATTATTAAATTTGCATCAGTTAATGTCTATATGATAATGTGTTTGTCTTAGCTGTACCAAGTAAACATTGATTATTAATCATTGTGCTCTTCATATAATATAGGAATATTGTAAAAATCGTGGTCTAGAGTATCTTTGAAGACTTGAAACACAATCAGTTCAGTCAAGCACCTCCAGAGATTGCACGCAACTCAGATCGATTATTTTTATAGGAGTCAATCCCTGGATTTTAATTTTTTTTTAAGACACAAATGTTCGCCTCATGGAGAGATATACCATGCTTTTGACCTTCAATATTATTGATGTGATTAATAATATGGTAAACTGACATATTCTCCTAAAATGAAAGTATTGCTCTCATAAGAAGCATGTTTGTGAGGCTTGAATACTTAACAAAAATATTTTCTGCAATGATCTACAAGTATGTTGATCAAGTTACTGATATGCATCAGAACTATTCAACTGGTAATATCACTCATCTTAGAATAGTTGAGTGGGTACCCTTAATAAATTATAAATATCTGCATTCTGGAGGACCTCATGTTACTGATAAATCTGATTGCGTGAATTGCATCATAGTATTTGATCTGCATGTTACCTCCACAAGTTTATAGACTGGACTTGATGAAGGACTACCAAGTGCTATGCTCCTTGGGGGTATGTATCTTATATTTGGAATTATTTTGATGAGGAGCTGGTGAATGATAGTTTATTGGAAGCCTTGGTTAGCTGCTACATTTCTGGTCATATTATCTTGTGTGATTCTGAAACTGTACAATGATATATAGCATGTTTATTCCTTCTTCCTGTTGCGATAATTTTTATTATGTATATAAGCAAAGCATTCCCTTTCCATAAGAAGATTCTAGCGCTAATAGAAAAGCTAAATATAGCTATGAAAGATTCCATTCGAAACTACATAGCACGTTACATCAAGGGTAATGAAAACTTTCACTTTCTGAAAGAAGAGTCCAGCTCTAATGGAAAGGCCCAACCCAATATGCGGTATGGTCCTTTATTGCTCACGGTATGGACAACCATATTCACCTAGAGTGCTATGCAATGTTACTTCGAAGGTAAGATCGGCTTCATCTCTTAAGTAAACCAAGAAAGAGAAATAATGCTCTACTGCAATTAGGCTTCACTGTAGTTACTTGTATAATAATAATATTTCTTGGAGGAAGAATCAGTATAAGATTAATCAGTTGCTTTTAGCAAACAAAACGTCTACACTTAATTGACGGGTAGTAATTAGCTTTTCACATAGATTTCATAGGGTGTAAGTACATGTCCCACATAGATATCAGAAAACTGATAAATATGACGCCCGCGCATTGCGCGGGCCACTGTGCTAGTTCAGTTAATAATAGAAATAGCCAAGCTCAAGTCAAGTGTCCTTAATCCATCCACTTAACTTATCAACTGTTATGTAGTCCACTCAACTAATACAAGCAAGAAGAAGGCTTGGCACCATGAGGTTATGGCAAAGAGAATAATAATGGGGGTTTGGAAGGCCAAAAAGAAAGGCTCAAACAGTGGAAGAGGTAACCACAAGACAAGAGGAAGTCCCGTAGTAGACACTGAATGAGGAGTAGTGATTGCCATGCAACGGATGCACATAGAGCTATATGAATGGAAGCTCTCCAATGGAACTAGTGGGGGTGCATCCAACTTGCTTGCTCATGAAGACCTAGAGCTCACTTGAGGAGGCTCATCGTTGGAATATACAAGCCAAGTTCTATAACGTTTGGTCCCCACATAGTTATACTAATGAAGCATGAAAACTCACTACAATGATGTAGGTGCTACTAGCACAAGTGCGGAATAAAAGGATAGTAGTGTTGCCCCCTCTCTCATTTTATATTCTTTTTTTCTTTTTCTCTTTTTTTGCTTTTTGCTTTTTGAGGCCTTTGTGGCTCTTTTATATTTTTCTCTCATTTGTCTCTTTTGGACTCTTTTGATTGGCCACTTTGGACTCTTTTCAATATGCTCACAGGTAGAGGCAACACTATATTTTACAAGATGATCATCACACTTTTTGGTATACTCAAAACTCAAAGACTAATACATGGTGTATGGTGGATATGCAAGACCGAGCGTAGTGTGGAAAAGATGTAACACATGTGGAAAACCACGCATCACACTAACTCAAATGGTCAAGCAATACTATATGGTAATGAAGTAAAAAAATGACATAAAGTCATGTAATGTAAATGATGGATGTTGCATGGCAATGTATCTCGGAACATCTATGGAAATGCTGTGATAAGTAGATATGGTGGCTGTTTTGAGGAAGATAGTTGGCTTATGTGTAGGAGAACAAGATGAAGATCTCCCACGGGGTTGGATGTACTTGCGAAGTATGCACCAATCTCAATGTGAAAAAGGGCAATGCAAAGCACCGAAGAGGCTAGCAAATTATGGAGGTGGAAGTGCCAAAAACCAAAAACTCACATAGCATGTCGTATATTGCAAACAACTAACAGTATCAAAGTCTCACAAATGGTTAGAGACACCCCGAGAGGGATCGTGGCGGCGAAACAAGTGCCCCGTTGGCTTCCCCGACTGTTGTAGTAACTATACCATTAGAAACTTCTTTTCAACTAAGAGGAAATCACGACACTAAAGCACTATTGACTTATGTTGTTTTTAGTTCAGAAAAGTACGGCTCCACGCTCTAATAACACATCTTCACTAATCAGCTCTTAGCAACATTAACCAACATATTTTAACCATTAGTTATTTTAATGCCTCAAAACAATTGAAGTGGAGCAAGTTATCTACACAATGGTCTACAAGACTATGCAGCTTTTCTCTATTTCATACCACTATCACAAGCATAGCGTTTTCCAATCTAACACATCAACCAAGCAACTAAAACAACTCTCTAACAAATAGGAGTGAAACACAAGAGAGCTTAACACAAAGAACTAGCAGCCCTAAACAAGATAACATGCTAAAAGCGAGAGCTTACTAGAAAACAGACAGTAGCTAAGAATACTCAACAAATATAAGCGAAGCACAAGAGTATTCATATGAAAAAGCGGAGCGTGTCTCTCTCCCACACAAGAATGCTAGGATCCAACTTATTTAAGCAAACTAAAACACACACTCAAAATAAAAACAGACGCTCCAAGCAAAATACATAAGATGTAGTGGAATAAAAATATAGTATCACTAGAGATGACCTGATAGTTTTGTCGATGAAGAAGGGGATGCCTTGGGCATCCCCAAGCTTAGATGCTTGAGTCTTCTTGAATTTGCTGGGGATGACCCATCGGGGCATCCCCAAGCTTAGGCTTTTCACTCTTCTTGATCTCATCATATCGTCCCTTTTGCTTACTTGAAAACTTCCACCACATCAAACTCAAAGTAATTCTCATTAGAGGGTTAGTGCATAAACCAAAAATTCACAAGTTCTACTGTGACAAAAGCACACCTTAATGCATTATAACATTAGCTACAGCCACTGATGCTCAAAGAATCAAAAAGATCCAAATAAACATCGCAAAAGAAGCAATGCACAATAAAAGGCAGAATCTGTCAAAATCTGAACAGTCTGTAAAGACGAATTTTTTCGAGGCACTAGAGTTGCTCAAATCGAAAATCACTGAACTATAAAAAGTTTCATACATATATGAAGATTCAGCACACAAAATCTCAAAGCATTTCATCGCTTCTGGAATAAATGACGAAGTTAACGGTGACAGACAGAAATCTGTTTCCTGTGCAGAAATCCAAATATAGCAAAAACTTTCTACTAGAGACCTTACTTGGCACAACATTGCAAGAAAATAAAGATACAAATAAGTTGCTACAGAAGTAAACAAACTTCTTGACTCAAGTAAAAGAAAAGATACTGAAAATAAAATGATGGGTTGTCTCCCATAAACGCTTTTCTTTAACGCCTTTCAGCTAGGCGCCGAAAGTGAACATCAAGTATTTCCAAGAGAAGAAGCATCAAACTCATGAATATGTTTACTCTTTTTACCTTTAGGCCTACTCTTGGGTTTAGGGAATGTATGTCCAACTTGCGGAGAAGTGGTGCACTTAAGATTACCTTTCCCCATGTCTATTATTGCTCCAACAAGTTTGAGTATAGATCTCCCAAGTGTAATTTGTCCGGTTCCTGCACATTCAATAACAAGGTAATCAGTGGACACCGTTCTTCCCAAGAATTTTGTAAACACTCCTTCAGCTGTTCCAATGGGTGAAATGAAGGTATTATTGGTAAGAAATATCTTTTCTCCACATTCAGCAAGTCCCCAAAGATTCAAAGACTCATAAATGGTTTTAGGCATAAGGCAAAACTCAGACATAGTATCACAATGAGCATGAAAAATCCTATCTCCAATAACAACCTTTATTATAGGAACCCACATGGATGATTTAAAGTTTACAGGAACATGTTCATAATATTCGCGAATCTGATTATACCCTTCCTTTAGGTGAGATATGTCTGTCTCAAGAGTGTTTAATCTAGCATAAATGCTTTTAAGAGATGAATCAGATTTACCAGTTGAACTAGCAACCAGCTTTTTTATGGCATTAAAAGCTTGATCCCCATCACAATGAAGGAAATCTCCCCCAACAATAGCATCTAAAGCATATCAATGACAGAGAACAAGACCAAAGTAGAAATTTTTAAGCAGCAAACTCATGGTCATCTGAGGTTCGGTTTGACTATAGGAGTCAAAAATTCTTTCCCATGCTTCTTTAAAACTCTCTTCACCCCCTTGTTTAAAAGTAAAGATTAGCTCATCAGGGGACATGGTAACAGGCATAACACTAGACATGAGAAGAACGAAATAAAACAAGTAACTAATTTTTTTGGGTTTTTGATATAGGAAAGCAACAAGATAAATTCTACACTAATTTTTTTGTGTTTTTGATATAAGAAAGCAAAACAAGACAAAGCAATAATAATAAGCAAGACTAAAACAAAGTAAAGAGATTTTAACTGAGAGACTCCCCTTGCAGAAGCTTCTCTACTCCCCGGCAATGGCGCCAGAAAAAGAGCAGTTGACGGAGGAGTGAGAAGTTTGGTACTTCGAGAAGCTTCTTACTGAGCACTCTTAACTCCCCGGCAACGGCGCCAGAAAAAGAGCTTGATAGCGCGAGAGGTGTTAATCAATCACGCTTCGTTGGGCACCCCAAGAGGAAGGTTTGAGGAGCACAGCAGCAAGTTTTCCCTCAGTTAGAAACCAAGGTTATCGAACCAGTAGGAGTGAGGAATGCTTCAGAAGGTTGTCCACAACTGCAATGGCGCCAGAAAATGTGCTTGGCGTGTTGACAGCAACGGTGCCAGAAAAAGAGCTGTTGCAGGGGAGACAGTGGAACCTGCAGAACACAATCAAACTACTTTGCCCCAACGAAGCAGTGAGATTGTCAATCTCACCGGCCTTGCTGAATACAAAGGATTAAATGTATGTGTGGAAGGAAGCTTGTTTGCAGTAAATGAAAGCAGTAGAGCAGTTGATTTAATTGCAGATGTAAAAGAATAGACCGGGGTCCACAGTTTACTAGTGGTGTCTTCTCCATAAATAAAATACTACACATGCTGGGTAACAAATTAGAGCTGGGCAATTGACAGAATAGAGAATGCATGACAATGCATGAACATTGCATAATACAGAGGATGATGATGTCTATATGAGATGCTTTGGGCATTACGACAAAATACATAGATAGCTGTTCCAAGCATACACCTATGCCTAAATAGTCCACCTTTGAGATAACATACCGTAAAATCTCTCCAGTATTAAGTTGCAAGCAACAGACAATTGCATGAAGAACTGTGCATAAAGTTTACTCCCTAGTAGCAACGGCACTCCCCCGTCCTTATATGTTTCTGTCACTCAAGCCAAGGCACACAGGGACCGAACCCACTATCTAGCATAAATACTCCCTCTTGGAGATACAAGCAACTACTTGATCAAGGCAATTACAAGTACCAGAAAGCATGCAAGATCACAAATAACATAGACATGATAATATCAATAATCAACATCACAAGGTACTTCTCTATTCATCGGATCCCAGCAAACACAACATGTAGCATTACAATAAGATGATCTTGATCATGATAGGCAGCTCACAAGATCTAAACTTGATAGCACAAGAGGAGAAGACTACCATCTAGCTACTGCATGGACCCGTAGTCCAAGGATGAACTACTCACACATCTGTCCGGAGGCGGGCATGGTGGTGTAGAGCCCTCCGGCGATGATTCCCCTCTCCGGCAGGGTGCCGGGGAGAGCTTCAGAACCCTCCCGAACTAGGGTTGATGACGGCAGTGGCGACGGATGTTTTTCTGGAATTTTGATCGGGTACTTAGGGTTTTCTCGTCGGGGGGATTATATAGGCGAAAGGGCGGCGTCGGTGGAGGCCCGAGGGGGCCACACCACCTGGTGGCGCGGCAGACAGGTGGGCCGCGCCACCCTAGGGTGTGGTCGCCCTCTTGTGTGTGTTCGGCTCCCCTTTGGACTCCGTGTGCGTGACGAAATTATAAGATCCTGGGTTTTTGTCCCATCCGATTCCGAGAATATTTCCTTAAGTACTTTTCTGAAACGGAAAAACACCAGAAAACAGGAACTGGCACTGGGGCATCTTGTTAATATGTTAGTTCCAAAAATGCATAAAAATGCTATAAGATGTAAACAAAACATGTAGCAAATGGTATGAAAACAAGCATGGATCATAAGAAATTACAGATACGTCGGAGACATATCAATCATCCTCGTCCTCGTCACGGAAGTCGCTGATACGGCTGCTGTTGTCGCTCTCTATGCAGCAGTCCATGCATCCTCCCTCAGCGCGGAAGATCTTCACGAAGAGCATCATGTCTCTATCATACTCGAACGCCAAGTACTGCCCCCGGGTCAGGTGACGGGAGCACGCGAACGCCTTCTATCCCCGGCCCAGGAGCATGAAGTCATCGACGGTGTACTCCACTTCGACCCAGGATGGTCGTTGGGGCAGCCGCCCACCTGCAACCAGAAGTCGGTGGGCCTGCCATCATCCGAGTCCACCGCCGCCGCGAAGGAGTCCGGCAGATTAAGCCGGCTGTGAAGCCTGCTGTCCAGATCTACGACGAACTCGAACGGAGGGAAGTCGGAGTGGGTCGTACTTCGAGGAGGAAGATCTGGAAAGCCTCTAGTGTTGGGAATATGCCCTAAAGGCAATAATAAAATGGTTTATTAGGATATTCATGTTTATGATAATAGTTCATTATCGATGCTATAATTGTATTAATTGGAAACATAATATATGTGTGGAATATAGACAAACATGTATCCCTAGTAAGCCTCTACTGGAGTAGTTTGTTAGTCAAGAGATGGTTAGAGTTTCCTAACCATGGACTTGTTACAGTCACTTGATAATGGATTCAATCATTGGGAGAATGATGTGATGGACAAGACCCAATAATAAAGAGTTGTAGTTGATCGTGTCACACAGTTTCATTGCCAACGCTTTTAGTATATGCCAAGTATAGTTTCCTTAGACCATGAGATTATATCACTCCCGCTTACCGGTGGAATACTTTGTGGACATCAAACATCGCTTCGTAACTAGGTGATTATAAAGGTGGCTTTCAGGTATCTCCGATGGTAGTTTGTTCGATGATATGTATCAAGAGTGGGATTTGTCCCTCCATGTGACGGAGTAGATATCTCTGGGCCCTCTTAGTAATATAGCATCTGGAAAGTTTGCAAACATGTGATTAGGAGTAATCATGGAGATCCTATATTATGGACGAGTAAAGAGAATTTGCCAGGTAATGAGATGGAACTAGATATGGAGATATCGACGATCAAATCTCGGGCAAATTAAATATCATGAGACAAAGGGAATCATATATGAGATTAAGAATCTCCGGCATCGTGGTTCAATCGATAAGGAACTTCGTTGAATATGTTGGAGTCAATATGGGCATCCCAGTCCCGCTATTGATTATTGATCGGATCATGTCTACCTATTCTCGAACCCGTAGGGTCACACACTTAACGCTCCGATGTAGCTAGGGTTTGCGATGAGATATTTGATGGTATGAATGAATGGTGATTCGGAGTCTCGGATGAGATCCTAGACATCACGAGGAGTTCCAAAAGAGTCCGGAGATAAAGTTTCATATAAGGAAAGTGGTTTCTAGGGTTCCGAAAAAGTTCGGGAATTTTTCGGCAGAGTATCAGAATATTCTAGATGGTTCCGGGGGGTCCCATAGTGGGGCCCACGTGCCTTAATGGCCCACATGGACCAAGGTGCAGCAGCCCACATGGGCTGGCCACTCCAGCCCCCCATGGCCCATGCCGCCCAACATGTGAAAAAGGCCCAAAACCCTAAGGGGGTGCCTTGGGGGGTAAGTTTCCCCCTTGGCCGATGCCCCTAGGCTTGGAGGAGGGGCCAAGGCACCCCCCACGCCTATATAAAGAGGAGGGGAGGGCTGCGGCATGGTATCCCATCGCCTAGCCACACCACCCCTCTCCTCCCTCCTCTCTCTCTCGTACACGGCTTGGCGAAGCCCTGTCTGCGGAAAAACCTCCACCATCTCCACCACCACGCCATCGTGCTGCTGGGATTTAACGAGCCACTTCTTCCTCGCTTGCGGGATCAAGGAGAAGAAGTCTTCATTGAGCTGTACGCGTGGAAACCGTGGAGGTGCTGCTCATGCGGCGGTCCATCGGATTGGATCTCGGATCGGATAATACATCTCCTCGCGACTAGATGAGTCTAGTTGCGGGGATCGACAGATCAACCCCTGCATCAACAAAAGGCTTTGTTCATTCTTCGAGGGTAAGAGATTGGATCTCATCTTCACTACCTTCGTCTAATATATCTATATCCGTTGGGTTTCTTCCGCTTGTTTCGTAGAATTTTTTTTTCTATGCAACGAACCCATCAATGGTATCAGAGCCTAGATCTATTCTTAGATGTTGGTGCGATTAGAACACAAGGAGTTGTGGGCATTGATATTTTATGTTGCTACCTTCTCACGTGCACTTTGTATCTTGATGGTATGGTGGGATTGAAGCGGCCCAGACCAACCTTACTCGTCCATGTACGAGAGACCGGTTCCACGATTAACATGCAACTAGTATTGCATAAGTGGCTGGTGGATGTCTGTTTCTCTTGCTATAGTGAGATGCAATTTTCAATGGAAGGCCTTTCAAAAGGATATAAAATAAGCAACTTCTATATCACCGTTGTGTTTTTTGTGTAGACTAGAACGGTTCTATCTCGTTGAACCAAGAGACGTAAAAATTGCATAACACAAAGTAGAGGACGTCTAACATGTTTTTGCAGGGTTTGTGATGTGGTATGGCCAATGTGTGATTTGTGATAATGTATGCAATGATCATGTTTGTAATCTTTCACGACTTGCATGTCGATGAGTACGGCAACCGGCATGAGCCATATGGTTGTCTATTATTTTATGTGACCTGCGTGTCATTGAATCACCATGTAATTGCTTTACGTTATCGCTAAGAGTAGCATTAGTTGTAGTTGCAATAGTTGTTGGACACAACCATGGTGGTGGCGCCACAATGCTGGAGATGATGGAGATCATGACGGTGCTTTGGAGATGGAGATCAAAGGCACAAGAAGAAAAGGCCATATCATATCACAATTTTAAATTGCATGTGATGTTAATCCTTTTATGCACCTTATTGCTTGCTTAGATGTGATCGCGACGGTAGCACGATAAGGTGATCTCTCACGTTAATATCAAGATAATAAAGTGTTCTCCCCTAGTATGCACCATTGCAAAAGTTCGTCGTTTTGAAGCACCACGTGATGATCGGGTGTGATAGACTCTACGTTGGCATACAACGGGTGTAAGCCAGATTTACACATGCGGAAATACTACGGTAATCTTAACGAGCCTAGCATGTACAGATATGGCCTCGGGAACACGGACCCGAAAGGTTAAACACGAGTCATATGAATGATATGATCAACACTGAGTTGTTCACCATTGAAGCTACATCATCTCACGTGATGATCGGTTGTGGTGTAGTGGATTTGGATCGTGTATCACTAAACAACTAGAGAGATGTAGAGTCTAGTGGGAGTTCATGTAATAATTTTGATTAAGATGAACTAAAAAAATTATCATAAACAAAAGTCCTAAGATGTCTTTGCAAAAATCCTTGTAGATCATGGCCGACTATGGTCGTGTTTTCATGGCCGAGGAGCTGTGTCTAGATGGGTCAAACTTTACCGAGTGGTACCTGCTTTTGTGTGAGGTCCTACACGCCAATGACTTGCTTCTACAACTGAGGAAGAGCACATAGAATGGCTTCTCCAAGAAACCACTTACTTACAAGTTGAGTGGTTGATGTGCTCCTGCATGAATTCTGACCTGAGTAGTCAATTCGAAGACTTGCGTGCCAATGAGATTGTTGATGAGCTGAAAAATAGGTTCATAGCACAAGTCAGAATTGCGAGGTTTGAGAATCCGAATGAGTTTCTTTCACTCAAGATGGAAGAAAACACTTGTTTGGAACAACACCTGAGGAAGATGCATGAGATTCATCACCGTCTAGTGCTTTTTTGGGACTACTTGATGATGGATGAATTTGCGATAGATGGGGTGCTGCGCTCGCTTCCCCCTAGCCTCCAGTGTTGGGAATATGCCCTATAGGCAATAATAAAATGGTTTATTAGCATATTCATGTTTATGATAATAGTTTATTATCCATGCTATAATTGTATTAATTGGAAACACAATACATGTGTGGAATATAAACAAACAGGTGTACCTAGTAAGCCTCTACCGGACTAGTTCGTTAGTCAAGAGATGGTTAGAGTTTCCTAACCATGGACTTGTTACAGTCACTTGATAAAGGAGTCAATCATTGGGAGAATGATGTGATGGACAAGACCCAATAATAAAGAGTTGCAATTGATCATGTCACACAGTTTTATTGACAGCTTTTACTATATGCCAAGTATAGTTTGCTTAGACCATGGGATTATATCACTCCCGCTTACCGGAGGAATAATTTATGGACATCAAACGTCAATTCGTAACTGGGTGATTATAAAGGTGGCTTTCAGGTATCTCCGATGGTAGTATTTTGGGTGATATGTATCAAGAGTGGGATTTGTCACTCCATGTGACGGAGTAGATATCTCTGGGCCCTCTCGGTAATAAAGCATCTGGAAAGTTTGCAAACATGTGATTAGGAGTAATCACGGAGATCCTATATTATGGACGAGTAAAGAGAATTTTCCAGGTAACGAGATGGAACAAGATATGGAGATATCGACGATCAAATCTCGGGCAAATTAAATATCATGAGACAAAGTGAATCATATATGATATTAAGAATCTCCGGCATTGTGGTTAAAATGATAAGGAACTTCGTTGAATATGTAGGAGTCAATATGGGCATCCCGGTCCCGCTATTGATTATTGATCCGATCATGTCTGCCTATTCTCGAACCCGTAGGGTCAAACACTTAACGCTCCGACGTAGCTAGGGTTTGCGATGAGATATTTGATGGTATGAATGAATGGTGATTCGGAGTCTCGGATGAGATCCTATACATCACGAGGAGTTCAGGAAGAGTCCGGAGATAAAGTTTCATATAAGGAAAGTGGTTTCCAGGGTTCCAAAAAAGTTCGAGAATTTTCCGGCAAAGTATCCGAATATTCTAGAAGATTTCGAGGGGGTCCCATAGTGGCGCCCATGTGCCCTAATGGCCCACATGGACCAAGGGGGCGTGTAGCAGCCCACATGGGCTGGCCGCACCAGCCCCCCCATGGCCCATGAGGCCTAACATGTGAAAAAGGCCTAAAACCTTAAGGTGGGCGCCTTGGGGGGGTAAGTTTCCCCCTTGGCCGCCGCCCCTAGGCTTGGAGGAGGGGCCAAGGCAGCCCCCCACGCATATATAAAGAGGAGGGGAGGGCTGGGGGGTGGTATCCCATCCCCTAGCCGCACCATCCCTCCCCTCCCTCCTCTCTCTCTCGTACACGGCTTGGCGAAGCCTTGTCCGCGGGAAAACCTCCACCATCTCCACCACCACGCCGTCATGCTACTGGAATTTCACGAGCCACTTCTTCCTCGCTTGCGGGATCAAGGAGAATAAGTCTTCATCGAGTTGTACGTGTGGATACCGCGGAGGTGCTGCTCATGCGGCTCTCCATCGGATTGGATCTCGGATCGGATAATACATCTCCTCGCGACTAGATGAGTCTAGTTGCGGGGATCGACAGACCAACCCCTGCATCGACAAAAGGCTTTGTTCGTTTTTCGAGGGTAAGAAATTGGATCTAATCTTTGCTACCTTCGTCTAATAGAACTAGATCCGTTGGGTTTCTTCCGCTTGTTTCGTAGGAATTTTTTTTGTTTTCTATGCAACGAACCCATCATCCAGCCCCATGACCTCCGCGACCACAGCTTCCACGACCACGACCGCCGCCGCCGCCGTGACCACATGATGGCCTTTGACGTAGTTACCTCCGCCAAAAGAATATGGTTAGGTTGAGACTCCACGTGCAGAGTGTATAGTATAGGAAAGACAGTTTTCCCCACGAGGGGTGACTCGAGGGTTTAATATCGAACTCTCGGGGAATCAGTAGTGAAAGCTTTATCTTCTTATCCTTCTCTTGAAAACCTACAAAACAAAGTAAATTGTTTTGTGCCCTCAACCTCACCAAGTGGTTGTCAAGCACAAGGTGTGAGAATGACATGAAAAGATAATGAATGCGAAGCAATAAATAAATATGCAATGATGATAAATAAATATACAAGGATGCTGGAAATAATAATGGATGATATTTTTGGGTTTTGTATTGTGAATGCAAGATGTAAAAGTGTGTTTATATTTTCGGATTTTTAAATGGCAGAAAATGGAAAATGGATAAAAGTTGTTGGAAAGGTGTTTCTTATGATTAAAAATGGACCGGGGTTCATGGTTTCACAAATGCACTCTCTCTTTAATAGAACCCTAGAATTGACATATGAGATTGCAATATAAAGGTTTCATTACAAGATACTAATTATATGGGCATCACGTCCTAACATAGAGATCTTTTGTTTATTAATCTCTCTTATACTCCACCAAGATGTGAACTAAATCTTAGCCCCTCGGTAATTAAGATAAATCAGAGTATAGCTTTAAGTTCAATGACATGAAGTTAAAATAAGAGCATGCTAGATCTAGTGATGGAGAAGTGGCAAGGTCACACCCACATCTCTGGTAGCAAGGTATTTTTCTTTATCCCTAGTGAGGCAACAAAGTATGGTAAAATACCCAAGTGGATCGCGAAACTTCTGTCACTTTCACCGCACTAGCCACCCCCCGTTACTGCATCTAATGCATACGTTCCCCCTCACACGCTCTCATACACATGCTTGATCAAAACAAGTAAACAAGAATGGGGTACATAATATGCATCTACTTTCATAACTGAAACAAAACTATTGCGATCTCAAACATATATTAACTCATAAAAAGATTCACCACAAAGGTATTACATAGATGACCGTAATCATGTTCAGCAGCTCATACGGTGCTAATTAGCGAAGCTCAAAGAGAGGAGAGATATATACGTTACTTCCACAAACCCATAGTCCACGGGTGGACTACTCCCTCTTCATCATGGAGACGGTGGAGAAGTCGTTGGAGAAGATGGAGACCACACCGGCAGCGCCCCGCCGGAGTTTTCCCCCTCCAATCTGCAACTCCAAGTCTCTGTTTCGTGGTTTCTGTGTTTCGGCGGCGCTCTTCTCCGAAAGCCGTCGGGGGACTATTTTTATAGTCGTTTTTAGGTCAAGACGAAGGCACGTTGATGAAAACGGACGTCATCGGAGCAACGAGGGGGGAGAGAGGTGCTCTCATGCGGCCAGGGAATCTGGCCGTGTGGGACCCCCCAAAATCCTCCTCAGACTTCCTTTCGTGCGCTTCCTTGGCTCCTACGCTTTGTTCCTTCCAAAAAATGATCCCCGCAAAATATTAGGTCATTTGGATGTCGTTTGGGTCCCTGAAACATCAAAATATAGAAAATACGGTTTTCTGCCAGTGCAGGGTTAATTCCAGAAAAATAGGGAAACTATGAAATATTCCCAAAATCAATATAAAACAATGATATAACCCTTATATGATGCAAATATGATTGAAATATAAGTAATACAATGCAAAGTTCATGTATGCATTTTACATGCATCAACATCCCCAAGCTTAACCTATACTCGTCCTCGAGTATGAACTTTGCTTTTTAATACTATCAATGGATATAAAAGAGGATTACTATTTCTACATAGAGTCAAATGATTCATTCTTCAAAGGAGTAGCAATATACAAGATAGATTATGAAGGGATATCAAATATTCAATGTAAGGATGTTGAATGATAATTCACAAAGTGTAACATAGAAGAAAGTGCTATGGACCAAATGTGTGCATAATGAAAAGTAAAAACATCCTATAATGGTCATAGAGTATTCTTGTAAATCTGAATATAAAAGGTGGACACTTTGGAAAGATATATATAAATGAGTAGAGGTAAAACATGGATAAGTTTCATCGAACATCCAAATGCTTGTACTTAAGTTAATGTTTGCAACGTGGTATTCATTGGTGTCAAGCTCTCATTACCCCTATCATAGCATCTTGAATGGTTAAAGTTTAAAGTGAAAGCAAATATGAGTAGTGTGCTTGACAAAGTATGGGTTGAATGCCTCATGCCCCGTGGATACGAGAACCTACACCATGGTGTTACTCAACTCGGGCCACAAAGCAAGTTCAAGTTAAGGTCATTGTAAGTAATATAATAGCGTCATCAAGAGCGTCAACTGGGGTACCTCTTGTCCCAGGACATGGAACAAGCCCATGTCAAAATGACAAGACAAACAAACAAAATGAACAATCTCAACACCCTTTTTTATTTACTATTGGTATAGCTTTTTATTGTGAGGTGCATCACTGAAGGTTCACCATAGCATGTAAGTAAATTTCCACCATAAATGATGCATGACTTAGATTAGCGGCCCAGGCGTCTCTCTAGCCATTTATACAAACTCCTCAAACTTACTAAGTTTCCGCATTTATTTGGCACCATGATAAGCATCCATAAACAAAAGTACATGATATCAACTAAATATAATTAAGAGCACGTTGAAAGCTTGCCATGTGACAGCACATATGAGCTCACTCCCAACCAAGACTCTTGTCAAGCTCACAACTTTATAATTTTAATCAAAATGGTTCATGTTTATTAAGTGCAATAAAAGTAAGGTGTGCATCAAGTTCGTGAGAGCTTTTTAACCAACTTTTCCCATAACAATCAATAACATAAGCACTTTAATTTGGAAACATAGATAATACAATATAACATGATAAACATACTTGGAATAGCATAAAGCTAATAGGTAGATATGGTGGACTCACTGGAAAAACTTTGGTTGAAGGTGTTGGAAAACAAGTTTTTACTTGTTGGAAATTCTTGGGCTAGCAAGAGGGAGAAAGTTGACCGTCTAAATGCATGCATAAGTGTCCATAGAACTAACCAATCCATGTTAAACAAAGTAAAGTAATATTCAGCATAAAAACATGAATATAATATAGCTCTTGATAAAACACTCGCAAATTAATACTCATTAAAAAGCACATGAATCATGCAACTATATGTATATTTTTGAATCAACTCAAACATCCCTTTCCCAATCTTTTTAATAGCATCCAACTTAATTCAACCAAAATTTCCAGTAGCTCTCTCATGTATAAATGATAGTGGTGGTCTCAAGACAAACAAAAATCAGACCGAAATAAAAAGTAAATAAAAGACGCTCCAAGTTTATGCGATAAAGTACATTGATCAAAAAACAGAAGTTAGACGTGTGCAAACCGAGAGTGTGTTGGTCCAGTGGGGTTGTCTTCACATCCCCAAGCTTATTTTCTTCACCATCCTTGGATAGCTCTTGGTGCATCTCCTCTAATCCCTGTGAAAAAACTTCAAAACACCGTTTCTCCCATTTCTTTTCTGTGGGGTGACATTAGTGGTGATAGACAAATGAATTGCTTGCTGCATAAAATCCTTAAACAAAAATTCATATGAATGTCCAGAAAGTGTATAATGTTTTATGCCTATTTGTAAACTCAATTGGATAAAAAATATTCAAGTTAAAAGTTCAAAGAATGCATCAAACAAAATGGGACAGAGTCTGTCTAGAAAAACAGCAGCAGCAAAACGCATTTTTATACCCTGCTTAAATATGTCAAAAAAATCTGAAAAAATTCATGCTTACATAGAAAGAAGAGTTACAGCTACAGTTCAAACATCAGCCCATTCGGAGTTACAGAAAAGGAATGAAAAATCATACCGTGCACAGATTCGTGCAGGAATAAAATCTCCGAATGCAAAAAGCAACTTTTTCGAAACAAAATAGGTAAAACTTGGCACTTTATTAAAAATTCCAGAAACAAAACTAAAAACTAAGTCTCTTGTTACAGCAAGAGGACACAAAGAAAATCAAAAATAAAAACAACCGGGTTGCCTCCCGTAAAGCGCTTTCTTTATAGCCATGTAGGTAGGCTTCTTACTAGATATTTATGATGGACGAAACTCATGAGGGAGCTTGAACTTTGATGTGTCCCTCTTCCTTGGTAAGTGTTCCATGCACTTCTTATGTGGAAACTGAAACTTCACATTCCCTTCTTTTGAATCAATGATAGCACATGTGGTACGAAGAAAAGGTCTTCCAAGAATAATTGGACTAGAGGTTTTATTCCCCATATCCATGATTAGAAAGTCAACAGGTACAAATATCATATGCAACTCTACCATAACATCACTTACTTTTCCTAAAGCATGTTTAATGGAATCATCAGCAAGTGCAAGTTCAATAGAGCATTTTTCAAGATTCTTTAATTCAAGAACTTCATATAATTCTTTAGATAAAACATAGACACTAGATCCTAGATCTAATATAGCATGGTGTGTCTATTTTCCTATGGTTACTAGTACTTTGGGAATCGATACATCCCCAAGCATAGGTGGTATCATAGCTTCTTTGTTGTGGCTAGCAATCTTTTCTTTCAAAACATGATTAGCAATATAAGAACCAAAACCTGCTTGGTTAACATTAACGGAAGGATCACTTGCAAATTTTTGTAGGATAGATATTAATTCATGCAAGCTACAATTCTCTAAGTCAAGTAATGGTTCCTTGACTTCACTAAGCATTTTAACTTCCTCAACTTTTCTCTCTTTTTTAACCCAAACTTGTTTCTTAACAGGAACTTCCTTCATATGTTTAAATGATGGGTTTGTCCTTAATGAATCACTAACACGAACCAACTTTTCCTCAATTCTGTTGAGGTAAACATCCTTTTCAAGAAATTCTCTCTCACATAATCTTAGTTTATGCATAACATTAACTAATTCATTGTCTATCCTGGGAATAATGTTTTCAGAATAAGATGCTAGTTGTTCAAAATCCTCTTTATTTGGTAGTTTCTCTAATTTGGCTTCAAATTTATCTTCACATAATGCAAGTGCTACTGTGGTATCCTCCACCTTTTTCTTACTACCCACAAAGCTACCAAAAATTCTTCTAAGTGTCGTGGCTGCACAAGGTGGTGTTGACAAGACAAAACTTCCACCCGTAGCCCCATCTAAAGCATTTTGATACCAAGGATATATTCCATAATAAAAGTAAAGATTTAGCTTTTCATCTTCACAAGGTGTAGGATCTTCATAGTGTATCCTATTAATTCTTACCCAAGCATCTTTTAATGTTTCTCCAGGATGTTGCTTAAAATTAGAAATGGAACTTAATGGAGGACTCACTTCTTGTTTGTTTCCAAGAACCATGATTGCAAGTTTTTATGTGTTTTTAATTTTTATGCAAAACTGAAAATAAAATGATACTAAACAATGCAAACTGAAATAACAGATGCAACACAAAATGCAAAAACTGAAAACAAAATATGCAAACCGAAATAAAAATATGATATGCAAGACAATAACAAAACAAAATAAAATGCTTTGAAGGTAAAGATGGATAAGATGATGCTCACGTAGGTGCAACCTCCCCAAGCTTAGGTGTTTGCACAAGTTGGTGATGAAGTTGACTTTGTTGTGAGATACTCTTCTACTAGTCCTTAGGCAACGAAACCAGAAAGTGTGGTGCGTGGCTTGAAACTAGTTGGATAAATCTTTACAGCAATGATTCCCCGGCAACAGCGCTAGAAAACGTCTTGATGGCCTTTGACGTAGTTACCTGCGTCAAAAGAATATGGTTAGGTTGAGACTCCAAGTGCAGAGTGTATAATATAGAAAAGACAGTTTTCCCCACGAGGGGTGACTCGAGGGTTTAATATCGAACTCTCGGGGAATCAGTAGTGAAAGATTTATCTACTTATCCTTCTCTTGAAAACCTACAAAACAAAGTAAATTGTTTTGCGCCCTCATCCTCACCAAGTGGTTGTCAAGCACAAGGTGTGAGAATGATATGAAAAGATAATGAATGCAAAGCAATAAATAAATATGCAATGATGATAAATCAATATGCAAGGATGGTGGAAATAATAATGGATGATATTTTTGGGTTTTGTATTGTGAATGCAAGATGTAAAAGTGTTTTTGTATTTTCGGATTTTTAAATGACAGAAAATGGAAACTGGATAAAAATTGTTGGAAAGGTGTTTCTTATGATTAAAAATGGACCGGGGTTCATGGTTTCACAAATGCACTCTCTCTTTAATAAAGTGGTAGATAATAGAACACTAGAATTGACATATGAGATTGCAACATAAAGGTTTCATTACAAGTTACTAATTATATGGGCATCACGTCCTAACATAGAGATCTTTTGTTTATTAATCTCTCTTATACTCCACCAAGATGTGAACTAAATCTTAGCTTTAAGATAAATCGGAGTATAGCTTTAAGTTCAATGACATGAAGTTAAAATAAGAACATGCTAGATCTAGTGATGGAGAAGTGGCAAGCTCACACCCACATCTCTGGTAGCAAGGTATTTTTCTTTATACCTAGTGAGGCAACAAAGTAAGGTAAAATACCCAAGTGGATCGCGGAACTTCTGTCACTTTCACCGCACTAGTCACCCCCCGTTACTCCACCTAATGCATACGTTCCCCCTCACACGATCTCATATACATGCTTGATCAAAACAAGTAAACAAGAACAGGGTACATAATATGCATCTACTGTCATAACTGAAACAAAACTATTGCAATCTCAAACATATATTAACTCATAAAAAGATCCACCACAAAGGTATTACATAGATGACCGTAATCATGTTCACCAGCTCATATGGTTCTAATTAGTGAAGCTCAAAGAGAGGAGAGATACATACATTACTTCCACAAACCCATAGTCTAGGGGTGGACTACTCCCTCTTCATCATGGAGACGGTGGAGAAGTCGTTGGAGAAGATGGATACCACGCCGGCAGCGCCCCGCCGGAGTTTTCCCCCTCCAATCTGCAACTCCAGGTCTTTGTTTCATGGTTTCTGTGTTTTGGCAGCGCTCTTCTCCGAAAGACGTCGGCGGACTATTTTTATATTCATTTTTAGGTCAAGACGAAGGCACGGAGATGAAAACGGACGACATCGGAGCAACGAGGGGGGAGAGAGGTGCTCTCACGCGGCCAGGGAATCTTGCCGTGTGGGACCCCCCAAAATTCTCCTCGGACTTCCTTTCGTGCGCTTCCTTGGCTCCTGCGCTTCCTTGGTTCCTTCCAAAAAATGATCCCCGCAAAATATTAGGTCATTTGGACGTCGTTTGGGTCCCTGAAACATCAAAATATAGAAAATAGGGTTTTCTGCCAGTGTAGGGTTAATTCCAGAAAAAAAAGGAAACTGTGAAATATTCCCAAAATCAATATAAAACAATGATATAACCCTTATATGATGCAAATATGATTGAAATATAAGTAATACAATGCAAAGTTCATGTATGCATTTTACATGCATCACCACGCCCCACTCGACCTCGGGGAGCAGCCCTCCCACGGCTGCAGGTGGCCACCTCCGCCACCACTGAGGAAGAACGGGTGCGTCCAGCTCCTCTCCTGGCTCTCGCCATCAACGTGCTCGGCTCTGCTGAGGTGTGGAGCTGGAAGAAGAAGGAAGATGATTGAAGATTCGGGAAGGGCACCCCCGCCTTTAAGAAGGCTCGGCTGCGCCTTCAACGACAGTCACCTCGCCTTCTCCGTTTCCGCGAATCGAGGAGGCAGGCGCAGTTACTCCCCCAAGCGGATAACTCCATGCACCACTCCCTGACAGATGGGATAGGACAGTCAATACAAGATGCCGGGGACCCACTTTGACTTTTTTTGTCATAGCCCGGGCAGCAGAAGGACGTGCCCGCCGGGACTATGGCCGGGGTCTACTGTCGCAACAGTGGAACACAGGGTTCTCCTCACGCGGTCAAAGTGGGTCCGCCAACAGTGGGCTCACTAAGAAGGCGAGCAAGGCAAGGGTTCAACACTGGCGGATGGGCCCCCATCTTCCCCACGGCAACCAGGCAAGGACGGCATCGACAACCACGACTAAGAGCTGGGTGGCCTTCCGGGGTCACCGTCAACCCGGCAGATGACCTCCGGACGCCCGGCAGTAGGCCAGGCTCACCCCTGGGCTCCAACCTCCGCACGAGCGAGGAGGATAAGCTTGCCAGCTCCTGATGTAAGCTCCTAGAAGGCTTGGGCGCCAAGAAGATGGAGGCACCGCGTGGGGACACAGTCGGTAAAGGTGTCAGCCTTTGTCCGCCCGTCCTGCAAAAGGTGGGCGACCGTACCTAACCCCCCTCAGAAGAAATCTTGGACGAGAAAAGGCCACGTCACCCCATAAGAAGAACCCGGAGGGGTTTTCCCGCCTAAAACCCCACCGCCCCCAAAGATGCCCTTGTGGGATCCCCTTAGCCTATAAAAGGAGGACCGAGGTACCTGAGGGAGGGACGGGATTCCAGAGAGTTGGAGGCTAGGCTAGGTAGCGCACCAGACGAGAGTACCATGAGCGAGAGGTGATCTCCTCCGGGAAAGGATCTGCTCGTCTTGAACCTCTAGCCAACACCTCTCGGGTTCTCATCCGTAACCACCTCTGTAAGCCACATCATGATGAACCACTCAATCCAGACATGCAGGAGTAGGGCTTTTAGCCTCCGGGTGGCCTGAACCTGGGTAAACTCCCTGTGTCTCTGTGTTACTTGCTAGTACATAGATCGGAGGTCTCGACGAGGTTCTCCCGAAAGTTGGTGTCTCCCAGCCTCCTTCGCACCCCGTGCCAAACCTAAAAAGGGGTATCCTTTACTCCCGGTGTCCGTGATCCAAGACACGACAGTAACTTTATCACTACTGGGTTGCTAAATCTATCAATTTAGAGTGGGTAACTCTATCAGTTTAGGTTGAGTAACTCCTTCATTTCAGGATGGTAACTTCTGTAGTCTAGGGTGGATAACTCCATCACTACTGGGTTGGTAACCTATCAGTTTAGGATGCGTAACTCCATCAAATTAGGTATCGGTTTAGGGTGGGTAATTCTTATTTTACAGGATGGTAACTCTATCGGTCGGTAACTCCAAAACTTTTAGGTTGGTAACTCTATCAGTTTAGGGTGGGTAACTCCATAAAATTAGGGTGGGTAACTCCTTTATTCCAGGATGGTAACTCCATCAGACTATGATGGGAAACTTTATCACTAGTGGGTTGGTAACTCTATCAGTTTAGGATGGGTAACTCTATAAGTTTACACTGAGTAACTTCTTCATTCCAGGATGGTAACTCCATTAGTCTAGGGTGGGTAACTCCATCACTACTGGGGTGGTAACTATATCAGTTTAGGGTGGGTAACTCCGTCATTACTGGGTGGGTAACTTTATCACTATTGAGCGTATAACTCTTTTAGACTAGGGTGGGTGAGTACATCACTACTGGGTGGGTAACTCCATCAGTTTAGGGTGGGTAAATCCCTCAGTTTACGGTGTGTAACTCTATCACTATTGGGTGGGTAACTCTAACACTACTTGGTGGGTAACTCTTTCAGTTTAGAGTGGGTAACTCCATCACTACTGAGTGTGTAACTCCATCAATTTAGGATCGGTAACTCCATCAATACTGTGTGGGACACAAATCTACATATATGGCATCATATCCGTGGGTAACTCCATCAGTCTCGACTTATGCCAAATTGATGGCACCCAAACTTTGGGGAGGTTTGACGATGGTCGGGGCCGGTCGGCGATAGTCTGGGTGGCGTCGGGAGAGTCGACGAGTTTTGATGGGGTCGGAGATGACCGGCGAGGGTCCTGACATCACTGACAATGGTGAAGTCGCGCACCTCAGGACTTCAAGGGGTGAGACTAGGTGGTCATCGACTATCAGAGCATGACTCGACCAGACAAATAGGACTGCACCTCGAGCATAGGCTCGGCGAGACAACGGTGTATTCGACAACGCCAGCCAGCTAGATACCGGCGCACGGCCGGCCGACACTAAGCAAGCACAGCAAGCATCCATGGTTCCCAATTCAAACACATGTATAAATAAATCAACAAACATATGTTTACTAGACCAAATCCATCGAAGAGAATCACGTTCAAAAGTTAATCAGCTAGCTTCAGCAACATATTCGGCAAATATCCGTATAAAAAGCTTGCACATTCAGCAAACATCACAGACGTGTCAAATCGTCTCACTTGACACGCATGAGTACTAGTGCAATAATGCTAGTAATTTGGCTCCCCCGAGGCCAAAGAGCTGTGGTCTGGTCACAGGACCGATGCTACTAGTAGTACTACACTACTACTCCTAGTAATTTGGCTTTGCTCTCCTAGTCTGCTATTGCTGAGCCCTCGATTCTTCTTCTCCAACGAGCAACCCACCTCTCGTCTTTCCATTTTCGCAACCATGTCGTCCTACCCCAGCCACTGGCCGTCTGGCGCATCCCCTCATACTGCTGCTTGATACGTGTCAGACGTATCTATAATTTTTGATGTTTCATTCTTGTTTTATATCAAATGCCACATGTGTTTATTATGATTTATATCATTTTACGGATTTATTTGACTAACCTATTAATAGTGACAAAAGTGCAAAATGTTTTTGTTTTACACTTTGATGTGTAGGAATTACTTTGAAATTGACAAAAACGCAAAAGGAGACTTGTTGGAGGTGGACTCTGACTTCCTGAAATCTATCCACCCGACAATTTTTAGAGATTGTCAGTTTTAGCACTAAAAACGACGTCAAATGGAAAACAAGGAACAAGAACAAAGTTGTGGGGAATTTCCGTAGCTTAGATTTAAGCCCAAGAACAGCCCAATCCGAGGTCCGAGGCGCTCTCTGGACCTGATTTACTAGAGGACGCGGGTGGGACCCGCCCCTGCCCCTCGGGCACCGCCTCGTGACGCCCTTTGGACTATTTATTCATCGCAACGAAAAAACCCTAAACCCCGAAGGATTTTCCCAAATACGATACAGAGCTCCGCCGCCATCGCTGACAAGTTTCGGGGGTTCAGAAGGTCCTGTTCTGGCACCTTGCCGGGACGGGGATCGACCGTCGGGGCCATCTCCATCAACACCGCTGCTTCCCGCGATGAGGAGGGAGTATTCCCTCACCGAGACTGAATCTTATACAAGTAGCTATGTGGTTATCTCTCTCTCCCATGATGTAATCTTCGTTGTGATCATGAGCTTTGTTAGTATAGTTGAATACATGATGTTTCCCTATGTGTAATGGATATGATGTTGCTCAAGTGGTGTTATCTAGTACAATTTGCGGAGTCACCGTTGTGATCATGGTACCTTGGTGACAGTGTGGGTGCTGTGTGTGACTCTATGCATCAAGATTAGAGGGATTTTCATCATGAGTTTGTTCTTTATTATTGTTGGTTTGAATAGATCATGAGGTTTCTTGATGCTTGTGTTATTGAAGAAAGAGACTATTCAATAAATAGGTTGTGGTGTTTGTTAGTACTATCTTTTGATGCGGATAGTGATAGCATGAAGTGTCCATAGATGTGGAATACGAACTTTAAGGTGTGCTTCTCGTAGCCCAACACTTTTCTCATCCTATTTGATCTACAAAAGAATGATCTCCGAGTAACGTCTACCATGCATGTGTTTTTATGGGAACTATCATGTTTTTAATTATGTTAATGATGTTGAAAGTAGTCACTAGTGAAAGTATAAAGCCTAGGCCTTGTTTCCAAGCATTGATACACCATTTTTAGTCAGTTTTGTCACTTGTTTGCTTACTGCCATTTTTATTACAGAATTACAAAATCACCTTTTACCATCCATATCACTTGCATTTTACCATCTCTTCGCCGAACTAGTGCACATATACAACTAACAATTGTATTAGGTGTGTTGGGGATACAAGAGACTTCTTGTATCTTAATTATAGGGTTGCTTGAGAGGGATATCTTTGACCTCTACCTCCTTGAGTTCGATAAACCTTGGGTTACTCACTTAAGGGAAAATTGCCGCTGTCCTACAAACCTCTGCGCTTGGAGGACCAACAAGTCTACAAGAATAGAAGCATGTAGTAGACATCATTGCCGCTCCCCTGCCAACGACCTTACCCTCCTCAGCCCCGCTGCCGACACCTCTCTCCCTTTTTCTTGGTGTTGTTCCCACATCTCAGATGTGTTTCCGGCAGGCACCAGCCCGGAGCAGTGCTGCTGTTCGGTCTAGCCCTCGCCTCAGAGCTGGGGTAGATCATTCGCCTTTTGGCGTCTCCAGAGGCTAAGTGTCAGCAAAGTTGTCGGTGATCTGCACGGTGGGGTCGACCGTCCTGGACAGCCCATGCGTGCGATCGAGCATGTTGGAGACGAAGCCCTCCTCGAGCGCATCAAGCGCCAGGCCCGCCGTGTGCTAGAAGAGGTTAAGCTTCTTATCCTCCCTCAGTACGACCGGCAACTTCGTGGTAGCAAAGGCGGATTTGGCCAGCGCACTCGGCAAGAACTGGGACGGAATCGGTGCAGACGCTCGTGCTTCCCGCACCTGAGCCATGGCCACGGCGAGGAGGCAAGAGGAAGCCGCGGCGACAGGAAGCCATGTGAGGTTATGGGCGTGGCCGCGTGGGGGACGCGGGTGGTTCCTCGCTCGTGTGGTGATTTGTGAGAATAAGAGGATAAGGTTCGAGTGTAAAATATCAGCTATAGGAACGAAAATCAATGACACGGAATGTGGTCTATGGATTTGCCAGTTTCAGGGTGCCCTATGAATAGATATTCCATTTATTAATTTGACAGATTTTATAGGCTGTCGTTTCTTTTAGTCCTCGTAGTGCAATCCAAGAATACTAGAAAAGACGACTGATGGACATGAGCTGTTGCCTCTCGCTGTCTTTAAATACTCTTACAGATCTAAGCATTGCGCCTTACGTAATCTAGCTTCATTTTCCTGATCCGTGCCACCAATACCGTTTTTCTGTTGCTGCTGGTGGTTGTTGCGGCGCCACGACGTTCACGGCGCAGCCGCACCAGTGCCGGCAGCCGCTCTTCCACAACCCGACAGCCAATCTCGGGTGCATGCCCAAGGCCTTGTTTGGCTGTTAGGGGAGATATGCCCATGGAAAAGATGCCTCGGGTGAGATATTCTTGACAAAATGGGAATCCCATGGAAAAATTACGTCATCATTTGGGAACGTAGGGGTGGGAAAAAACAACAGCCATGCTCGGTCACAACATGCGCACAAGTTCGACAATGGGATGCATCAAGAACGTCCGCGTCCGGTAAGCTCCTCGTAGTCGTCGCGCCGATCTCAGCGACGGATTGCTCCCCTCCCGAGATCCTCCAGCGCCCCGATCCGGTCGATTCCAGGAAGTTGTGTCTCTTGTAGTCTTGTACACTTGAGGAAAGGTACCACGCCAGAGGGGAAGCTGGAGGATAGCCGTGCGTTGAAAGAGAGCCAGCCTCCGTCGTGCACACCTGGTAGAGCTGGAGAGCTCCCCGACGCCATGTCCGTGACGACCGCGACTCGTGTCACATCCGGCCTCTGTCGGGCATGGTAGACGACATCCGGGTGGAGACGTCTGTAATGTCCCAGCATTTATCAACCAACGAAGGGTAGAAGTAGGATATTGTGCATCTGCATGCATGCATCTAAAAAACCAGAATATATTTTTCGTAAAATAAAACACTAGAGTGATCAGAGTTCATTAACCTTCATGAATTAGGGTTTAGCTTATTTCAGGTGAATGTTACAAACTTCGACAGGACCTCTAGGCATTTTATTCGATGAGGGAATTCGGGTCCAATTTGAATATACAAATGATATTGAATTGGAACACTTATTAAAAATGAATAATAAAGTTATACATGCTTATACAATTAAGCAAGAAACTCATAAATAATTACCAAATTAAATCTGTGTTAACACCTATCGCAATTCAAAGAATACTTAAAAAACCAAACTAATAACTTTATGGATTGAATACAATAAAACATTGTATTTACATTGCTTCAACAATAAAAGTAAATTCAAAGGCTTAAGTAATCCTATATTACTAAACTAAACTTGATCTTCTCATCTGATCTTAGCTTCTTATCTTCAAATCTTCTCAAATTCATTCCTGCAAGACAAAACAAATAAGAAAGAAACCTTTGGTGAGATTCATAGGCTTTGTGTTATATAGAAGTAGTTTGGTAACAAGGCTTGCAACCTTGTTACCAGATTTCCTTTGTATGCATAAAAGCAATTGAATTTCAAATAAAAATAGATACGATCAAATGGAGAGTTTCCCTATGAGTATAATTTTTGTCTTCATCACCAGGGTGAGGCAATATAATCTTGGAACATAACTAATGGATGTTTGGAACTTGCCCTATTATCCAAGTATTGACTAGAGGGATCAATGTTAATACAAGAGCAACAAGAGATTATGGATCAGACTTGGATCCATTAGATCATCTCGAGTCAAGCATGCAACATAGATAAGGGGCAGCATTTGATCCATACAAAGAGAAGGGACAAGAGGCAACATTGATCCATTTACCAAGAAGGCAAATTATCAATCTCTAATCCAATCAACTATCTATTTAAGAAAGTCCATATAAGAATATTTCTCTAATGAAATTAATTCCCTAGGAAGTAAATCAGCCAAATAATAAAGACCACAAATATGAATATTGCAAAGCCACTTGATCATCACCACCCATATAATTCATAGTCCACATAAGATAAAAGCCACAAGCCATCTAATAACAAAAGCTACTTGGCATGCCCAAGAATAAATCCTACAAGAGAATTATATCAAACATAAGAGCGATAGGCTTGCCTCATAGGAGAGTTGTCCACAAGTAAAATATCTAGATTAACAGAAATACACATGGGCACAAATCCAAGAAGATATATTTAGCAGTAAATAATAAGCTCACAAGTAAAATCGCAAATGCAAATGCAATAAAATCACAAGATTTATTTTTCTTTCCTTTTCTTCTTCCTCTGACAGAAGGACGAGCGCTGCATCGCCGCCTCGCCGTGCCACCGCATGCTTGCTTGCTCTTGCTCGACGATAAGACCAGAGAAATGTCCCCATCTCACTCTCTTCCGCCTCACCTTGCCTCACTCCATTCCCCCCTCTCTTCCTCTCTCTGGCTGAAACAAGCTCGAACCCTAACCCTACCTCGTTCGGTCACCGCCGTTGCCCTTAAATTGCCAGCGACCTGAGCCTCCTCGAGCTCATCCAAGATGTGTAGTAGCTCTGCCTCAACCTCTTGTTTGTTCTAGTGCAAGCGATATGTGCTGGGGTGGCCGGGAGACGAAGAACGCCGACGACGCCCCGAACGACAGCCACCGCCATCGATCAAAGTTTTCATCGCCTTCAAGCGTCCTCCGACCACAAAACCTTGTCCTCCGAGTTCGTGGTGAGCTTCTCCTTCGTTTGCCCCTCTTCGATTCGAGTTTTTAAATCTGTATTGTGGAGTCGTGGCCGGCCACCGTGCGCTGCCGCCGCGCACTGTCGCTGCCCTTGGTCCGATAACCAAACCCGAGTGGCGGCGCCATGTTCTGACTCGCCTCGTGTCGCAACAGTGGAACACGAGGTTCCCCTGATACGGTCAAAGTGGGTCCACTGCCAGTGGGCCCACCAAGAAGGCGAACAAGGCAAGGATTCAAGACTAGCAGATGGGCCCCCATCTGCCCCACGCAACCAGGCAAGGACGGCATCGACAAGCATGACTAAGGGCTGGGGGACCTCTCGGGGTCGCCCTCAACCCGGCAGACGACGCGGAGGTCCCGGGGACCCGGACGCTCAGCAGGAGGCCAGGCTCACCCCCGAGATCCAACCTCCGTACAAGCGAAGAGGATAAGCTTGACAGCTCCGGCTGGAAGCTTCTAGAAGACTTGGGCGCCAACAATATGGAGCTGCCGCGGGCCGACACAGTTGGAAAAGGTGTCAGCCTCTGTCCGCCTGCCAGGCAAAAGGTGGACGACCACACCTAACCCCCCTCAGAAGAATACTTGGACGAGAAGAGGCCACGTTGCCCCCTAAGTAGAACCCGGAGGGGTATTCCCGCACAAAACCCCTCCGTCCCCAAAGGTGCCCTTGTGGGATCCCCTTTGCCTATAAAAGGAGGACCGAGGCTCCGGATGGAGAGGACGGAATCCTAGAGAGGACGGAATCCTAGGGAGGACGGATTTTCCAGAGAGTGGGAGGCTAGGCTAGGTAGCGCACCAGACGAAGAGTAGCAGAAGTGAGAGGTGATCTCCTCCGGGTCAGGATCTGCACGTCTTCAACCTTTGGCCAACACCTCCCGGGTTGTCACTCGCAACCACCTCTGTAAGCTACACCATGATAAACCACTCAATCCAGACATGCAGGAGTAGGGCTTTTATCCTTTGGGCGGCCTGAACCTAGGTAAACTCCCTGTGTCCCTGTGTTGCTTGCTAGTACGTAGATCGGAGATCTTGATGAGGTTCTCCTGGCGGACAACGTCTCCCAGCCTCCTTCGCGCCCCGTGCCGAACCTAAAAAGGGGGTATCCTTTACTCTCGGTGTCCGTTATCTAAGACACGACATCTGGCACGCCAGTTAGAGGGTGCAAGCACTGGATTCGTCGCCATCGACTTCGAGATCTTCTTCGAGATCTCGATCAAGTTCATCGACAAGGTCTGCGTCGACCTTGTCGCCAGGTTTTTCGACAAGGTCTGCATCGACCTCATCTCCAGGTTCTCCGACAAGGCCCGCGTCGACCTCAATTTCAACAATGAGGTCTACATTGACCTCGTCGCTAGGTTCTCCGACAAGGTTCGCATCGACCTCAAGTTCATCGACAAGGTCTGCGTCGACCTCGTCGCCAGGTTCTCCGACAAGGTTCGCATTGACCTCGGGTTCATCGACAAGGTCCGCATCGACCTCGGGTTCATCGTCGAGCTCTGTGACAAAGATGTGCCTCGGCCACGTCCCCAAGTTCTGTGCTAGGGATGGCGTGGAAGAAAAAGGCCAAGACCGATGTGGAGTATCTGCGGTACCCGGGGCTCGGCTTCAACCCTGAAGAATCCTCGACGAAGCCTTCTGTCCAAGGTCAAGCTCGCGGGATTCAGTTTGCCCCCCCAGCAGTGCACGCCAGCCCGGTTGCCAATGAGAAGAAGCCTCATGGAAGTGCTACAGGCATCGATGTACCTCTTTCCCCGCGGACGCGCGGAGCGAAGGAGGAACTCTGCTTGGAAACACTACCTGCGGCAATCCTCCAAGAGGAGGAGAGTCAGAGCCCGAGCAAGAAGAGCGAGTTTTCTGATGGAGATCCCCACGTCTATGTGCCGCAAGAGATCCAGATCCCTTTTTGCGAAGATGGTTAGCCAGGACCCTGGTGCTCGTATCATCAATCCGATAGACACAATGTTGATGACTGCCGTGAACTCAACAAGCGTCCAAGAAGCGGGGAGTGCTACACCTACGGGGAACTTGGTCACCTCAGTAGGTAATGTCCTCTCAACCCGAGACCAAAGAAAGCCAAGAAAAAGAAATCACTGAGAAACTTCGCCAATGTTTCCACTCAGACCGACAATCTAGACGAACCCTGCTCACCGGTAATGCAAAGAACACAAGAAAGTCCGAGAATGACCGTCACTAGTTGAAATCAAGCTTTCTTCTACAAAGGCTTCCTCGGAGAAAACTGGGATCTGCCGGGTCACATCGGGACGATACACCCAGGACCAAGTGGACCTCCCTAGAAGTACTGGATCGCAAAGTGGATGGCCTCCGGGCGTCAAGGATAAAGAGCCAGAGAGGGTCTCCAGACCGGCACCATGAGAGTGTCAGCAAGGCGGACGTGCTTTCAGGTGGCACCGGAAACGAGAGGGTCTCCGAACCGGGGCCAGTGGGCCCCATCCATAAGGTCCTGCGCCAGTGGAGGCTGGCTGGGCAGACGGCTATTTCAGCACGGATCCCTGACCCTGCGGGTAACCGCAGGCAGGGCAGCTTTATCTCTTAAAAACGGCATAGAAGACCCGCCATGGCGGTAGCATGACGAAAAAATTGCTGAAATAGTCTAAGGAGGTCGACACTAAGCTAACTATAAACGTGCTTGCACGGGCTTTTTCCTTGTTGCATCTGTTTTATGCATTTTGGCTAAGACAAAAGCGGGCGTTGTTTTGGGGTGGCGCTTCCGCGATGAAACTGTCAGTTTCCCTATGGTAGTGGAGTCGTGGGCTGAGGTCCGTGCAGTAAAAAACCGGTGGGTTCTTGGGGGGGACGCGCCCTGTGTCGGTAGTTCATATCCATCTGATTGCCCATGGCTGGTTAGCTCTCACGACCATTAACCCTTCCCAAGAGCGTTAAGCCTCCACGAATGCAATAAAATGGATAAAACTTGGAAAAAGTTTATTTACATTCTAGATGTGCAAGTTTACAAGTCTTATTTAGTGGCATAGCTCCCAAAACGCAGTTCACAATCCTTGGTATTGTCCCGTTTGCTTTCAGGATCACCTGTCATCCTCGCGGGAGAGATACTTCATGATCTCGTTCACCTGGCGGGTTACCTCGGGATCGAACAATATCTCGGCGGTGAGGCCCTCCAGGTCGGGCAGCGAGGGAAGTTGCTGATGCCGCCGACGGAGGGCTGCGATGAACTGAGTGGCCACCTGTCGGGCCACAACCCTCCCCTCCAGGAGGGTGGCCTTGCTCACGCTCCCCTTGATGCCACTGACAAGCAAAGCCACAAGCTCTAGGAATGAAGGGTAACACCGAAGGGAGTAGGCGGGTTCCCTTGAAAGGGCGGGCAAGCCTGTCACCTTCAGTGCAGCCATTGCATCCACGATCTTCGACGACCCGGCGTGCATCTGAAGCAGGAGCTCGTCGTTGCCCCGCCGGTGGTTGCGGAAATCACTCTCCTCCTTGGCGTGCACCTCCTTGGCCTTCGCCAGGTCACCCTGCACAACCTTGAGCTGTTTGGACAGCTCCTCGTGCCGGTCCCAGGCAATCTATGCCTGTGACTTGCTCGTTTCCATAGCTTCCCGGTTTTCAGCAAGTTCCTTGGCTTCGGTCTGCCGCACAATGTTCATGCGTTCAGCGGCTTCATCATGAAATTTCACCGCGCCCTCCAGATTCCGGATCTTCTCTTCCAGCGTGACCCGATGAGTGCCTACGCGCTTCTTGAACTCTTCAGCTTCGCAAGAGCTATCTTCTACGCATCGATAGTGGCTATCAACGACGCAATTCGCTGCACGCTCGTTCCGTTCATCTCTAGCCCGCCGAAAGTCCTACCGGACTTGTCCCCAGTGCTTCACCTCATAGGCGAGGTCTTTCTTCAACCTGGAGATCTCCTGGTCTCTCGACGCAATGGCCTCGTCTTTCACCTGGATGGTCTCCGCTGTTTCCGCTTTCACCTCAATGCGAGTCCACCCCACCACGTTCAGCATCCCTTGCTGTAGGCGTTCCTCGTCGAGGGCCGCCCTGGTCTGGAACATCTCCTCCACCTCGTGGCAGGCCTTTTCCTGAGCTTCAAACGTGCGGAGATGCTGCTGCAACTCTTCATGCTGACGAGACAGCCTAAGCTCGCAAGCATTGAGCAACTCCTCATCTACTTCTACCCGCTCCTCTCAGGCGTGCACTTCCTCATCCTGGAGGAGGGAGAAGGCCCCTGCCGCTCAACCTCGGCCTTCGTGAAGGCCAAGAACTCTCGGACGTTAGGGAACATCCTCGAGAACCCTGGCGACGGGTCTGCTACCCGCGGGTTAGGGTGGGGGGTCACGGGCCTCGATGCTGAGGTGCCGCCGGGATCCTACTCGATCTCGACGCCAAGTTCTGGGCGGACTGCTGGGAGCTCAACATCGCCCAAGCCCCCAGCGCAGTCCTCTGCCTCATGATCTACATCGACAACAAAACGTTAGCCTCTAGGAGTGACATCACGGTCACCTGGGGGTGACAAAGACGACTCCGGAGGGAGTTACTTGAATATGGTACGGAAGCTATCGGGTCCCGACTCAGGGCGACCTGTTCCTGCCCACGAGGGGGTAACATCCGGGCTGCCATCGGCGGCGACCCTTCGGCTCCTCTCTCCGGGGATCTGGCCCCCGGAGAGGTCCTGACAGGAGACGGGAACTCCTTCCCAACCACCACGGAGCTCTCCACGGCCTCTCCCGCTCCTCATCTTCATCGACACGAGCGCGCTTCCGGGGGCTTTCGGATCCGGAGGACCTGCAAAAGCAAAACAACGGTCAGGGCAGCCACAATCCCTGTCGAGCATGGAAGGATCAGGGTGGAAGCCCAATCTCACCTCATGGCTCGTTTGGCATCGGAGAAGCCCCATCACTTCCCCACCAAATCTTCTAAGTGATCCGGCACCGACATGCTCCCGTCGTCTCCTTCATCAGCAAGAATCGGGGGCGGGAGGGCTTCGGATTCCCCATCTGACTCCTGCCCTGCCGGCATGTTCGGAAGGGTGCGGGGGTGAGCGACGGGCCTGCTCTTCCGGGGCTGCCTCGTGCTCGTCTTCATTGCCAAAACCCCAATTCTTCCGGGGAAAAGTCACCGAAGGGTGGCCCCGCCGCCATCAAAGACCTCCCGCGGCCTGTCGGCTGCCTGGGCACCGGGGGCGGATCCAGTAACTCGGTACCCTTGAGCCCATAGGCATTGCACTACGGCATGGGAGGCACGACGTCTCCACCCTCAGGACGGTCGAGCAACAAGAGAACTCCCGGCGGAAGACAATAAGGCTCTCTCGGGAGCAGGAAGGCCATCTTCCCCATCAGTAGCTTCGACGATACCCGGGTCCCCATCTCCTGGCAGGCCTCCCACAGCGGTTGAGGCCTGCGCTACAGCGGGGCAATCCCTCGCCGGACGAAGTGGCCAGTAATCATAGCGCAAGTCACCTTTCTAGCATGGAGCTCCGCCAACCTCCTAATGACCGGGAGGAGGGCTTCGTCCCGAGAGCTTACATCCCTGGAGTTGGCTAAGCTCTCGGCCGGGGTAGTTGGCACCAGAAGATGGGGGCTGAGGTTGTCCGCCATGATGAAGTACCAGTTCTGCCCCCACTCTCCCCAGTTCGGTTGGATCTTTGCCTCCGGGTACTGGTTCTCACTGCTCTTTTCTCCCACTTGGACGCCATGGGCGGGGGAAGAGGGGGAAGCGCACGGCGCACGATGAGAAGGAGGAAGACGAAGAGCGATTGGGCGGCGATTTGGGGATTTCTGCGCTTTGGGAGCCATAATGGCTACAGTTCCCACAAGCCATGGCTTATAAGGAATCCCACGCATCGCGTCGTGGCCCCACTGCTCCGGTCGGCGCGGGGATCGAGGAGATGTTCCATTCGGGATGCTTCCTCTCGTTGGATTTAAGACATACGTTGGCAGTCCACGCGGATCGCGATGTTCACCAAGGCGAAGAAGACCCGTGGGCTCGCGCTGCTCCTCCCTTGCGAGCCCGACGGACGGGACAAGACAGTCAAGACCTGATGCCAAGGACCCACTTTGACTTTTTTGGTCATAGCCCTGGCAGCAGAAGGACGTGGCCGCCGGGACTATGCCCGGGGGCTACTGTCGCAACAGTGGAACACAGGGTTCCCCTGATGTGGTCATAGTGGGTCCACCGCTAGTGGGCCCACCAAGAAGGCGAACAAGGCAAGGATTCAAGACTGGCAGATGGGCCCCCCATCTGCCCCACGGCAACTAGGCAAGGACTGCATCGACAACCACGACTAAGGGTTGGGGGACCTCCCGGGGTTGCCCTCAACCCGGCAGACGATGCGGACGTCCCAGGAACCCGGACGCCTGGCAGGAGGCCAGGCTCACCCCCGGGATCCAACCTCCATTCAAGCGAAGAGGATAAGCTTGCCAGCTCCGGCTGGAAGCTCCTAGAAGACTTGGGCGCCAAAAAGAGTGTAGCGTCCAGACCCCGGAATTATACAGAGAGGCTATGTAACCACGGGCTATGCTACACAATCGAAGGGCATGGAATTACCGCTCCCACGCAACACATCGATCGTGCCATAAACACTGGCATAGCTATCAACGTATAAAACAGAGATCAAGACTAGTGGAACAACTGACACATCACAGACTCTACGATACAAAGAGATCATATAGCAACTCATATAGCGAGAAAGATACAAATTACACACAAAAGGGGTCACAGACCCATCAGTACATCATGCGGAAGCGAAGTAGTTGTCTAATACAACAAGATCCAAATATGGCCTAAGAGGCCTACATATAAACATAACCCAGCCAGCTTGTTCCACGGTCCCAAGCTGCCACCTGGGAACCCCGAACTACTCGTCGACGTCCACGAAGAACCCACCTGTCTGCTCGTTGGCATCCTCCTCTGCAACAAAATAATAAGCAGCAAAGAGAGACTGAGTACGACGTACTCGCAAGTTTAGTAGGGCGATATAGGCCCAATGATGACGGAGGCTCTAAAGCTGTATAGTAGCTATTTTGCATAAAGCTAGTTTTCATTTAAAAGACATAAATGACTCAAAGGCATCGACTACTCAGAATGTTTTCTGAAAAGGGATAAGAGAGTAAACTTTTATCTTTGGTTCTCAACAAACCCATAGTAACCATTTCTCATACCTTTCCTCCACCAAGGCACCCTCTCGAATCACCCTCGAGGAAATGAACCTTTAACACACGTTGATTATGCAACCTCTAGCTGCCAAATTAATTGATTAGGTTCAGGTTCTCTATGATCTTATCGTCTATTCCCAAGTCGTCCATAACCGTGGACATGGCTTTTCGAAAAGAATTAAACCCTGCAGGGGTGTACTAATTTGCCCACCGGTACCGTTCGACCCCTTGCCTGTACAATTAGCTCTCTTCCGGGGAAAGCCGGCAGGGCGGGCGCGGTTAAACCTTTACAATGTATGAGACTATCCAAGGGTCATCATGGCGACAGGACAAGTTTATCCTGCCTATTTCAGCCCCTGCCCCCATCGCCACATCCTACACACACCACATCCTCATCATCGCACCTTCATTACCTGCAACTCACACGCAAATGAAAAGCGCAAACTAGAGGACCCTTGGATACGCCCGTACAAATTATTCGGTTAGTAAGGAGCCCATACTCCCACCGATGGAAGCACGCTCGTCTTGGTTCAAGAGGTAAAGAACTCGCACCTAGGCGACAAGGATGAGGCAAAACAACATCCCCGATGGCAACTAATCCAAGCCTTCTTAGCATTTTAATTAAGCATCACCATTAACCACCATGTCCGAATCATTCCATCAACATCATTATTATGGAATTTAGGATAATCTAGCATTGACCAAAATTGTCATTGGAATCGCATGCAATATTATAGTGGATAAAATAAGTTTATAAAACAATAGGATGCTAGATGCCAAGTGATGGCTGTAGTTGAAGTCTCCCTCAGCTAAGCCAACAAGCACTCTTGATACCCTGAAAGGAAAACAATAAATATAAGGGATAGGTTGAGCCTCCAAGTGCAGAGTATGTAGTAGTGGAAGATCTTCCCCAAGAAGGTGACTCGGGGGTTTAATATCGAACTCTCGGGGAATCAGTAGTGTGGGTTTTATCTTCTTGTCCTTCTCTAGATTTCCTGCAAACAATTAAATTGCTTTGTGCCCTCAACCTCACCAAGTGGTTGTCAAGCACAAGGTGTGAGAATGTTATTAAGATAATAATGAATGCAAAACAGCAAGTAATAATGCAATGGTGTTGAATAACAATGTAAGGATGATATTAATGATGATTGATGGTATTTTTGGGGTTTTTATATGTGAATGCAAGAAGTAAAAGTGTTTTTGTTTTTTCTGATTTTAAAATGGCTGAATGTAAAAGATGCTTGAAAGTGGTTGGAAAAGTGTTTCTTATGATTAAAAATGGACCGGGGTTCATGGTTTCACACATGCACTCTCTCTTTAATATAGTGTGGCAAACAAGTAGACATAGACTTAACATATGAGATTGCAAACAAGTTCTTTCAAGTTACTAATTATATGGGCATCACGTCCTAACATAGAGATTATGAGTCTCACTTATACTCCACCAAGATGTGAAATAAATCATGCACCTTAGTAATTAAGATAACATCAGAGTATAGCTTTAAGATTAATGACATGAAGTTAAAATAAACACATGATGGATCTAGTCTTAGGTAGAGGCATGTCACTCCTCCTACCCTTGAACATGGTATTTTGGTTTATCCCTAGTGAGGCAACAAAGTAAGGTAAACACCCAATGGATCATGATATATCAAGTTGTCAACTTATCACTTCACCACCCCCGTTACTCCAACTAATGCACACGTTCCCCCACACACGCTCTCATAAACATGCTTGATCATAACAAGGATATAAGAACAGGGTACATAATATGCATCTACTTTTAGAACTGAAACAAACAATGCAATCTCAACATATATTAACTCATAGAAAGATCCACCACAATGGTAATACAACGGTGACCGTAATCATGTTCGGCAGCTCATACGGTGCTAACTAATGGAACTCAAGAGAGAGAGAGATACATATGCTACTGCCACAAACCCATAGTCCAGCGCTGGACTACTCCCTCTTCATCATGGAGCCGGTGGAGATGTCGATGGAGAAGGTGGAGACTTCTCCGGCAGGGCTCCGCCGGAGTTTTCCCCCTCCGATCTTCAGCCTCCTGATCTCTATTTTCTGGTTTCTCCTGTGTGGCGCCTCTCCTCTGGAAAAACGTCGGGGGACCTCTTATATAGTCGTTTTTAGGTCATGAGGATGCTTAGGGGCGAAGGATCGATGCAATTGCGCCCAGGTACAGGGGCCGCGTGGGACCCTCCCTTTTGGCCTCCCGGCCTCCGTTCGTTGACTTATTTTGCTCCAAAATCTTGTCCTTCCAAAATAATGACCCCCCTAAATTTATAGCTCATTATGACGTCGTTAAGGTCCTGAAACAATTAAAGAAAGAAAAAGGGGTTTTCTGCCTGCGCAGGATTAATTCCATAAAAAGGGTAAATCATTATAAATTATCAAAAATCATTAAATAACAGTAATATACCCCTTATATGATGCAAATATGATTGGAATATAACAATTATAGTGCAAAGTTCATGTATGCATTTTAGATGCATCACCAAGAAGGTTAGGTTATCTCTTGCCTTGCTGCCGGGGCGTGTATTACTGCTCGTCGGGGTAGGTACGATTAACCTCCACTCCGGAATCTATCGATACCCCAAAACAATACAACAGAACAAATAAATCACACAAAGACAAGGTGCAATGCACAATCATGATGGCATGTCAAAGTTATGCAAAGATATCATTGTATAAATTGAATAGCAATATTAAATGGAGAGCCAAATAATTGTTACAATTATTTGGAAGCAACCCCATATTTAACTTAATGACCACATTGTTCATACATTTATTTAATTATTCAAAGTGGTTTAATTATGCATGAACATGACATGAATGGATAGGGTTTGTTCTTCTGATCATTTTGGTACCTCATTTGTGATTTTCCGAGCATCGATGAATAAATAGCAAATTAAATAATTATTCGAATTTAATTCTCTTAACCAATTTATGAATAACATCAAATAAAATATTTGTGATCATGATTTGATAAAGGCATTGTTTGATAGCATTTGAAGTGTTGATCACATTGATATTTTATTCATGATTTTTGGTTAAATATTTCACAAGTTATGAATTTTTCCAATTTAGGTATTAGTTATACCATTTGAGGAAATCTTAACTAAAGGCAAATTAATTTAATCAAAAGAGTATGGAAATGTTGCCAACAGGTAGGTGATGTTTTTCTGATCAAATTGATATTTAATTTGCAATTTTTGAAGCAATATACAAATATATAACAAATGTTTAGTTTCAAATTTTACTTTAAAGAAAAACCTAGTGACCCGGATATTCCGGTGCCCTGTTGAAATCTCTAGTTCAAATATCCGGTGACTACCAGTACCGCCGAGTTCTGGTCCTTAGCAGAATTTGCCACGGACCAGATATTCCGGTGTCTGAAAATATCCGGTTCGGTGCCAGGCCGGCACGCGGAGACGGCGACGGACATCGATACGACGTCATAGAGGGGGAGAGGGAGGGGAGGCGGGAGAACGTGGTGCGGGTGCTTGTAGACGGAGGGGAAAACGCAGGGCGACGTGCTCGTGCGCGACATGCCGCGCCATGGCGGACGGCCGGCGGCCTCCCGCACGGAGGCGAGGCCACAGAGGAGGAGGAGGAGAGAGAGAGGGTGTCCAGGAGGTGGCCCGGCTTACCCTGAGTGTGATGGCGCGGACGGCGAGGTCGGGGGTGGCCAGACGGTGACGCATGCTTGCTCGACGGCGGAGACCCACGGCGGAAGGGAACGGCAGCGCTCTCGCGGCAGAGGGCGCCCCGGCTCGATTCAACTGGCGGGGAGGTGTAGCTCGGCGAGGCGGAGACGACGACGGCATCGTCTTGCTCCAGGACGGCCGGAATCGCCGGCGGCTGCGACGGCGGCGAGCGGCGGACAGGGAGCTCGGAGGAAGCTAGGGTTAGGGTTCTAGCGGGGAGGAGAACGGGGAGGAGAGGGGAGGCATGCGGAGCAGGTGGCGTCTGGGTGGCCTCCATATCCTCCCGGGGGCCATGGCATCGTGGGCGCGGGATCGACCGGTAGGGCGGCATGGGCGGCACAGTGAGGAAGAGGGTGAGGGCAGAGGCTGATAGGGGTTTTAAAAGCAGCAGGTTTTAGCTTTTAAACAAGCCACTTAAGCAATTTTAGAAATTCAGGAAAAACTCAGGTGGCCTCCCCTTGATCTGTAGAAGCTCCACAAAAATTGGTGTCGCACAATAAAAGGTTTTGCACCATTTGTTCATAGAATTTGAAATAAGGCAAGTTTAATAATTTCCAAAATATTTTATTTGGAGCATTTATATATTTCCAAAAATAGTGAAAATATTCATAGAGGCTCTCAGAATAACATTGAAGCTCTCCATGATTTTAGTTTGAATTTTTGGAAAGCTTAACTTGGTTCCAAAATAGAATTTGAATTGAACCACTTTTGGATTTTCAATTTTATCTCTTTGCTTGGCAGAAATTGCCTTTGGCAAATATGTATAAAATATCTACTTGAGCTTCCTGTACAATTTGGAGACTCAAGAACAATTGCTTTTGCCAATTAGAGTAATGTATTTGGTTTGAAAATTTTGGGAAGGATTGGCTTCCCTTTTTAGTGTTTTCCAATTGGTGCTTTATTAACTTAGCAATTTAAATAAATATGCCATGATGCAATGCAAAGCAAAAAGTGAAAATTTGGCCCATATTCTAGGGTACCAAACTGGGGCTGTTACAATTCTTACCCCCTTACAGGAATCTCGTCCCAAGATTCTAGAGTAGGAAGAGGGATGAGGGAAACATGGCAACCCTTAACTTCAACGATCTACTCGAGCCCACGATGATCCTCCTTGTTGCAAAGTTAAGATAACCAGCATGACATGTCGATGCGGCGGAAAGAACAGAAGATAGCTTAAGGTGACAGACACAAATGAACTTTGCCCAACTCCACAAGCCTTTGAGGAAAAACTAGGAACAACTTGACCAAACGAAGGTCGAGCCGAGGATAGGACAACCGATCACTTGTTCAAGGCCATGACAATACTTCAAACCATCCCGATGCATAGACCGTAGAGGTTTGAAGCACCGAGAGGAGAAAGGACACCTTTTGGGCTCCACGCTTGTGACATACAAAATGTTTCCATAAGGCTAAAAGCTTGGCCCTAACGAAACTGAAGGATTTCACACACTGTCCGTGTGATTTCGGAAAAACCTTGGGTTCACCTAGGAAGGATAGATATAGCACTGCTCCACCCTTAGATGAAGAGGTAAAACCTGATATCGAGCTATTGCCACGAGATAGATGGAGTAGGAGGATCGACCGATAGATATTTGGCAACTCCGTGGTGAGGTTCTCCTTGAGGTTCTAGATATCACACTCCAGCTTCGTAATAGCCTTCAATCAATCCTGATGCGAAAGTCATGCTTGAGATAGAGAAAAGACCATAAGGAAAAACTCCCAGGGTAAGTTACACATTACCCTAAGGGATAGTGGTTGAGGTTAAAGGTTTAAGAGATTTCGTCAACAGGCCTTCCGGTGAGGTGCGTGAGCCACACATCGGACTTGTCGGGATTGCTATTAAGCTTAGGTCATGCTCTTGATAAACTCCAAGCATCATTTTTTATCGAGATTCAGATCTGGTTAGGCGTGCGGATAATTCAGACTTGACCTGTCCGAGGAAGGGGTTTGCGAAAGTTAGCCACAAGGTAGGGTAATTAGATTCTCAAGACAAGGGCTATAGCGTCAAGCTCCAGAGCAAGAGCTAGATTGGGAGTTCCATGGGGTCACGATTACTAAGGGAGTATTGCACCAGCATGTACTCCATTCACTGAAGCACAACCGAGTCCTGATTGGGAAACACCGGTAGGATACTGAGATTTGGCAACTTCCTCTTATTCAAGAACAAGACGGACAGTGGCATACATGACGTATTTAGAGAACTGGAGGCAACAACCTACCATCTCAACAACAATCCGCACATGCATGACCAACTTGTGATTTAACCCGAGGAGACGGAGTGGACTTCACTAGGATCCACAGCGACAAAGGTCACTGGTTGCGAGAGAAAACTTGCTCTTCAAGGAAAAAGATGTGGTCTTGAGAGTTTCGACATGAATCTAACTCGTTCACCGAAGGTGTGCACCTGAACGAATGGACTTGGCAACACAGACAACTCAGCTGGATGATATGATTACCAATCATGCTAAGAGTGCCACCAAAGTCTTTGGATTTCAAAACAATAACAATTGCTAAGAATATCCGATTATCACAACGATATGCATCCTCGACATTCTCGAGCCCGGGTAGCTCGGAGGTAGATGGATAAGGAAGGGTAAGAGCATCACTTCATCAAGTACGTCATGAGACTAAGCATGACCTCTCAATATAAAAGAGTGTGACACTCCAAGGTGGAACGGAACAAAAGCTAGACAGACCTTTACTCCGCAAATCACAATCCTTTGCCCTGGTCCGAGAGATGGACAAGGTACCGGAGGTTGTTTCTCCTGACATCCCGAAGTGGAATGCCTTGACGAACCACAAGAATGACATGCATCCGAACACCCCAATGCACGATAAGATTTGACTGTCCACTGACAGATTGAGGGCGGACAACAGATTTTAGATTAAGGAATGGGCCAACAACTATCCCAAGATATTGCAGAAGCCCTTGTTAGCACTCTTCCGACAACTAGTGCCGAAAGGGTTTCAGAAACGGTCGCTGCCGGAGGAATCACAATTATTGATGGAAAAACTCGCTAAGAGCTATCCCGTCGTGATTCAGAGGATTCCAGGACAGAGAGCCTAGATAAAGCTAGTGATGAAGAAGAGCATTGTTGAGCAAAACAATTACGGCTGCAACCTCGAGTTTGAATACTAACTTTAGATTTTGCCAACCTGATGTAGGGTTTGACAATTAACATCAGGGTTCGACGGAAAAGATCTTGGGGTAAAGATCAGCTTCATGTACTGGGACTCACAATAGCATAATGCTCACAAGGTGACAACCCTCATGAATCATTACACCAGAGCCCTAGCACACTTTGGGACCTTCGGTTCAAGATCTTGAGCTAAAGCAAAGGAATGTCTTGACGATCCGCAATACTTCCTCGCTTCGGGCTTTAGAATTGGCAGACGAGCAGAGCTAACCAGTAAACTAAAGGTAGAAGCCAACCCCGTGAACCTAAAGATTGGAATTTTGCAGACGAGCAAAAGCACCGTTAAATCAAATGGAGGTAAGATAACTCAGAGTTAGAGCGAGTTGGATAAGGAGTAAAAAGAATCCTAAGAGGGTTTTCACAACTCATTGTTAGGTTAAAAATAATTTTCTCGAACACTAGACTCGACATCGACCAATAGAAAGGGTTTCCTGGAGGCAGTCCTGCTCTGATACCAACTTGTAGCGTCCAGACCCCGGAATTATACAGAGAGGCTATGTAACCCACTGGCTATGCTACACAATCGAAGGGCATGGAATTGTCGCTCCCACGCAACACATCGATCGTGCCATAAACACTGGCATAGCTATCAACGTATAAAACAGAGATCAAGACTTGTGGAACAACTAGCACATCACAGACTCTACGACACAAAGAGATCACATAGCAACTCATATAGCGAGAAAGATACAAATTACACACAAAAGGGGTCACAGACCCATCAGTACATCATGTGGAAGCGAAATAGTTGTCAAATACAACAAGATCCAAATATGGCCTAAGGGGCCTACATATAAACATAACCCAGCCAGCTTGTTCCACGGTCCCAAGCTGCCACCTGGGAACCCCGAACTACTCGTCGACGTCCACAAAGAACCCACCTGTCTGCTCGTTGGCATCCTCCTCTGCAACAAAATAATAAGCAGCAAAGAAAGACTGAGTACGACGTACTCGCAAGTTTAGTAGGGCGATATAGGCCCAATGATGACGGAGGCTCTAAAGCTGTATAGTAGCTATTTTGCATAAAGCTAGTTTTCATTTAAAAGACATAAATGACTCAAAGGCATCGACTACTCAGATTGTTTTCTGAAAAGGGATAAGAGAGTAAACTTTTATCTTTGGTTCTCAACGAACCCATAGTAACCGTTTCTCATACCTTTCCTCCACCAAGGAACCCCCTCGAATCACCCTCGAGGAAATGAACCTTTAACACACGTTGATTATGCAACCTCTAGCTGCCAAATTAATTAATTAGGTTCAGGTTCTCTATGATCTTATCGTCTATTCCCAAGTCATCCATAACCGTGGACACGGCTTTTCGAAAATATTTAAACCCTGCAGGGGTGTACTAATTTACCCACCGGTACCGTCCGACCCCTTGCCTGTACAATTAGCTCTCTTCCGGGGAAAGCCGGTAGGGCGGGCGCGGTTAAACCTTTACAATGTATGAGACTATCCAAGGGTCATCGTGGTGACAGGACAAGTTTATCCAGCCTATTTCAGCCCCTGCCCCCATCGCCACATCCTACACATACCACATCCTCATCCACTACAAGAAATATGCTATCCTATGATCTTTTGATAGTGACCTTGAAAATATTGGTCATTGATCTATGACCATTTCGAACAATTTGGTCGTAAGCTGTTTTGGAGGGTCCAAACCCGAAAACATAATGACCAAATTTGTAAGAAAGGTCATAGTCTCATTGCATGAATTGGTCATAATGCAAATGGCATTAACCTACGACCTTTTTCTAACAGATCATGACCAATTTGAATGGTCATACTCCCTAATTTGTAATGCGTTGAAATGACGGGGCTGCCACCTCAGCATTTTCGCCTACGTGTCACGTCCATTTGTCAATTTTCGCCTATGTGTCACATCCGTGTGTCAATTTAAACCTACTGACAGGTGGGACCCACATATTGACCTGTTTTGACTATAAAATCCAACTCCACCACCTTCCAATGACAATCCGGACCCACCGCTAACCTGACATACAAGACCCGCCACATACATGACATGTGGGCCCCACCAGCTGACACGTGGGACCCACCCTGCTGAGATATGGGACCTGTCATGTGGGGCTGACCCTACTTACCAGTGGGACCCTCCATGTGGGTCACACTGCTGACGAGTGGGACCCAACTTGTTTACACATGGGACACGCCATATACAACGTAAATGAAAATTAATTGGCAAAATGGGAGAGGCGGGGGACTCGAACACACGCCCTCCTTTTGAGAGGCAGCCGGCCAGGCCCAAGGCCCAGCCGAGCCAGCTCTGCCCACCCAAACCCTAAGCCTCTACCCTCTCTCCCTTGGTCCTTTTCTATTCTACCTCCCCGCCTCCATTTCTTAAACGCAATCGGGTCCTCGCAGCCTAGCGCTCCTCTGCCCTCTCTCGTAGCACCAGGAACCCACCACCGCGCGCCCTCCTCCTTCCCTGGCTCCGACAGCCACCGGCAGTGCCGCCCCCGTTAACACGGTCGTGGCCTCGGCCATCTTCTCCATCGTGGTCCTCGACGCTGTCCTCTTCGTGCGCGGCTCCTGGCCACCTCCAGTGACCCATTCCTCTCTGCCTCCAATCGATCGCACCCTCCCTCTCCAGTACACCATCATCCACGCCTCCCCTCCCGAGGCGGCTGGCAGCGCGGAGGAGGAGGAGGTCTCCGCCGCCGCGGAGGAGAGCACATGGGGACGGGTACATGAGGACACGGGGACGCTGCCCCGGTCGGGCCACCAGGACGTGTATGCCGCCGTCGAGAGGCCGCACCAGCTCACGCAGACCGCCACCGTCCTCGAGGTACGCATCATCCCCAACCCGCCGGTTCTCTCTTCCCACGCTCTCCCGATCTGTTTTGAGTTCTTAGTCGTGTTTCCATCAGAACATCCACGTGCTCGAGGTCTAGTTCCTTCGCTGGGGTCAGCTATGTTTCCGCAGATCGGCTCCAGGAAGATCTGCACCGCCGGTCGTGTTCCTCCTCCAATCGCCGGCAGCTGACGGCGCCCACGCCAACCATCCGTCACCAGGTCAGGTTCGTTCCGTCGCTACCCTCCTCCATCGATTGTCCAGTCGGCCAGGCTGCACATATTTTCCCTCTGCAATCCAGTATCGTTATTGTTCTGGTTACCTTGTAGTATCGTTAGTAATTCTAGATATTTAGCATGACGCGCTGCTGCTGTATATGAAGTATCTGAATAGACTAGAATAGACCAGACCCATCAGGTAGTTCTTGCCTGAAGTATTAGAATTTACCTGATGCATTTCTAGTGTGTCAGAGTTTTTGTGAGAGCTTGTTTGTGCAGTGTGCATCTATGCTGTTCTGATACCTGATAGTATTATCTGGGGTATCAATTTGTTGTTAATGGAAATGTTAAATAAATTACGAGAAAACACATGGTTCTGCAAATCGATTTGGTCATGTTCATGATAGTGTAATGCCTACCTTTACTTGTTCAAACTGTTTATGCTGTCTCTTCAAATCAAGTCTTGTCTGTATTACTAGTATCTCGATCTAATTCATTAAGAATGCAGACCATCCATGGACTCAAGAGGATGCAGAGTCCCGAGATAAAACACTTCATATTACGGTCATCAGTAGATGAGAGGAAGGCGACTGGAGCGCACCCGCAGCATTGACGGTGACTCTTTCCTCGGCGCCTCCCACCGCTCAACCGGTGCGTCCCCTCTCACTGCTCCATTGCTTTTTTTTGCGGTACTTTATTATTTGCTGCTTGAAGTATATGATGAAATAGCTTGTTCTGTATTGATGTAACTGTGCACACTAGATAGAATGGCCATAATAGCTACCGAGTCATCAATTAGATGAAATCTGTACAGTTTTAACAGTCAGATAACTATCAACAATGCCAAAATCGACAATGAGTTTACAAATTTGCCCTGTGCTACTATTACATAACCATTGGAACGTGCGAGATAAAATCGACAATGAGTTTACTAATTTGCAGTGTCCATTTCAGTATTGGTCTATGAAGACATGATTGAATGTGAAATATCTTTAACGACATGTGCCAATATTGATTTGCTTAATTTGCTATGTTGGTGTATATTCAATCCAGCATCTGTATGTATATGCTTAGGGTATGCATGATGTCTCTGCTCTGTATAAGATCATTATGTTGATAGTAGTAGGCATATATCCATGTATGAGCAGTGCATAGTGCAGTTGGCAGAGTTTCCTATGATATTGATGGTGCAGTCCTGTTTTGTTTCATCTTTTGCTTTTATTTAGTTCCTAACTATTTTGTTCTATAACATGCATATGTTGGCCTTTGTTCATCTTTCGTCGCGAGCTCCATGACGCAAGCTCCAGGACGAAGAAGTGCAGAAGCATAGAGTTCTAGCTCACTGGAGCTGCTTATAGTTCGATAGCTAGTTATATTTTGATATTTAGTTGTGTTTATCGTAGCTAGATACCTAATGTGAACTATATTTCATGGTAAACCTGATGTGAACAATTTATGAATGTATTTTGCCAAGTTTGGCGGCTTGCTCAGTTTGAAGTATTCTGTTTTCTGTCTGTTCCGATTTAAATATTGGTTATTTATTTACTGGAAAATTGAAATTTGAAGCATATAACCCTGATGACAGGGGCCATCAGACCATAAGCTGACCAGTGGGACCCATACCCATTTTTTGAAAAGAAAAGCTAAAACTATTGTGCCAAAAAGGCCACAGCCCAAAATTAAAAGGCTAAAATGTTCGGATTGGCCCATGTAGCTCACCAGAACTAGCATGAAAAAAAATTATATATAGGCTGAATTGTTGGGCTTGGCCCATGTAAACTGTTAAATTGGACTGGGCTGATTTTGATCTACGACCATTCTATTTGGTCACAATTCTGCCACGTTAGCTGTGCCATGTTGGATCTGACGTGGTCTGGCTAGATTGCCAGTGACCAAAATAACTGGTCACAAAATCTGTGACCTTTTTTTGGTCATAATCGTCTATGACCAATTCCCCCAAAAAGTCACGTAGTTTTATTAGTGACGCTCATCTTTTGACCAACAGTTTTTGGTCACAAAAAGGTCACAAACGAAAAAACGTGACCATTCAGTGACCAATATGGAGGGTCACCAGATAGCATATTTCGTGTAGTGATCATCGCACCTTCATCACCTGCAACTCACACGCAAATGGAAAGTGCAAACTAGAGGACCCTTGGATACGCCCGTACAAATTATTCGGTTAGTAAGGAGCCCATACTCCCACCGATGGAAGCACGCTCGTCTTGGTTCAAGAGGTAAAGAACTCGCACCTAGGCGACAAGGATGAGGCAAAACACCATCCCCGATGGCAACTCATCCAAGCCTTCTTAGCATTTTAATTAAGCATCACCATTAACCACCATGTCCGAATCATTCCATCAACATCATTTTTATGGAATTTAATCAACAGACATAACTAGCATTCGACTAAGCATGGCTAAACATAGCTAAGCATATAAGTACAACAAATATATTCTTGTCTCCGGCCAACACATCAAACCTAGGGTTCATAGGTAGGGATACATGTATTGTTTCGGGGAAGACATGCATACATAGGATAATCTAGCATTGACCAAAATTGTCATTGGAATCGCATGCAATATTATAGTGGATAAAATAAGTTTATAAAACAATAGGATGCTAGATGCCAAGAAGGTTAGGTTATCTCTTGCCCTGCTGCCGGGGCGTGTAGTACTGCTCGTCGGGGTAGGTAGGATTAACCTCCACTCCGGAATCTATCGATACCCCAAAACAATACAACAGAACAAATAAATCACATGAAGACAAGGTGCAATGCACAATCATGATGGCATGTCAAAGTTATGCAAAGATATCATTGTAGCGCCCTGACCCCAGAGTTATACTGTGAAACGTTGTGCAACCGGTCATGCTACACAATCAAGGGTTACTGGGGTTACCAATCCCAGGCCAAAACACATTGGCAGGCGTGCTCGGAATACATCATCGGCACACAACACCTCGATCATGCCATAAGCTCGGACATCGCTTTCACTTATAACAAAGAGACCAAGACTGCGGAACAACTGGCACATCACAGACTCTACGACACAAAGAGATCATGGTTCAACTCATATAATTGAGAAAGATAGCAAATATCACAATCAGAGGTCGCAGACCCATCATTACATCAAGCGGAAAGCAAATATAGTTGTCTAACAACAAGATCCAAATTATGGCCTAAGAGGCCTACAAATAAACATCCCGTGCCAGCATGTTCCAAGACGTCCCAAGCTGACACCTGGGAACCCCAGACTATTCGTCGATGTCAATAAAGAACCCACCTTCCATTTCGGTGACGTCCTCCTCTGAAACAAATAATAATCAACAAAGCAAGGCTGAGTACGACGTACTCGCAAGAATTAGTAGGGCGATATAGGCCCGATGCTGACGGAGGCTCTAATGCTGTATAAGGTAGCTGATTTTGCATAAAGCTAGTTTTCCTTTTTAAAAGACATAAAGACCCATTTCACCGTCTACTCAGAATGTTTTCCGAAAAGGGATAAGAGAGTAAACTTTCATCTGTGGTTCTCAACGAACCATTTGTAGCCAACACCAACTCATCTCCACCAAGGCACTCCCTCAAATCACCCTCGAGGAAATGAACCTTCATCACACGTTGATTATGCAACCTCTAGCTGCCATATCAATTAGTTAATGTTATCTATGAGCTAATCCGCCTTTCCCAAGAGTTTGTCCATAACCGTGGACACGGCTTTTCGAAAAGATTTACCCTGCAGGGGTGTACTTATTTACCCATTGGTACCGTCCGGCTCACCTAGTTGGCCCTATTCCGGGGAAGGCCGGCAAGCAGGCGCGGTTAAACCTTTACCTCGCGTGAGACTATCCAAGAGTCATCTGTGGCCACAGGGCAAGTTTACCCAGCCTCAGCCCCTACCCCATCGCCACGTCCTAAACACCACCATCCTCATCATTTCTTTTTCCGCTCACACACACGGCAAATGGAAATAGCAAACTAGAGGAGCCTTGGATACGCCCGCACAAGTTATTCAGTTAGTGAGGCACCCATACACCCACCAATGGCAGCACGCTCGTTTCTTGGTTCTAGCTAAAAGCACTCTCAGCCTACGGCAAGAATGAGGCAAAACACCATCCCCGATGGCAACTCATCCAAGCCTTTTAGCAAATTAATTATCCACCACAAGTAACCATCATATCCGACCATTCCACCACCATTCATAATAATGGATTTAAATCACCGGACAACATATATGATTTAACTAAGCATGGCTAAGCATAGCTAAGCATATATAATCAACAATTATATCTTTGTCTCCGGCCAACACATCAAACCTAGGGTTCATAGGAGGGGAGGCATGTGATGGTTCAGGGGATAAACATGCATTCATAGGATACTCTACATCTTGATCAAAAGAGACATTTGAATCGCATGCAATATTCTGGTGGATAAAATAAGTTTGTAAAACAATAGGATGCTAAATGCCAAGAAGGTTAGGTTAGTTCTTGCCTTGCTGATAGTACTGGGCGCGTTGTTCGTCGAGTTATTGTGGTGGAACCTCGACTCCTGAATCTAACGAAACACAACAATAACAGAAAACGAAATAAATAACATGAATACAAGGTGCAATGCACAATCATGATGATATGGTCATATTATGCATTGAAAAGGTATTGGGCATGTCCCACAAGTTAAATGGAACCCCTAAAGTAAATATTGCATTGAAAACTCCATATTTAACTTAGTGAATTAATTAATTACTCAACATGTCCAGTACTGAAATATGGGGTCTACATGCATGAAAATGAAATTATTAGATAGATATTAATCCACTGATCATTTTGGTACTTCGTTTGCAATTTTCTGATTAACGATGAGGAAATGGTGATTTAAACGGTTATGCAATTTAAATCATTTTAACCAATTCGAAAGTGACATCAAAGGAAAAGTTATTATAATTCTGTGATTTTAACATAGATGAATAGCCTTTGAGTTGATGATCAAATTGGTATATCATTTGCAATTTTTGGATTAATATTTAACAAGTTATGACATTTTTGATAATTGATTTAATTATGCCAATTTATTTATTTTTAATAAACATCACCAATATTAAATCTAAAATTCTCTAAAATGACATAAACTTGTGGATAATTGTTCACTGAACATTTTGGGAGCTTATTCATAATTTTTGAGTGGGTAGAACTCAAGTTATGAAATTTACAAAATTGGATTTAAATCTACCATTTCTGTTTTTATTAAATAAAGGCAATTTATTTTGTCCAATTAATTTAACCAATGGCACTAACAGATAGGCATTTCTCTCCTGAGCATTTTGGTATATTATTTGCATTTTTTGGACTTATGGTTCAAAAGATATGCAATTTCCAAAATTTGAATAATTAACCGATGATTTGCATTTCACATTTTAAATTCAAATTTTTGGTTTCAATTGCATGTATGAGTGACATATTTGAATAGGTAGTGAAATTATAAACTTTTGGGCAGGTCATTTGCATTTTTCTGATCTACCAAAATAAAGATATTGCATAAACAAGGTTTTGTTAATTTTCTGGAAATTAAAAACAGAAGAACACGTGACGTCGGCATGACGTCATCGGCGTAGCTGCGGCATGTCGATCACAAATTCATCGCTTCGGCGCGGAAATGGGTGCGGGCACCTGCTCTAGGAGCTAGAGGAGATGGAGTGGAGCAGAGGGGGCGGCGGAAAAGACCATATGGTCGCTGGAGAAGCGACGGCGAGCAAGTACAGCGGCGGAGCGGCTCGGTGCACGGCGCGAGGATGATCCAGAGGGCGAGGGAGAGGGAGGAAGGGTCCAGGAGGACGTTGGGCTCACCAGAAGCCCGAAGGGCAGCCCGGAGAGGGGCGGGGAGCTCGGGAACGGTGTCAATGGTGCTCGGGGTGGCGGCCGGAGGCGGCAGGGAACGGCGGCCGTGGTCGAGGTAGAGGGCGCCCCTTGTCGATTACTCCGGTACAGAGGTAGCACGCGTCGAGGCGGAGACGACGGCAGCCTCGTCTTGCTCTGGGCCGGCCGGAATCGACGGCGTGCTCGACGGCGGCGGGCGGCGGGCAGGAGCTAGATTCGGTCTAGGGTTAGGGTTCCGGAGGGAGTTAGGGTTTGCGGGAGGAGAGAGGGAGAGAGCAGCGCATCCGGGTCCTTCTTATCCACCGTGGAGTCGCAGCATGGCGACAGTGGCGGTGCGGTGGCGACGGCGCGTTCGGTGAGGTGCTCGGTCGCTACAGCACGAAGGCGATGACACTTTTCTGAAAAACCCCTGCCTCTTTTTCTTCTTTTCTGTTTTTATTTTAATTTGAAAACAGCACCCTTTTCCTATTTAATTAAGGCCGCAGATCATTTCCAAAAATTATGAGAAAAATCAGAGAGGCTCACAATAATATAAGGAGCTCACCATATTTTTGTTTTGAATTGTTGAAAGGTTTAACTTGGGTTCAAAATTCAAAATTGATTTGCAACTATTTGAAGTCCTCATTTTTAATTGAGGCATTTAAACCTTTTTATAAAATCTGCAAAAATTCATGTAGCCTCCCCATGACATGTAGAAGCTAGACAAAATTTGGTGTTGCAAGATAAAAAGTTTTGCATAACATTGGTTCATAGGGTTTACAAATGAAAATTTTAATAATTTCCAAACTTTATTGACTTGGAATAATTAAGCAATTCCATAAACTATGAAAATATTTATGGAGGCTCCTAATATTATAAGGGATCTCCCATGATTTTATTTTGAATTTTGAGAAGTTGAACTTGGAGTCAAAACTCACCATTTGTTTAAACCAATTTGAATTCCAAATATTTATTACTTTGCTTAACAAGCAATTGTCTTTGACAAAGATTTAAACAAATATATTCTTGGAACTTCCTGGACAATTTGGAAATTCCAGAATAATTTGGTTTGCTAAGTTGAGCAATGCATTTGGGTTGGGAACTTTGGGAAGGGTTTGATTCCTTTAAATGATTTCCATTGTTTGCAATATTTCACTTAGCATTTTAATTATGTATGCCATGATGCAATGAAAATAAAAAGTGAAAATTTGGCTCAATTTTTAGGGTACCAAATCTGGGCTGTTACAATCATTGTATAAATTGAATAGCAATATTAAATGGAGAGCCAAATAATTGTTACAATTATTTGGAAGCAACCCCATATTTAACTTAATGAGCACATTGTTCATACATTTATTTAATTATTCAAAGTGGTTTAATTATGCATGAACATGACATGAATGGATAGGGTTTGTTCTTCTGATCATTTTGGTACCTAATTTGTGATTTTCCGAGCATCGATGAATAAATAGCAAATTAAATAATTATTCGAATTTAATTCTTTTAACCAATTTATGAATAACATCAAATAAAATATTTGTGATCATGATTTGGTAAAGGCATTGTTTGATAGCATTTGAATTGTTGATCACATTGATATTTTATTCATGATTTTTGGTTAAATATTTCACAAGTTATGAATATATCCAATTTAGGTATTAGTTATACCATTTGAGGAAATCTTAACTAAAGGCAAATTAATTTACTCAAAAGAGTATGGAAATGTTGCCAACAGGTAGGTGATGTTTTTCTGATCAAATTGATATTTAATTTGCAATTTTTGAAGCAATATACAAATATATAACAAATGTTAGTTTCAAATTTTACTTTAAAGAAAAACCTAGTGACCCGGATATTCCGTCTCCCGGATATTCCGGTGCCCTGTTGAAATCTCCAGTTCAAATATCCGGTGACTACCAGTACCGCCGAGTTCTGGTCCTTAGCAGAATTTGCCATGGACCGGATATTCCGGTGTCTGAAAATATCCGGTTCGGTGCCAGGCCGGCACGCGGCGACGGCGACGGACATCGACACGACAGCACAGAGGGGGAGAGGGAGGGGAGGCGGGAGAACGCTATGCGGGTGCTTGTAGACGGAGGGGAAAACGCAGGGCGATGTGCTCATGCGCGACATGCCGCGCCATGGCGGACGGCCGGCGGCCTCCCGCAAGGAGGCGAGGCCACAGAGGAGGAGGAGGAGAGAGGGGTTGTCCAGGAGGTGGCCCGGCTTACCCTGTGTGTGATGGCGCGGATGGCGAGGTCGGGGGTGGCCAGACGGTGATGCGTGCTTGCTCGACGACGGAGACCCACGGCGGAAAGGAACGGCGGCGCTCTCACGGCAGAGGGCACCCCGGCTCGATTCAACTGGCGGGGAGGTGCAGCTCGGCGAGGCAGAGACGACGGAGGCATCGTCTTGCTCCAGGACGGCTGGAATCGCCGGCGGCTGCGATGGCGGCGACCGGCGGACAGGGAGCTCGGAGGAAGCTTGGGTTAGGGTTCCAGCGGGGAGGAGAACGGGGAGGAGAGGGGAGGCGTGCGGAGCAGGTGGCATCTGGGTGGTCTCCATATCCTCCCAGGGGCCACGGCATCGTGGGCACGGGATCGACCGGCAGGGCGGCATGGGCGGCACACTGAGGAAGAGGGTGAGGGGAGAGGCTGACAGGGGTGGCCCATCCGTCAGGGTTTTAAACTTTTCCTTTTTCTTTTTCTGATTTTAAAAGCAACAGGTTTTAGCTATTTAAATAAGCCACTTAAGTAATTTTAGAAATTCAGGAAAAACTCAGGTGGCCTCCCCTTGACCTGTAGAAGCTCCACAAAAATTGGTGTGGCACAATAAAAGGTTTTGCACCATTTGTTCATAGAATTTGAAATAAGGCAAGTTTAATAATTCCCAAAATATTTTATTTGGAGCATTTATATATTTCCAAAAACAGTGAAAATATTCATAGAGGCTCTCAGAATAACATTGAAGCTCTCCATGATTTTAGTTTGAATTTTTGGAAAGCTTAACTTGGTTCCAAAATAGAATTTGAATTGAACCACTTTTGGATTTTCAATTTTATCTCTTTGCTTGGCAGAAATTGCCTTTGGCAAATATGTATAAAATATCTCCTTGAGCTTCCTGGACAATTTGGAGACTCAAGAACAATTGCTTTTGCCAATTTGAGTAATGTATTTGGTTTGAAAATTTTGGGAAGGATTGGCTTCCCTTTTTAGTGTTTTCCAATTGGTGCTTTATTAACTTAGCAATTTAAATAAATATGCCATGATGCAATGCAAAGCAAAAAGTGAAAATTTGGCCCATATTCTAGGGTACCAAACTGGGGCTGTTACAAAGAGGGAGGCACCAGGAGGGGGGGGGACACAGTCGGAAAAGGTGTCAGCCTCTGTCCACCCGCTTGGCAAAAGGTGGACGACCACACCTAACCCCCCTCAGAAGAATACTTGGACGAGAAGAGGCCATGTCGCCCCCTAAGTAGAACCCGGAGGGTTTTTCCCGCCTAAAACCCCTCCGGCCCCAAAGGTGCCCTTGTGGGATCCCCTTAGCCTATAAAGGGAGGACCGAGGCACTGGAGGGAGAGGACGGAATCCCAGGGAGGACGGATTTTCCAGAGAGTGGGAGGCTAGGCTAGGTAACTCACCAAACGAAGAGTAGCATAAGCGAGAGGTGATCTCCTCCGAGTCAGGATCTGCTCGTCTTCAACTTCTAGCCAA
>QRDG01001112.1:114317-231515 GCA_012064385.1 Puccinellia tenuiflora | reverse complement strand
AAAATCTCCAACACCGAAAACTCAATAGGAGAACATATGAATAACCGTTTCGGTGATCTTGGCCTTGTCATGAAAAGCATGACAAGCACACAATACCACACCACGATAAGAGCCAAATAGGAACCAATAAAGATGATGCCAAGGAGCAAAGGTTTGAGCTCTCTACGACCAATACGCTAAAGCTCACTTGAGAGGCCACTCTTGATAGTAACGGTTACCTATCCTAAAACCCGGTCCTCCCAACTACACCGCGAGAAACCGGTAATTAAAAATAGAACCCTATCAAGATCATACCTTTTTCCTTGCGCATTCCACTTGAGCTAGATGATGACGATCTTGATTTACTCTCAAGTGGATCACCTTTCTTTCTGATTGTGCTCTCCGCTTGGTGAAGACTCGCATATTGCTCCCCATACACTAATATGGGAGAGACACTCTTTCGCATATCTTCACATGCCCTTATCTTGTATGTTGATCAACTTGCACTTAGCCTTGATCAACATATACTCTTCTTCTTTTAGGCCTTGACTCCAACATATGGAGTTCAAGCATTCCTTATGGACCAACACCTGCAAATATAACTCAAAGCACACATTAGTCCATAGAGATTGTCATTAATTACCAAACAACACATGGGTAACCATGCTCTTTCAATCTCCCCCATTTTGGTAATTGATGACAATCCCTTTTAAGATGGTTTATATATGAATTAAGCAACCTTGCAAGGCAAGGATGCATGAGCATAAGAGGCAAATGCTTAAGAACCAAACGAAAGCATAAAACCAAATTCCCTTAAACCCCTCTAAAACTTCTCCCCCATTGGCATCGATTGACGAAATGGGAAAAAAAATTAGAAGGCCAATATAATATAAGTTCCTCCACAAGGTGTGCATTTCTCAAGGTATGAGTGAAATCAAATGCGCATATCCATTGAGGAATAATAGAGGAAATCAAACTATATTGAGGATCCAAGATTGCAAAAGGATGAAATCATTCTAAACATCTCCACGAAGGAGAAAAGCAATCGAGAAGATCCTAAATGAGATTTCTAAATAAAAATAGAGAAGCTCCCCAATGTTCATGCACTATTGAGGAGTGCATAAATATGGAATCCTCACTCCCCCAAAATCACCTAGAACACTCACCAAGTGCAAGGATGTAAACATTAAAGCAAAACAAAGCACTTGCACCAAAGATGTGGTTGAGCCATAAGGAGATACCAATTAAAAGAAACTATTAGGAAAGGCCCAACCAAAAGTATGTGTGTGTGACAAGACAATTAATTTGGTAAGACACATAGTCCTTAACCAAATGGAGATAAGTTATATATCAAGTATTGACACACACAATCATACAAAGAAGATTTTTCAAAAAGAATTATGTTTCACAAGCTCAAGGATACCACTTGAAAAATAAAACCAATTGAAAAACCCAAGAGCTAGTGAGAACATTTAGCCAACAAAATCAACATACTCACCGTGATAAGCATGAAGAGAAGAATCTTCCATAAAATGTTGAGTGCACAATGATGCGAATAGAAATAAGGCAAGCACTCACGAGACAAACTTGGACCCACCAAAGAATTATAGATAAAGACAAGGTGGCTTGAAAGAAAGTAGGATACCAAATAAAGGTGACCTCTCTCATATGTATAGGTTTCTAAGTAGACAATGATATTCATCGACAAAGAAACTTGCACATATAACATGGTCGAAGAAGGGAGACTATGGTAACCAAAGGAAGTCATGAATATACAAGAAGAGATTATTGCTTAAAAGCATAGCACATAGCTCAAATTTATCTCATTGTATATAAATGAACTTCAAACACATCAAATGCATCACACATATCACTAAGGGAACAAGAGATAGTGGAAATGCTTTGAGATAGGCAACAAGTATCACAAAGAGATAATACCAATTGAAGGGAGGTTTTTGCAATTTCATCACAAATATCACAAAGATATACCAAGTGAAGAAAATAATCCAAAACCATAACAATTGTACATTAAAGTTTTCATGCCAAGAGGCAACCTACACAAGGTTGAATACAAGAAAAATATGCATGGGATAGACACTTGTTTACCGAAATAGCATTGGTGATGATGAAGATGAGAATTTTTGTTTATCATCAAAGCTTGACTCCCAATAATCACATGGTGAGAACACCTTCCTTATGAATGAGGCAAGCATCCAATGCATCTTCATTGTACCTAAAACAAAATTCAAGTACAACATGGTTCCCAAACTCATTGGGTCCCATAGTAGTTAGATGAACTACAATACATAGGAAACACTCCATATAAATATGTGCATATAGATATGAAATTGAATTTCATGCACATCTTAGCCGATTTAGGATTTGGTGGAGTATCCCCTATATATTGGATCAAGAAAGACTAGCATGCCATAAAATAAGTATACTAGTAAATATGCATGCATGGACTTACAAGAACCGAATGAGATACAATTTGGACAAAACACTAAGTAAACCAAGAAGAGAGCACACCAAAGTGTGACACAAAAAGGTTGTCCAAATTATATCAAAATTCAAATCAACACATGATTGAGGAAAGAAACAAATCAACATGTGAATGATTCCAAAACACATCAACATATGAAGTGTGATATCAATAGGAATCAAATCAAACAACATATGAGAGATAAGACACCAATTGAAAAATAAGATACCAACTAGGAGACAAGATACCAAGAAGAGGATAATACTTGACCGGAATCAAGTAAAGTAAAATAAAGTAGTAAGGTATCAAAATTCTCACAATAAATATCAATTGAAACAAATATCTATGGAGGAGATATTACATTCCAATTAATACCAATTGAAGGTACCTAGGCAAGGCCAATGAGCATATAAGATGAAAGAAAAAGATATGCTCAAAGGGTTTTCTCATTCTATAGGATAAACATAAAACAAGAGATGAGAAGGCAAGACTCCCAAAAGAGAGCGAGGTTACACTAAATAAACCAAACACCCTCTATAATTTTCATGATGGCACAAAGCATCAAGAGAAAAAGATTTGTCTTCCATAAACACATATGATAGAAATCAAATGCCAATTGAAAGGATCAAATAGTGATAGATAGGATAGTGTTCTAAGTAAAAAGAAATGCTCCCCCAAGATTCATGCATTATTTTGATATTTGCATTTGAATACAAAATGCATGCACAAGGGATCATTACTCTTCATATTTTATTTACAACACTAAACACTACCAATTTGAAGATTAGGATCCATGCAAGAGGCAAGGAAGGCAAAAGGGAGTCAAAATAAATATTTTGGCAAGAGATGGGACATATGAAAGACAATGCCAATGTAAGGATAATCAAAAATATTCTATCACAAACATAAATATGGATCGTCCAAGGACATTGACCATTTGGAATTATTTTCCCGATGATAAGATGTATTCAAGGATATCCTCACAAGATAAAACATATGGTAAGAGATAAGAAATAAAACACCATGTTTTAATAAGGTTTGTTGGTAGTTCCAACTATTCAAACCACCGGCAAGGCCATGGTTAGAATAATATGGAACAAATGGTTTCTCAACTAATGTATGGAGATGCATATTAGAGACAAATCACACCAAGCAAACACACACAAACAAGAACCAAAAGATAGCTAAAAAGCAAATTGGAACTTGTTCGAGCTAATATGCCACATAGAAATAAGATAATTGACAATATCAAATCTAAGTGGCAAAACCTCAAATGTTCACATTTTATGGGATTGTAATATGCACATAGCTTATTACTCCCCCACAATGTGATAATTCATTTCTTCTTAACAAGAGGCAAATAAAATCAAATAGAGATAATTAATAGACATTATAGAATTTGAATTTCTCATGAGCATGACACACCACATAGTTACTAGATAATCGTGATATATCAATACTAGGTGGTGTTACTCATATACACACATTTTTAGTTTAGTGAAGTGCACAAAGCATATCACTCCCCCAAAATGGGATAGTCCATTAATTTCTCAAAAAGAGCCCATTGAAATCAACACAAGATCCAATAAGGACTCAACACAAAGTTTACACATATATGGAGCGCATATTAACATACACAGACTTGATTGCTCAAGGTAAGTAATAAGCACAACCTATACAAGCACATGCTAGGAACAAAACTAACACATGCTAGGGGGCAAGCAACTTTCAATATATATGTAATTTAAATATAAGTTACCGCAAGAAGGAGCATTGGATATAAGATATGACAATATAATCCAAATGACTTGGCTTGTGGAAATAATCATCAAGAAGATCCCTTAATTCTTCAAGGATAGCCAAGTCTCCAATGTCCTTCATCACAACCTATTGATCAAGTTTGAGCTTGTTGGTCCCCAACCAAGTTGGGTCCTAAGAGGTTAGTCACAATAGGCTTGGCAACCCAAATGGTTCTTTTCTTGACACCACTTTGAGTTCCCACATATTTGGCAAACACATTGCCAACCCTATCCTTCCTAAGAGAATAAACATCATCAATAATTATGGGGTTGGATAGAGTACCGTTTGTGCATGAAGAAGCCAAATGGCCCTTCTCACGGCATAAGTAGCAATATCGAGTCTTTTCTTTCTTCTTAATGGGCGCCTCAACTTGAGGAGCAATGACTTGAGTCTTCTTAGGAGGTTGCCTTTGTTCAACCCGAGGTTGAGCAAGAGATTGAACAATAGGCCTCTTCCCTAGTTGCCTCTCACTAAGAGGCTTCTTCTTCATTGGGCAATCTCTAACATGATGCCCTTCAATTTTGCACTTGAAGCAAACAATCTTGGCCGAGTGATTTAGTTGTTCTTGGCCCTTCTTATTGCTACTCTTGGACTTGTTCTTGATATTGGAGTTGAATCCAAGTCCACTCTTGTCATTGGGGGATTTTTGTACACTCAACATGTTGTCAAGTGTGGCCTTCCCTTTATGACGTTTCTCCACATCTTTCTTCAAAGAAGTGGCTTGTGCCTTGTGCTCTTTAGTCTTCCCTACAAGGTTAGTAGCTACACAAGTACTAGAGGAAGTTGAAGCTTCATTGTTAGAGCAACTAGGCACAAAATGTAATTCAACATATGATTTGGCATTAGTGTGAGATGAAGAATTACTAGGACTAGCACATGGCATTTTAGCATTTTTATTAGAAGTTGTGCCATTGTCCACATGGGGCTCACTAGATATTACCTTGGTAGCAATTGCCTCATGAGCTAACTTTATCTTATCATGAGATACGAGAAGATCTTCATGAGAGCTCGAGAGCTTCTCATGACTTTCTTCCAATATCTCATAATTGCTAGTTAGCAATTTAAGTTGAGCTCTTAGCTCAACATTCTCCTTTAAAATGGATGCTTCACAAGAAATAGAGTTAGTAGCACAAGCATCAACATTAATAGAAATGGGGAGAACAAGTAGGAAGATCTTTTAGTAATTGAGCTTGGAGTTGATCATGAGACTTAGTGAGATGTGCAAGAGAATCTTCCAAGGACTTGACATCCTTTTCAAATTTCATATTAGCCTCAAGAAGTCTAGCAATTTCAACAACAAGCTCATCATTTTTTATTTTAAAATCATTAGCCACCTTGAGAGCTCTATCATGGGTTTCATTTGCTTTAGATAACTCTAGAGTAAATGTCTCCTCAAGAGATTTCTTGGTGGTTTGTTCTTCTTCAAGAGCTTCCTCAAGATCCGCAATCGTGTTTGCATAATCACGTTCGTGGCTAAGGCTTTCATTTTCACGAGCTTCCAAATTTTCAATAGTAAGCCCTCGCTCAACAAGGGTGCTCATAATTTCATGTAGGTTCTCACAAGCATTTTCATTCTTTGAAAGAGCATTAAGAACCATTAGACCTTTCTTATTAAAGTAAGCATCATCTTCTTCATCATCATTATTATTGTCATGATCATCACTACTTGACGATTTAGAAGATATGCAAGGACTATTAACACAAGCATGTGAAACATTTATAGTTCTAGATGTGTTTAAGTCCAAAGATAAATCATTGCAATAAGATAGGGATGACATATCATCTATGGGAAGCTCACTATTATTATTGCAAAATTTATCCCTACTCACCATTGCATTATTTTGTGGCTTGCCACATGTAGGTGAGGTAGACGAAGTTGAGAACACATTACGCCCGGAGGTGGAGGGAGAACAATCATTCTCACTATCCATGGACACACCATAATTGTCTTGAAGCTTGGTCCATAGCTCATGAGCACTCCGATAAGGAGAGATTGACAAGGCAACTGCATTTCTTAAAGACATGAAAACGACTTTAGAAGCTTGAGCATCTAGATAAGAATTTTCCTCATCCTCCAAAGATAATCTTTTAGGATCCTTTGGAGGAGGAAAACCCATATCTAAGATTTGCTCTATAGATGGATCAATATCCCTAAAATAATTTAGCATGCGATTTCTCCAATCATTATAATTAGTGCCATCGAATATTAAAGAGGCATTGTGCACTAAACCACTAGACGACATCTTTACTCTCTAGGCCGTGAAGCCCTATAAAGAGAGAACCGGCTCTGATACCAATTGAAAGGACACGGATGTCGCCGAGAGGGGGGGGGGGTGAATAGGCGATTTAAAATTATTACGGTTAAGGCTTGTATAAATGCAGAATAAAACTAACGTTTAATTTATCAAGTCAAAACCTAAACTAGCTAGGTTCACCTATGTGCACCAACAACTTATGCTAAGCAATATGATCAACTAGGTGATAGCAAGATATATGACTTTAAGCTTAATGTCTATCACAAAGTAAATAGCATAAGTAAGAAGCTCGGGATAGAAATACCGAGGCACTTGGAGACGATGATTTTATCCCGAAGTTCACTTCCCAATGGAAGCTAGTCTCCGTTGGAGCGGCGCGGTGTTCACCAATGTGAAACACCGAGTAGCCTTGATATGGCACACCGTATCTCCGTTGCGTCTTACCACCAAAGTGGCGAGGCACTTGTCACTATGTTGCCGGTGAGGTTGACAACTAGAACCTTTACAAGGGCGAAGCTCACTCCACAAGTTGGAGGGTCTTCACCAAATGCACCGAGCCACCAAGACTCGATGCCCGAGGCCGAGGCACACACCACAACTTAATTGATGGCTCCCGGCAATGTCTTCGTAGCTACCAAAGCTCCGAAGCAAACAGGTTGAGTCACACTCCACAATTGGAGGCTCCCAACAAATCCCGTAAGCCACCAAGACTCCGAGAAATCAAACCGTCTAGGGTACCAACGTGCCCTAGAGGAACAAGCTCTAGGGAACCAAAGTACCCAAGAGTAATAAGCTTCTCAACTTCACTTTCCACGAATCACCGTGGAGAACTCAAACCGATGCAACTAGTGCAATGGCAAGAACACACTAAGTGATCAAGTTCTTCCAACCCGAATCCAACCAAAGCAACTAATGCTTGGGAGGGATTAGAGAGGAAGAACAAAAGGAGAAACACTAAGAAACTCCAAAGATCTAGATCCAAAGTGTTCCCCTCACTTAGAGGAGAAAACAATCGGTGGAAATACGGATCTAGATCTCCTCTCTCTTTTTCCCTAAGAAGTAGCACGAACTAGTGGAGGGAAAGAGAGAAAGCCAAGCTCAAGAGGTCACCAATGGAGGAGAGAAAATAGCTCAAGAGTTGGCTAAAAGGTTAGGGTTTATTTGGGGAAGAAGCCCCTTAAATAGGAGGCCAAAATATGGCCGTTGGAGCTGTTTTCGGGCAGCCAAAACAGGGCAGCCGGCCTGTGGGCCGGCCTGGGCCGGCCTGGAGGCTGGCCACCCCACAGAGCAGCCCGGCCTGGGAGCCAGCCTAGGATGGCCTGGGGGCTGGCCACCCACCTGAGCCGGCCGGCCTTGGAGCCGGCCTAGGCTGGCCTGGGGGCTGGCCACCCACCCGGCGATACGAAAACTTCAATATCTTTTTCATCCGGACTCCGATTTCGATGATCTTGGGCTCGTTGGAATTGTCACAACAAGCACTACAAGATTATGCAGAGAAACATCATAGTCCATAATGTGAGGATAAAACCAAATGAAGAAAGGTAAACCTTCTCATTTGCAAACCGGAAATGCAATATCTTCCACATACGAACTCCGTTTTCGATAATCTTGAACTCGTTGGAATCGTCACAACGAGCACTACAAGATTATGCAGAGAAACATCATTGTTCAACAAGATATGGTAAAACCAAATGATGAAAGTTAAAACCTTTCTATTGAAAACCGGAAAACCATATCTTTTGCAAATGAAGTCCGAATGACATGAAACCACTTTTGTTGGAAAGAGGACGACAAATGCTATCCAATAACAAGTGAAAATATTGAAACCAAGCAAGGGAGATTTTGATAATAATTGGAAGAGTGAAACCTTCCACATAGATGGACCGGCAAAATCTCCAACACCGAAAACTCAATAGGAGACACATATGAGAACCGTTTTCGGTGATCTTGGCCTTGTCATGAAAAGCATGACAAGCACCAATACCACACCACGATAAGAGCCAAATAGGAACCAATAAAGATGATGCCAAGGATGCAAAGGTTTGAGCTCTCTACGACCAATACGCTAAAGCTCACTTGAGAGCCCCTCTTGATAGTACGGTTACCTATCCTAAAACCCGGTCTCCCAACTACACCGCGAGACCGGTAAAATAGAAACCCTATCAAGATCATACCTTTTCCTTGCGCATTCCACTTGAGCTAGATGATGACGATCTTGATTTACTCTTCAAGTGGATCACCTTTCTTGATTGTGCTCCGCTTGGTGAAGACTCGCATATTGCTCCCCCATACACTAATATGGGAGAGACACTCTTTCGCATATCTTCACATGCCCTTATCTTGTATGTTGATCAACTTGCACTTAGCCTTGATCAACATATAATCTTCTTCTTTTAGCCTTGACTCCAACATATGGAGTTCAAGCATTCCTTATGGACCAACACTGCAAATATAACTCAAAGCACACATTAGTCCATAGAGATTGTCATTAATTACCAAAACAACACATGGGGCAACCATGCTCTTTCAATGGGTCCTATATTACTTTAGTTCCCAAAGTGCAGAGCCCAGAGGATGTGAATGATTTTCGTCCAATTTCCCTAATCAATGTGTGCCTTAAATTTTTGACAAAGTTGGCTACAAACCGTTTGCAAACACAAATACTGAGATGTCTGCAATACAGGACTGTGTTGCTTGGACTTTTGAGTATTTCTATATTTGCCATGCTTCCAAAAAGCCAATTATCATCCTAAAATTAGATTTTGCGAAGGCTTTTGACACAATTGAGAATGAGGCCATTCTTCAAATCATGGAATGCATGGGTTTTAATGGGAAATGGTTAAGTTGGGTCAGGAATATCCTATCCACTGTGACCTGTTCTATTCTGCTTAATGGTGTGCCAGGAAAACAATTTATTTGCAAAAGGGGAGTTAGGCAGGGAGATCCTTTGTCCCCATTATTATATGTCCTGGCTTCTGAGCTTTTACAAGTGGTAGTCAATGACCTGTTGCAGCAAGGAATTATATTTGTACCTATTGTGACCAATGATGAAGATTTCCCAAATATTCAGTATGCAGATGGCACCCTTTTGATAATGCCGGCTGAGATGAGTCAAGTTCTGGCAATAAAGGAGCTTTTGCATAAATTTTCTTTATCCACAGGTCTCAAGCTTAATTACCATATGTCTTGTATGATCCCAATCAATACCCCAGAGGGTACTGTGTGTCAGTTGGCTGCAGCTTTTGGTTGTCAAATTGGTTCTTTACCATTCACTTATTTGGGGCTCCCTCTTGGTACTGCTAGACCCAAACCTCATGCCAATTGTCACAAGATTGGAGAGGAGGCTATGCTCAACATCTTCATTTTTGTCACAAGGTGCAAGGTTGCAGCTGGTTAACTCAGCTATGTCTTCTATGCCCATTTATTTTCTGTGCTCTCTTCAGCTACCTGCTGGCATAGTTAAGCAGCTAGATAGAATCCTGAGATAATGCTTATGGAGAGGAAACTCGGATGGCGCCCGCCCATCGTCGAACGCCCTGGGAACCAAGATCAGAGACGAGGCCGCCCTTTGGGCACGAGCTGGTGCTCTTGGCCTACGAGTCATTCTGCCCCAGGCCTGGGATGTACACTAATTTCTGTGTTTTTTTCCGCTTGTAACCGGCCTCCTAGGAGGATTGCACCAAACTCTGTCTTTCCAATGAAATGAAATGCAAAAGTCTTTTGCATTTTCTCCAAAAAAAGGAAACTCAGATGCACACAAGCAATACTTAGCTGCATGGGATATGCTGTGCAAGCCAAAGAAATGTGGTGGAGTGGGAATTGTCAATTTCCCAAAGCAGAATGAGGCGCTGCTATTGAAACACCTTGATAAATTCTACAATTAGGCAGACATTCCCTGGGTTCAGTTAATTTGGAATTCCCATTATGTTGACACTGTCCCTCATGCTGAAAATTTTTGTGGCTCCTTCTGGTGGAAAGATATAATGAAGATGGTTGACAATTTTCGCTTAGTTGCTTCAGTAAGGCCAGGGAAAGGTAGTACTTTCATGTTCTGGGAAGATGCCTAGTTGTTTGATGGGTCGACTCAGTCATTAGCTATGCGGTATGCCAAGGTGTATTCTTATGTGCTGCATCAGAAAATGTCGGCTTCAGAGGTGTATGATCAGGACAATATTTTGTCCCTCTTTTATTTGCCGTTGTCAGCACAAGCTTTTGAAGAATTGCAGGAATTATCTAACAACATGATGTTGCACCCTCTCTCTGCTGAGAAGGACACCTAGGTTTATGTTTGGGGATCTTCCTACTCTGTTGCTAAATACTATCAGTATCTACATGCTCATGTCACTGCTCTGAGTGTTTATAAATGGATTTGGAAGTCCAGTTGTGTTATGAAGATAAAATTCTTTGCTTGGTTACTCATTAATGACAGGCTAAACACCAAAGACTTGCTGCACAGGAGGCACTTGGAGGTCACTAATGACTACTCTTGTGTTTTATGTCCTGGTCAGATTCATGAGGATAGGCTGCACTTGTTCTTCACATGCAATTTTAGTAGCAGAGTGTGGAACTATCTTCAGATCAATTGGTCTTCTAGTTCTGATATGCAGACGGCAATCTCAGGGGCTAAAGCTGATTTCAATAGGCCTTTTTTCATGGAGCTAGTAATGTTAGCATGTTGGAACATTTGGACGCAGAGAAATGGGAATTTTTTTGAAGCTAAGCGTCCCTCTTTTGCTGGCTGGAGAAGGGATTTTATTCATGATATATCCATGGTTGGTCATAGGATAAAAACCAAGCAACTAATGGCCTGGATAGGCAGCCTCAATTAGACATGTATTCTTTTGGCTATTAGTTTGTACAGGTAGGTTTTTTTCTCTTTTTTCTTACATCTTGTAAGTTTGGGGACTCTGTTGGTTTTAAAAAATTACTGTGGGGCTTTTGCCTCAGAGTCTCTTAGTTCAAAAAAAAATAAACATTGCGGCGAACGATATGTTGGGCCATGTCTCTCCATATGGAGGTGTGTTTGCAGCCCAATATCGACCCCTGAAGTCTAACACATGCCAACCGTTGATCGAAATTCGTATAACGGCTGAGCTGCATCCTTGAGAGGTGAGAACAAAACCTAACTATCCTTGGCGGCTGAGTGAGTGTATGAGCAAGCAACTGGCTGCCGTGTGACATGATGAGAGAACATACAAGAATGGGAGGTGATTTCTGTCCAGATTGATGGTTCCTGACCGTTTTGTCTTCAAACTGGTACTCAGAGGCTCAACGTGCATGATTGGATTGGATACAAACTTGGTGAGATTGTTCCTTACTTTGAGTATTTCGATCTTAGCTGGTTTGAGATTTGGGTCACTAGAGCACCAAATTTGGGAGTGGTTTTGTCAATTCGGATTGCTAAAATTTTAGCACAACATAGTTTTGGTAGGCGAATAGTTTGGATAGGCAAACAGTGTCCAATTGAACTCAAAATTCGTGAGAATTTCGGGAACACATAGGTATGCTCGTCTAGCAAGTTTCATGTAGTTTGGATCTGTGGTTCAAGAGAAGTTTCCTGATTAATGAAGGGGACATAAACGGTCATATCTCTACTTTCATGTAATCTTGCCTCTTGTGGTTATTGTTATTTTTGTTACCGGTCGGCAACGGGCTGAAGTGTGTCGTAGTCTCTAGAGGTTCTGGAGAAGACTCTGTACCCAGGTCACTCATATTGAAGACTGCGTGGACCGTTCTGTCCATACCCGTGGCTTTTACTCCTCATGTTGAGGAGATTTTCTACGTAAATCCTTGTGTCACATGTGCATCTGATTGTGTTTATATTTTCTGCTGCATATCTATTGGTGGAACCTATCCTCGAAGTTCATTCCTGGCGAGTGGTAGGGTTGTATCATCTACCGCCCCCAACAAAGTGGTATCGGAGCCGAGGTTCAGTTTGTACTAAAGTTTAAGAGCAAGGTTTGTTTTGGGTTGAGCATAGTTTGCCTATGTTTAAAGATGGATGTCAGTACCAACAAAATGATATCACTAAATGGTACAAATTATCAAGCTTGGAAGATAAAGATGAAAGACTTGTTTCATGTGAAAGAATACTAGAAGCCAATGTTCTCCACAGAGATGCCCGAGGACACGAAGGAATATCAGTGGGAGGTACTTCATCTCCAAGCTTGTGGGTTCATTCGATAGTGGGTCGGCGACAATGTTTGGAACCATATCATTGACGAGACACATGCACGCACTTATGGAAGAAATTGGAGGAGTTGTATGCTCGTAAAGAAGGTACCACCGGGATGGTCTCAATCAAGAAATTGACGTGCTTGAGGTGCAAGGAGGGCAATCCAATTGAAGATCATGTGAATGAATTTCAAGAAAAAATCAGCTACCTTCAATTGGGAACACATTTGAAGATGAATGCTCGCCACAACAAGAGTATTGTCTACTCTCTCCAAACCACAACCGGTGTTTTCACTTTACATGTGGATATGCTCCATCACGCTCAGGAGAACTTCGATACTATCTTTAGCACCCCCACCCCCCCCCCCCCCCCCGCACCCCCCGCCCCTTGACGTCAGGTTTCAGTTGGTAAGCTCTTGGCCTGGAATCTTTTAACCTGGATGGCTCAGAAAACCCCTTTTACATTGAAGAATTAAGCAAAGCGATTGATGACATGTTGTTTCATAAAGCTCCTGGAAGACATCCTAGCCGCCTTTCAAGCGGCTGTATCACATTTACTCTCGTGGCCTTCTCCATGTCAAAACAAGTCCTGATCCCTAAAAAGAAGGGGGCGTGGCGATCAATGAGTTTCCTCCCATCTCTATCATTCACGATTCATCAAAATATTCATGAAAGTACTTGCACATTGCCCCACCCCTAAACTCGAGTCTATGGTTGCCTAATGACAAAGTGCATTCATCAAACACCAGCACATTCAAGAGAACTTTCTATACGTGCAAAACACAGCCATGTTGTACCACAAAACAAGAAATCTCTCTATCCTCTTCAAGCTCGATCTAGCTAAAGCCTTCGATTTCGTTTCTTGGACTCATCTTTTTGACATGTTAAAGGCAACGTGTTTTGGTGAGAGGTGGCGAGACTCGATTGCTATGATACTTGCATTGTTCTCCTCACAAATTATCATCAATGGTGTTGCTTCTAACTTCGTGACTCATTGTCGTGGACTTAGACAAGGGGAGCCCCTATCCCCTTTCATTTGTCCTTGCAATGGATCCTCTACAACGCCTGCTCGACCTCGCCACAAATAATGACCTTCTCTCTAAGCTGCCTGGACGACGGACTTCTATTCATGCATCCTTCTATGCCGATAATGTAACCCAGTTTATAAACCTCAAGAGGCTGGTACCACAATGATAAATCTGTTGCTCAACTGCTTTGGTAGCGTGACATGTCTTGTTACCTATCTCTCCAAGAGCTCAGCCCTGCCAATCCGCTACCATAGGTTGGACTTAGCATCTATCCTCCATCCACTCAGGATCCCAATGAAACCATTTGTGTGCCTATCTGGGCATGCCGCTAGCCCTTTGCCTTATTCAAAAAATGGACTTCCAACTCCTACACGACAAAAAATTGATGCGTTGCTCGCATCTTGGAAGGGATCCATGCTATCTCGAGAGGGCCGCCTTGTTCTTCTCAAGAGTGTACTCACCTCAATTGCAATATATATGATAACAGTTCACAAGCTCCCACTTTCGGTCCTGGAGCGTATTGAGAAGCGTTGTAGCGCTTGGTTCTTGCATGGTGAACCTACAACAGCGGTCACTACAGAGTCCAATGGTCTGTGGTTTGCCGCCCAAATGTGTCGGGTGGCCTCGGTGTGCATGATTTGCAAAAATTCAGCAGCACACTCCGACTTGGATGGTTGTGGATGGCATGGGCCACTCCCAATAGGTCATCGGTTGGCTCTCCCTTGCCCCGCAATGACACGGACATATCCCTCTTGGCGGAAGCCACTGAAATTACGCTTGGGAACGGAGAGATTACATATTTTTTGCCTATTCAGAAAATAAGAATCGTTAAGCAGGCTCTTTGTGGCGATCAGTGGTTCAAGGACCTTGTGTTTGGTATACGACCAGACATGTTGCCAAAGCTATCCCGTCTTGTCGTTCTAACCGATGAGGTCACCTTAAATGCGAAGGCCCTAGACACCATTCGATGCTAATCTCTTGGGAAATTTGGCGGGAAAGAAATCGAAGAATTTCCCACCGCGAGGAGCTCACCGTTCAGTCCTTGGTACAATGAATGCGACGAGGTGATCCTTTGGAACATGGCTGGAGCAAAATTCATGTTTGATCTAGGCTGAAGCGGGTCTTTTTTTCTCTTCTTTCTGTTTCTCTTATTTTCCTTTCTTCAGGCCTTCTTGGCTTGAGCATTTGCTTGCTCTCCTTGTAGCTCCTTTGTTTCACTCCTTCTAACAAATTAATTTAGCAGCTCTCCTGCTAATATTTCAAAACAAAAACATCGTAAACGCTTGTGAGGTTTAGCAAACTGAACTGATCTTAAGTTTTAGATTGTGAAGGACAACGAGCTTATTGAACTGAGTCTTAACGAGTGAATTCTTTAACGAGCCGAGGCGCCGAGCTGCTTCCACCCCTACTTTGCATTGCACGCCCTCAAAAAGTAAATGTCCCTGGCACCGCGAACGGATCCCGGGGGGCTCAAAAGCAATTCTCCTCTCCAACTCTAGATATCTTCCAGTCGGTCATATTTTAGATTCCAAGTACTTGGCCATTGTTGGATCACAAAAGGCTTCAAAATTTTAGAGCTCAGTAAAATCATGTTGTCTTAAATCATCAAAACCCACAATTGAATTGATGCACTAGCCAATTATTCCAAAACTCCAAACTGATGGAATAGGCAAAGGTTGGGTTTTCCTATGAGTGGACCCTTTTTTTCTTTTTTTTAGAAATCCTAATTATTCTTGATTATGAATTGAATAAGGGATATTGTGGATTGAATGTGTAAAAGAACCAGTATATTGATAAAGAGGCTCTATTCCAAAGTCAAAAGAGCAATTGGCTTTTTCGTTAAATCGAGCAAATGGATGTGTTTTTCCAGCCACTGAGTATCTAGTCTCATTCCCTTTACCAAACATTAGGACCTCTTTGGATTGTAGGAATTTCAAAGGATTTTCATAGGATTTCAATCCTTAGGAATTTTTCCTATGGATTGCCTTTGGTTTAAAGGAATGGTGCTACCAAAATCCTATGGATTTGATTCCTATGCCTCAATTCCATAGGAATTTGAACATCCACTCCAACCTCTTTTTTAGACTCAAGTGCGTATATAGGATCGAGACACTTTTCCTGTGTTTTTCCTGCATCTTATCCAAACGACAATTCCTGCAGCTTTCCTGTGTTTTATCATCCTCTGTTTTTCATTTGCAAACCTGTAAAATCCCTGTGTTTTTCATATTCCTGTGATTTTCAACCCTGCGATCCAAAGAGGCCCTTAGAGTCGCTGCTCGGGTTTTCTCGAAAGCTAGAACCATCTTATTATTTTTTGCGTAGCAGTTGCTTAAAATTGGAGAAAAACAGCCAATTCTGCCTATGTTTCAGACAATCCCATGCTTGCCCCGGATCCAGAACTGTGATTAGCAATAGGCAGTGCAATATATTATATTTCTGACACTCCCCCTCACATCTATGATATGGACTTTTTTTCTTCACGAGCCTAGGAGATTTTACTTTCACACGCTTATGACGTGGACTTGGGGTGTCCGCAGATATTTATTTTTAATACTGCGTTGGTCAGGATTTGAACTCTAGACCTCTGGCTCTGATACCAAATTGAATTGATGCACTAGCCAATTATTCCAAAATTCCGAACCGATGGAATAGACAGTGCAATATATTATATTTCTGACACCCACTACTGGGCCTATATTGTAACAGCCCTAACTTGGTAACGAAAATACGAAGAATTTTTCCACTTTTGCTTTGCATCCTTTGCATCATGGCATGCATGTGAACTTGTCATTTCTAACAAATGCACCTTGTTTTGGAAAGCAATTGTAATGGGAAGCCAACCTTCCCAAAACCTCCAACCAAATGTTTACTCAACTTGTCAACCAACCATCCTTGGACTCTCAACTTGTTTTGGAAGTTCCATATTTTCCTCTTATCCTCAATTCTCAAATTCCAAGTTTTGTCAATTGGGAACTAAATATGAGAATTCAATTTGGCTTATTTCAAACTACACTTTTGGAACCAAGTTAGGCTTTCCAAAATTCAAAATAAATCATGGGGAGTCTCATTATGGTTGTGAGAGTCTCCATGTAAATTTTCATGATTTTTGGAATTGTTAAAATGCCCCCAATTAAATACATTTTGGAAATTGCTCCAATTTACCCTATTTAAAGACTATGAACAAATGTTGGTCAAATTAATTTATTTGACCTCAACAAATTTTGTGGAAGTTTAAAGGTTTAAATGGAGCCTATGTGAATTTTTCCAGATTTTACAAACATGTTTCAGTGCCTCTTTTAAATCCCTGAAGTTGCTGAACTAAAAAGGAAAAACAGAAAATTTTGGAAATGTTTAAATTTCTGACGAGCGGGTCCCTCTGTCAGCCTATCCTCTTCTTCTCCACAGTGCAGGGCGCACTGGCGCCATGCCGCACGCCACCGTGGCCCATGGACGATGAGGGCGCTGCCCATGCCGCTCACCTGCTCCTCCTCTCACCCCCGATCCATTCCTCCCCTAATTTCCCGGATCGAGTCACGGTTCATCCCCTGAGTTTCCTCTCTACGGCCGTGGTCATCGAGCTCCCGATTCGCCGTCGTTGGAGTTTCCCGGGACGAACAGACGCCGCCAACACGTCCGCCTTGACCTCCTCTTCCTCCCCACCGGAGGAATCGAGCCGGGAGGCCCGACATCGACGCGGGCATCCTCGACTTCGTCCGCCTCGGCCGCCGGCCGCTCGGACCGATTCCGGCGACCCCGCCCTCTGCTCCGTCGCCGAGCACGCCCACGAGCCTACGGGTGAGCTAGCTCCCCTCTTGCTCTTCTCCCGCGCCCCTCTTCCTTCTTCTCCCGCCGGCGATCGCCGTTGTCACCGCCGCATCACTGCAGCACGAGCGGCCGGCCTATCCCCGGCCTGGCCGGCCACGGGGCCGGTCTGCTCTAGCTGTTGCCCGGCCTCTCCCTCGGCCTGGGCCGGCCCAGAGGCTGGCTGCCTCGGGCACCAGCCCGGCCCAGCCCCAGCCTGGGCTGGCCACTAGGCTGGCCCCTTCGGGTTGCCCCCCGGCCTTGGGCCCGGCCTGGCCGGATTGGAGGCCGGCCTGGCTACAGTTTGGCTTTTCCTTTTGGAAAATAAAACAAATTTAAATAATTCATATCTATTTGAATAATACTTCAATTTGGGCAAATCAAATACCAAAGTGTTTAGAAAAACATTTGCTATCTTTTGGAAACATTGTTTTTCCCTTTTGATTAAATAATTTTTGCTTTTATTTAAGAATTCCTAAGATGGGTTATTTAAATCCCAAATTAGGAGAATGCTAACTTTTTGAATAATTGTCCAAAAATTATGAATTAAATATCAAAGTGATCAACTTGTCAAATGCTACTCAACCATGCTGATACCATGTCATGATCACAAACTTTTATTTGATGTTATTCATAATTTGATTAAATGAATTAATTTGTTTTATTTAATTAATTTGTCATTTATTCATCGGTACTTCAAAAATTACAAATAAATTACCGAAACGATCGGAAGAACGAAACCTATCCATTCATGTCATGTTCATGCATATTTGAGCCACTTCCATAATAATTTGATAATTTATGAAGAATGTGATTACTAAGATAATTATGGGGTTGGTTCCAAATGATTGCACTAATTATTTGGCCCCTCATTTAAATTTGCTTTTAATTTATATAATAATATGGTTGCATCAATTGGACATGTCATCATGTGATTGAGCATTGCATTTTGAGTTCGTGTGATTTATGTGTGCTTTGTATTTCTTTTGGGTATCGATAGATTCCGAGTCGAGGGTCTCTCTACTTACCCCGAAGAGCAGTGCTTCACTACCGGGCAGCAAGGCAAGAGATAACCTAACCTTCTTGGCATCTAGCATCCTATGTTTTTATCAAATTATTTTATCCACCATAATATTGCATGCGGTTCAAATGTCCCTTTTGGTAATTATTAGAATATCCTATGAATGCATGTTCTTCCCCGAGCCAATTACATGTATCCCTACCTATGTAACCTAGGGTTGAAGTGTTGGCCCGAGATAAAGATAGATTTGGTGCTTTCATATGCTTAGCTATGCTTAGCCTGGCTTAGTAAATGTTTTAGTTATGTCCGTTGTTTATTTCCATAATTGTTGTTGAAGATGGAATGATGCGGACTTGGTGGATATGTGGGGTGCTTATTTAAAATGCTAAGAAGGCTTGGATGAGTTGCCCTCGGGGAGGGTGGTTTGCCTCATTCTTGCCGCCTAGGTTGAGAGTGCTTTTAGCTAGAACCAAGAACCGAGCGTGCTTCCGTTGGTGGGTGTATGGGCGTCTCGCTGACCGAATAATTTGTGAGTGGCTTGTCAAGGGTCCTCTAGTTTGCTATTTCCATTTGCGCGTATGTGGTGTGAGTGGAAAAAGGAACGAGGATGGTGGTGTTTAGGACGTGACGGTGGGGGCAGGGCGCTGGGAGCGCTGAACCTGTCCTTCCGCCACTGATGGTCCTTGAGTAAGCCTCATGCATTGTAAAGGTCTAACCGCGCCCGCTCGCCGGTCTTCCCCGGAAGAGGACCAACTAGGTGAGCCGGACGGTACCAATGGGTAAAATAGTACACCCCTGCAGGGATAATCTTTTGAAAAGCCGTGTCCGCGATTATGGACAAACTCTTGGGAAAGGCGGATTAGCTCATAGATACTTTAACCTAATTGATATGGCAGCTAGAGGTTGCATAACAAACTTGTGATAAAGGTTCATTTCCTCGAGGGTGAGTCGAGGGAGTGCCTTTGTGTGAGATGAGTGGTGATGGTTGTGAGTAGGTTCGCCGAGAACCGAAAGGTGATAATGATACTCTCTTACCCCTTTATAAAAATACTCTGAGTAGACGAATGCCATGTGTCAATGATTTTTCTTCTGTTTATGAAACTTAGCTTTATGCAAAGGAAATACATATAAAGCTTTAGAGCCTCCGTCAGTCATTTGGGCCTATATCGCCCTACTAAACTTGCGAGTACATCGTACTCAGTCTCTCTTTGCTGCCTCTATGATTTTGTATTTCAGAGGAGGACGACACCGAGCAACTAGGTGGGTTCTTCGTTGACGTCGACTACTAGTCCGGGGTTCCCAGGTGGCAGCTTGGGACCGTGGAACAAGCTGACTGGGAAGATGTTATTGTAGGCCTCTTAGGGCATATTTTGCTTCTTGTTGTTAGACAACACTACCCGCTTCCGCTTGTTGAATTGTTGGATCTGTGATCCTTTTGCTTATAATATTTGTATTCTTCTCGTTATATGAGTTGCTATACTTTTGTGTCGTAGAGTCATGCTTGTGCCAGTTTTGTTCCACAAGTCTCGATCTTTGTCTTATACATTGATGGTTGTGTCGGATTCATAACCTCAATGTATAATTCCGGGGTCGGGGCGTTACATATATGCACTTTCACAGACATGAAAAACGATCTTGAAAAGTTTGAACACCAGAAGCCAGCAGGAGATGTATAGCGTAGATTGCATACAGAAAGAAAGTAAAACTAAATGAGACCCTTTATTGGAAGATTAAACCTGTACATTTGGGGGACTGAAAGCAAATTAGTCAGGATAGAATATGTACATATTTTATTGTTTTTATGCGGCGCAGCACGGGCTATATACATGACAGCAAAAGCAAATTTTCAGTTGCTTATGTCGAAGTACTTGGGATCAGCAGGGAAGTCATGTTCCACCTTCAGCTGCAGAAGAAATGATACCAGCAGATTAAATCTACGCAGTTAACCGTTCAGGAAACAAAAGAGCAATTATTTCTGCGTAAGCTGAACGACAAACTTTAGTGTGGATCTGCTCGAAGAAAGAAACTGAAAGAAGCTATATCAGTAGAATACTTTCAAATGTTAGAATGGTGCATACCTCTCCTTCATCTGAATCGGAGTGCCTCTGAGGAAATACAACTCTAAGATCGTTGTAGAGATAGAATCTCCTATCCTCGGTCAAGGTGTTGCCGCTGTGCGGTACTGATGACGGGTCGGATTTGCAACGTAGCATAGATTTCGAGGATTTCTTGGAGGCAGGGCAGAGAAACCGCAGGTGCAAAGCATAGCGAATCACACCTCCACCTGAACTGTCATTGATCCTGGAAGATGCACAGCAAGATTTGTTTGCGCCCGAGCGGACGTTATCCATCTGACAGCAACAATCATCAGAATTGGTATTGTTTTTCTTGTTCCCAGGAGAACTGGATTTATCCGATTCCTTCATGTCGGTGCGCATTGAACAACATTTTGTGTTTGCACATCTCTTTTTTGATTCATCAATTGAGTTGCACGTCTGTCCCTGCCCGCAGTCTGCAAAGACAAAGAAATAATCAGTGACTCAACATATGTAATTTGGATTATGCTCTTATTATCAGGTTATCAGCTCCATTACGTTCCGGGCATAGAGTTCCTCGTTGTGCAAGTTCACTTCCACATGAGTCAGACTGAGCTTTAGGGACAATGTTTGTGTCACTGGCCTTGCTTTCTTCTTTCACTATATTAGAGGGAGAAATAGTGGGAGACAGAGTGACCTTTTGCCGCATGAACGTCTGTCTCATTATACACAAAGGAAATAAGATGAGAAAGGGGATAAAAAAAACTGGTTAACACGTCGAAAGAAGGGGAAACTATTTTGTGCATGTCATGGTACTTTTTAAGATATGCACTAAATGGTGAATTACTTGTTCCGTGTACCAATCTCCAACTTAGATTCTCTACGGCCAGTACTTGAGGAGAACCCACTTAATTAAAGTTATGGTAAGGACACACTATGCACATGATTTCTTACACGTAAGGCTAGTTATAGGAAAAGGTTATAGCTTGCAAGTTGCAAGCAACAAGGTTAATTTACCCTGGCTCACCCTACAAACAAAGAGTCAAGCATATGCATGTTTTTCGACCAAGCATAATGAATATAACAATAGCCTTTGGTTTTCTTCAACACATAATGGATAAGTAATCAACTAGTCATGATATTATGTACCTTGGTTCCAGACGGCATGTCAGTCAAGTCGTAGTTGCAGAAGAAAGTATGAAGTGGAGTCTTCTCGGGGTTACTCACAACCTGATGAAATTATTTTTTAACTCAAGCATGGAAGCACATAAAAAACTCAATACAATTCCAAATAATAGCTTAAATATACAGAGAAATACATCAGGTATCTGAGTAAAAAAAAAAACAGACATCACAAGTGACATTCTGTTTGGCACACTGAAATAGGTCAGAAACTATACACTGTTAAGTTCATAGCAGACAGTTACATCCATAAGAAAATTTCTCAACATGGCTTGTCAAATGAGATATCTCATATCGGTAGCATAACTAGATAGCGAAAATGCAGTGCTTAATATAGAAGTATTTGCAACAAACCACACGAGAACAAACATGATCATGAGCTAAGGGTCAAGCAAGTTAGTACCAGTTGTATGCGCCCCTTAGCAGGGATGCGTAAGCGACTCTTTGCTGACCGTGAATCATTGTTACTAAGGCTTCTTTGGAGTTTTGGGCTGTTGCTGTTGGTTGCACTTGTAGACGACCTACCAGCAAGATCTATAGAAGAATAGTACAACAACGAGCTATCCTCATCGATGCTTGTTACTGCAAATGGAAGTTTTTGAGTTGGGGGAGAGAAGCTACCACCAACAATGTTCAGGACAGCTAAGAAACCATCAATTATCTGCATCAGAGAAAAGGAAATCAAATTCAACAGTCAATACTCTGTAATTGTAGTACCTACATTGTGAACAGCAAGAAATTAGACCTGATTATCTTTTCCATAAGAAAGTCTGCCAGACAAAAGGGATTCTTCGAAGGAAACAACTAGTGACCTCCTTGCAGGGAGACTCAAACTCCGTCCATAGCCGACTCGGGGAGACGTAGGGGAAGCTTCAGAACCCCAGTTTTGATATCTTCCACACGAACTTCTTTTAGGGGTCATAGCATCATATTCATCATGTAATCTGTTAGTTTCTTCTAACACATCTAGCATCCTAATTCCACCCAATCCTCGCTTTTCCTTTAAATCTAGAAAATCATTTTCAATGTCTTTCATTACATGTCTTGGAGATCCATTAGCCTTAACTTTATGAATATGTCTAGGGCTGAGAGGAGACAGGGAGAGCGGAGAATGCGCTAATTTTGTACTAGCAGCTAGATGATCAGAATAGGATAATGACTCCTTGCTCCCAAGCAAAGGTCCATCTGTGAAATAATTAGAATTAATCCTATTGACATCACACTCTGAACGCCAATTGGAGAATCTAGGGGTCGGACAGGCCTGTGACTCAAAAGAACTAAGGCTTCCATTGTTTGGCTTTTTATTATCTTGTAATCCAGAAATGTGAAATTTTCTACCTGGCTCAGAATGCTGAAATCTAGCATCACCAGAAGGAATATTCAGCAAACTGCCATGAAACTTTCTAGGGAGCACATTTTTCAACGGAGAGAGCAGTCTTTTCCTTGCCTGAAGTTCATTCTGATCAAATGGTGAATCACAATTATCGGTGGTCACAGATGGACAGATTGTAACTACTTCTGTTGTATCAGTACCCCCAACAGAGTCTGATTCAAAGCCCACGACCCTTGTTGTGGGCATATGGGCAGCAGGCTGCAATTTATGAGACGATCTAGTGTTTGCGTCTCTAAAATCAATTCTTAATCCTTGGCGGTCTGCGGGTTCATCAAAGGCATGGCTGTCTCTAATATTCCCATTTGATTCATCCTGGAAATCTAGTGTAGTTTGTCTACTGATATTACCAATGGATCGGTATGGAACCTTGCCACTTCGAGGAAGCCCATCCAAATCGCAGGCACCAACGCCCTCAATACGTGGAGGACTTGACACAGCTGTTCTCGATCCTGTACAAACATCATCCTTAGGTGAACAAACTTGAGGTAAACCCATCGCAACCAATCTCTGGTACTCAGCGAAAAGGAAGGCCTCCAATATGGAATTGCTCCTGCAGTACACCTATCCAATTACTTTGAACGGCCCTCTTCAGTATCTTTTCATCTTAGTATCCAGTACACCAAGTCGATGCTTTAGACAAATTATCAACTGAAACGAAGCACCAGCAGTAGGGCAGAACCACGCAGGCATTTCCAACTCGAACCCATCTGAAGCAAGGTTACCATTTACCACCACTAGTCATGTTCCCCTGGCTACCGCGGCCACTGGAGATGACGCTCAACTTGGAGCCTGAGCAAGCAACCAGGAAGCTATGATGAACCGTGCCAGGAGATCACATGGCAGCCCTGCAGAAACGAATCGAAGAGCATTTGCTTCAGTAAAAAGGTGAACAGAGGACCAATTGATCCCATTACTTCACTACACCCATGAATTAAAGTTCAATTAATCCCACTACATTGAAGAACAGAAGCTCAAATGATCCTATTACTTCACTACTCCCATGGATTGAAGTTCAATTAACTCCACTACACTGAAGAACAGAAGCTCAATTAATACTGTGTGCTATTGATTACTATATTTAGCTCAGGAAAATGTAAGTCAGTCAGCTTCTGTCTGATGCATCAGAAATAGCAACTAATGATTGGTCATCCACCACAATGGTATAGCCGTATAGTACTCCACTCCGTACTACACCCAAACAAGGCAAAAATAAAAATAAAATCAGCGAGCAAAAAGATATACATGGACTAAACCTCAAAACTACTGAAATCAGGGACATGGTAGCAGCAGCCAAATCCAATGAAATGAGAACATAAATTTGGGTCAGGTGACAGAGAAGGCCATCACCGATCGGAATAGAGAACCCAAATTTCCCACTGATAACCGAGAAAAAAAAAACGACCAAAGCAACGGGAATCGCAGAAAAGAGATGAAGGGTACCTGCCTATCCATGGAACCAAACCGATTAATCAGCAACCCCATGGCCATCGAAACGAATCGGGGGTCTGCCGCGCTTCGATCCGACCACCGGAAAGCCCGCCCCAAGAAAATCCGCACCTGATCCGGCCAATCGCCGGGAAAAGAGCGCTGGGCGATTTCCGCACGGGTTTCTCCCTCCCCTGACCCAAGCCTTCCCCTCTCTTGCGTCCTTGGTTGCTCTTCTCTCCCTCTGCCTTCCTTCTCCAATGGTGGCTAGATAATTCAGCAAGCAACTAACGACGGGTCCTCGATTAGGATGTTTTTAAGAGGGGAAATGCTGGGTTTAGTAGTAGCAGCGGCAGCAGCATCTGGATGTTTCCAATCAGCTCGGCTGTTTTGGTTTCGCTTTTGTTCTTGTTGGCTTGTTTCTTTTCTTCTTCCCCAATGGATAAATAAAAGAAGTTCTCGCGTCTTGTTTATGTAGCTTCCCCTTTTAAGCATTTAGGTCCCTGACATCTTGCACTTTCGTGTTCTTAGAGTGGTGAGGTACTCCAGCACTTGAGCAGTGGTGGTAATCAACCTACTTCCAACAAAGTATGTTGCTGACACACCTAATGTGGTGAATCACATGTGGAGTATATTTTTATTTCGAAGGTTGATTGCTTAAGCTTACTCAAATGGCCACAAATCGAGAACATGAATTATGAATATGACATCCATTAGATTACTTACATTTGATTTGTAAATGTAGAATGATGTGTTGTTAGGCCAGTGCACCTCCAACTCCAGAACATTGAGGACACAAAAGATGTGTAAGCTGAGTTGAAGTTGATATGTCTCCCTTCATCTCATTGGAGAAAATCCAGCGTCGGGGCGATCCGCGAGCGACAACCGTCGCTTATTCATTGAAAAAAGGACGAAGCCACAACACACGTTGTAGCTCCAACCAAAGTGTCGTTGTGGATGAGCCCCTGCTCACTCGACATGATTGGAATATCCATCTTACCCCTCCTCCATCTCCATCCTCACAACAGCAGTGCAAGGATGAGAAAAGCGAGGGCCAAACCTCCAGACCCGAGAAAAGAGCGGGCTTATTGGGGGCGTCGTCGCCATATCTGACCCCTCCATCACCATGATGAGGAACTAGTAGCCACCAAGCGCCGCTCGCAAGCACAAGGAGGAGGAGACGAGGTTGACAGACATGAAAGGGAGAGAAGTCGGAGAGCGAGAACGACTCTCAAAATCAGGGAGGAAAGAGGAGGGGAAGGGGGATGGGGAGTTACTCTTGATTCTAGATCACCCTACTTGAATATACTTGCGTTACAAAATCACACTAAAGGACAGAAAATGCATTTCCAAGTAAAAGGGAACAAAATAGCAAGACGCAATATATTACATTTGGAAGTACCTATTTGTAAAACGTGAACGAGGAAAAGGAGAAATGAATTCAAGAGCGACCCACCGGCTGGGCCGCCCAGATCCGTACGTTCTTGCTTTCGCATCAAATCGAGGCCAGCCAGGTCCGATTGAACCTGGTCCGTTCAGTGCCAACGCCATCTCTTCTCAGCTTCAGTCTTTTTATCTTCTTTCATTCAAATCTGCAAACTAATCGTCGTATTTGACCAGTTAACTTTGGCACAAGGCACTTTACCTTTTTTTTATTGTATACGAAACTTTTTTATACAATAAAAGCAAGCATGTAATGTACTCATGTTGACTGAAAATGTCGTCATTTGATATCTGAACCGTGGCACAGGGCTGTCCACCACTGCAAACAGCGGCCAAAAGGTAACGCAGCTATCCGCCCGTGGGTTTAGAGAGAGAGCACCGCCCACCAATGATGGTCTAGCAGGAATGATAAGCTCTAGAAACTATAGAGAAGATCGATCGCTTTCACAAACTTGTGACAAAAATATGGTAGTTTCCAGTGGAAGAATCATCAGAGGCCACAGGCCCCCAAACCCAGAGCAAAGCAAGTTGCACCCCATGTGTTACTTTCTTTCCCTGCCTCCGTCAGTTAGGGTGCGTTCGGTTCCAGAATTTGGTGGAACGGAACCGGTCCGTTCCGTGCCTAGGACGAGTTCCTGTGTTCGGTTTGGTTCGAGGAACGGAACCGAGTAGTTCCTAGGAACGGCATATTCCTCAGATATGCGGAACGAGCTCGTCCGGCCAAATCGGCCGGACGACGCGGAACGGCTCGCTAACGAAAAAAGTAATCTTGATTAATTATTGCTAAACTTAATTAATTATCGCTAAACTTAATTAATTATCGCTAATCTTGATTAATTATCGCTAATCTTGATTAATTATTTCCTAATCTTGATTAATTATTCCTAATCTTGATTAATTATTCCTAATCTTGATTAATTAGCGGGGTCGGAACCGTTCCGTTCCTCGAATTTTTTCAAACCGAACACGGGGTCGGAACCGTTCCGTTCCTCGAATTTTTCCGAACCGAACACGGGTCGGAACCGTTCCATGCCCTCGGAATGGAATGGTTCCGTTCCGTCCCCCGCGGTTCCAGAACCGAACACATCCTTACTTTCCGTGGATACTCATAGAATCTTGGAGGCTCTCTCTACCTGTAGCGTCATCTTCACAGCACTCTCTGGGCCTCTGCTACGTGTCGCTGTCAAACACCAGAAAAGTCCACACGTGTCGCTTTCAGGCACCAGCGTCCCTCCCAGGAACATTTTCACTATTCCACACTGAATTGCAAGTCAGGCACCGTGAGCCCATGATTCGTAACTAACCTTAATGTATGCAATTACACAACCGTTTCATCCTGGCGAAATAAACTCATACAAAGCAACAGGTGCAGCAAAATCGGGTACCGACACAACACCTCAACTTCTGGAGTTCAGTTTACATACATGTTATTGGCATATCCATCTGTCATGTAAATCTCCTGAAGTGGCATAATTCAAATTTTCCTGGGTGTGAACCATGACCGTATGCATCCATCAAGCTGAAATGGGCACATCGGAATCGACAATTCACGGCCGATCTACAAAATTAGCTCACGAAAGTTGGGAGGACAACCATTATGCGATGCGGTACATATTTTCTGACATAGAAGAAAAGAGAAGGCCGGGAAACATCAGGTGAATTTGAATTTAGGCGGTTGCTGCCGCTGATGCTGTTCTGTAGCAAGCTCGCTTTGCGGCACGGACAATGTCCTCAACCTGCAAGTATATACCGACAGCATTAGTAAAACGGCGAGGAGAACAAAATGGTTAATCACATGAGCCTCCATCCATATGGACCCCATTGGAATCATAAGATAGACAATTTTCATGTTGAGCTTAATTCCAAATTTCCTGTTGGTAGGCAAAGTCCCAGTTTAATAATGCATAAACCTTCAGATTTTACAAGTCATCAGCCTATCAAAACCTAGGTTTCCTCTCGGATACTCCACATATGTCGTTTCATTGTTGCTATCCCACTAGGCAAAGTTCAAGCTTAATATTGCATATAATCCACTAAATTCCTATGATGGTGAACCAAGCTTGCATTGAAACCAGCATGTAGTATTCCAAATAAATTAATATACAGAGGATGTCCCTGGGTAAAATAGATATATGAAAGATGGGATGTCCCTGCCTAAAATAGATGGGTGAAAGCAAGAAAAGTAACTCTGGGTAAAATTGTGCTATTTCCAGTGCTACTAGTGATAACTCTAGGCCATTACCGAATAGAAAGACTTGCTCAACCAGATATATGAAAGATGGGATCATTAGTTTTGAATCAAAACAAGAGAAGCAGCAACACATACCTGTGGAAATGCCAACCTTTCGAGGTTTGCAGCATAGGGCGTGGGCACATCAGCTCCCGCAATCCTCTCAACTGGTGCATCAAGATACTCAAAACTGTCCTCACAAACAGACATGCTGCAAAGAAAATGCATCTCAGAATCCAATGTCCATGCATAGCTCGGGTGTTTGTCAGAGAGAGAGAGAGAGAGATGGTGACGGACGGACCATATTTCAGCACCAACCCCATGTTGTGGGAAGCCTTCTTCAACGGTTACCAATCTATTGGTTTTCCTAACAGATGCATTGATAGCAGCTCTATCCAATGGTCTAATTGATCGAAGATTGATCACCTGTTAAGATATATTAGTAGATGATAAGGAAATAGTTGCATAACTGTACTACATAATATATTTTGGTAGGCAACTACCTCAGCACTGATTCCCTCCTTGGACAGAATCTCTGCAGCCTGAAATTTGACTAAGCATGAGAACGTAACCAGAAGATATTTCAATATAAGACGAATCATAACTATTGATTGAGTATCCTATGTATATATAGTAGAAATAAATAGATATATATGCTAATTGGACAAAGACAATCACATAAGTAAATAAACTTTGAGAGAATCAATTTTTCAAAATGCCACCCCCCATACGGTTGCCCGTATTTTGGACTTGACTAAATTTGGAGACCCTTTCTTCATAAACGGACCTTTTACCAGGGGTACCACACCTGGCATTGAGCTACATCATCTTCAACAAGGCCATAGACACTCGAATCACATGTCATTATGTGCTCTAGCGAGGACCGTGAAGTAAAGTCAGGAAAAGCTTCACTGTTGTTGGCTAGCATATGCTGATATGCATGTCTCATTGATTAAGGCACTGATTAATGTGATAACATGTTTTTCTGATCTACTGAATGTCTTCATGTGAAGGTTGGTTTTATTTCCTTTCCGCAGTTCTTTGCATGCATGTGTTTGTCACTGAACCATGTATTGTTGAAGAATTATTGGAATTGCAGATCCCAAAGATTAAATCGTGAAGTGTTTTGACAGCTTATGGAGGATCAACTGACTTTAATCCTAATTCACTTCACGTATAAGAAGGGACTTGCGTAGGTCATGATTTTCAGGGTGTGTTTGTTTGGGCTTATTTTGGCTTTTGGCTTTGGCTTATAAGCCAGAAAAGCACCTAAATAGGTGCTTTTTGGCTTTTGGATTTTGGAAGCCAAAAGATTTGGATCTTTGTTTTTGGCTTCCGAAATCCAAAAGCCAAAAAAGCATCTATTTAGGTACTTTTGTACCTTATAAGCCAAAACCAAAAGCCAAAATAAGCCCAAACAAACACACCCTCACAAACACATTTAGTAGCCACTTAAATATTATTTAAGCTTTACAAATCCTCCCATCGGTCAAAAGGTTTTTACATCCTAATTCACCCAACTCATCATGACTTTCTTACAATGTTCCAAGAAAGCCAATATTATTGATCAAAAGGAATTAAATGTCTAGAATTTTCATATGGTTGTGGCTATTAGATGTTAGTGGCACTGGGCGCAGCTCCACATTCTTCCGTGTGGAACTAGTATTCGTCCTTCTCTTGAAGCCTGGGCCACAATTATGTTTGTGCAGAGGTCTTATACCTCAATCCGAGGCATCCTAGCTTTGAAAAAATATGTACATTTATGAACACAGTTTCCAGATGGGTCCAAACAAAGAAATAAAGTAAAATGGAACCAATAGGGACAAAGCTCACAGAGGCACCGGGCATACAATTCTTTTGCATTCAGTGCAAAATCTATTATTAGCAACAATATTTTGCAGGACAGTCATTCCATAAACAAGTCAGTCTTGCTAATAGTACTATTACTCTATTAGGTCAAATTTTAATAATGAGCACCTGATGGAAACAACATAGAACGCAGTAAACAGTAACTTTTTTCTATTTAAAGCATTGTACTAACATACCTGAAGAGCATACCCAACCATCTTGGAGAATGCAGTAATTGTAACATCCTTTCCTTCTCGTTCTATCTGCAGACCAATAAGAAAAAGGATCCGAACAAAAATAAATCCTTCCTCGCAATCCATCAAAAAGCAGACAAAATTTAAACTCTTCATCGGCAGAAATTAATAGAAAGAACAGACCTTAGCCTTGCCGATTGGTACACTGAAGCTAGAATCAAGTACTTCAGCAGAAATAGGAAACGACTCACCATAACTGCAGGAAAAAAACACATGATACACTGAACCGGCAACCCAAATGTAGAGAAATAAGTAGGGCAAAATATTGCATACAGCAGTTCATTTTCCAGGAAAACAACAGGGTCTGGATCCCTGATTGCTGCTTTTAGCAAGCCTCGAGCGTCTTCTGCGGAATAAGGAGTGAGGACCTTCAATCCTGGAACATGTGCATACCAAGCTGCATAGCACTGCATACAAGCCAGTTAGTAATTCCATTGAAGTAGAGTTAGACTATGACAGTTGCAGTACTTGGCTACATAAATAGATGCTAAACAACAAAAGACCAAAAGATGTATGCACATTAAGAGTGTGAAGCAAACTAAATCTTAAATCTCTTACAATTCAATATGTTTCTATATATAATGAGATAAATAAGTTATAGTTTGAAAATCTGGCCCATCATTTTAATCTCGACATAATAAACAGAATAAGGATGGCGTGAGCACAGTGGTACATAAGGATAAGTTTCGGTCACAAACCTGTGAGTGTTGTGCACCAACTCCAGCAGCAGCACCATTTGGTCCTCTGAAAACAATAGGACGTTTATCTGACCAGCTGACATGTAGTTCGACTTGGCAGCTGAATTGATGATGTGATCAATTGCCTGGATGTGCAAAACAGTGATTAGGAGAACTTTTCGGCAATCCAGGGCAAGGATGTAAGTTTAAATACTCACAGATTCAGATATATCACAGAAAATGAAATTTAATTTACAGGAGTATGTGCAACAAATACAAACTGGCTGAAACACGAAAAGGCTAGCAGCGTATGTGATTATGGGGATCAAAGATCAATAAACAATTATTACTATCAGACCGTTCGAAAAACAGTAACTAATTGAGATTGTTTCAATTCCCAGCCAATGAGAGTAATCTGTGATTATGCAGACCAGAAGGATGACCTACGCCTTACAACAGGAAGTTTAGAAATGTCTAATAGGAAGCCTGTGAAATAAAGCATGGTTAAGAGATCATTACCAATCTTGCACTTACAGTTAAGCATAAAACATACTGTGGAAATCAAGTTCTGAATTCTGTTTAAACTGTCCAGGAGAGGAAAATGTAGTGACGTGACCATTAAAATTTTCATACCGATACCGCTGATATTTATTTCAATTTTGAGTTATTTCCAATGTCACATAACTGTAATTGTATGCTGCAAAGTTAAAAAAAAAAACTAACATTCCACCTAAATATATCATGATACAAGAAAAACAAGGCCATGCTACATTACAAGGAAAAATCAGCACGTATCAGAATTAATAGTTCAATACACTGGCCATTGCATGATCTTTGGTAAAAGCGCAGACATCACCTTGTACCAATTCAACACAGTGACTATTCTGTACTAAGAACTAACTGTAATACTACACATAGGTATGTTTTCCAGCATTAGATCCTACTTCCAAAGTATAAACTACCAGTGTCAACACAACAACAGCTACTGTAATTTATGCCGTTTAGAAACCAGCAATGAGAAACAACACGCCCATACAATAAAGTTCTCCCTCAAACAGGTGATTTCTGGATTATTTTTTTGACATATAAATTATGACTGACCTGCATCGAGAAGTTAAATGTCATGAACTCTACTACAGGTCGAAGACCTTGGTACGCAGCACCAACACCAATGCCAGTAAAACCAGCCTGAACAGAAGAAAAGCATATGAGTACTTGAAAATGATCGCATAAATCTGAGAAATTAAGAGCATACAACAATGACTACTTTGAGGGTTTAAGTGTATAACCTCTGTGATTGGTGTATCAAGAACCCTGTCAGGACCATACTTGTCTAACAAACCCTTTGTTATCTGCAAATAGTACGGATCTGAGAAATAATAGCATTCACACACAACTTTCCAGTTTGTGACAACGTTACAGAGACATCATTAGGTTTAACAGAAAGTTCACCTTGTATGCACCTTGATACTCTCCAACCTGCGACACGCATAACATGTATTAGGGGGGCAGGGAGGCAAAGGAAAGAAACTATGAAACGTCTCTTCTACGTAGTACCTCTTCTCCCATCAAGAAGACAGAAGGGTCCGCAGACATCTCCTCATCAAGGGCAGAATTCAATGCTTCACGCACAGTCATCTAAAGAAGCAAAAGAAGAGGGTTACATAAAGTTGCCTGCCAAACCAAAAGGTATGCAGAGCAGAAACCAAAATACTTCTCTAAGACAAAACAGAGCATTTCCAAGATTCAACAAGCAAGTGTATTAACGACCTAATAAGAGATATATACATGAGCTGTGAATTAACTCAATGTTTGGGTTCATTCGACCTTGTGAAATCCGAGACAACGATGAATACCACTGCAACAGCTGTCCAGTCACCAGATTAGACACAACTACCATTTCTCTGAACACCAACAATTCTTGCACTTGAAATTGAAAACCTTGCACCAAAGCGAAGTTCCTACCACCCGAGACGCTCACACCTAAAACAACAGAATCACCAGACTGGCCAACCCATATTTCCGGAGATAAGCTGGAGAAACCAAACAAGGTGCCATACAGATGCAACCAACGCCTTCTACCGTTTGACACAAACAACTGGTCGATCTGCAACCAATCTGCCACACGATCATCCGTCTCCAAAAACTACGGCCAGGCAGACAGCGGTACCATTCACCACCCCCAAACAAACAATCGAAAATCAGATTAATCAACACAACGCGTGACACGCCGATCGCCACACCATCGCGACGGTCGGAATCTATCATACGAGGCGGATAGGGTTCCATCCAGACGCTCACCTCCTTTGCGGTCGCGGAGTAGCTCCTCGCCGCTCCCGTCGCCGCCGCCGCCGGGCGCAGGGTCTGCATCAGCTGCCCGAGCACCTGCAGCGATGGAAACAAGCGCGCGGGTCAGATTCCGAACAAACAGGCGCGGACGGCAGAATCCCGATGGATGATGAGAAAATCAGCTCGGAGGAGCGCACGTACGCATCCGGATCTCCTCGCGGCGCCCAGCATCGTCGACGCGATCGGCTACCGACGGGGGATGGGGGATTGGGAGGGGGGATTCGGGCTCCTGGGAAGGTGGAGAAGGGGGAGTTTGGGTCCGCCTTTATTTGTTGGTGGGTTCGTGATGAGGATGGCCAGGCCGCCTCGTGTTGAGACGGCGGGGTGAGGGAGATGAGACGGATGGAGAGGACGCCGCCGCAATTGCCGCGCCGACTCCCAGCTTGCGTTTATCTCCTTGTATATTTTTGTCGAAAGGACATCGAGAAAGATATGGATTGCACCTAAAGTTGAAAATGGTACCTTTTTTTTAACAGGTTGAAAATGGTACTAGATGGTGATTAATAAGAAAAAGAAATAGGGAATCTGCACATAGTTTATTATCTCTAATTCGTGATTAAACAAAATAAAAATACCAAATATTTACATAGCATGCATCTACGATGTCTCCAGATTTAATTTCTAAAATCAACTCAGTACTAAGAAAATAAATGCAAACCTGATTGTGAAAATAACAGCATTATACTGCTCATTCCATGTTTGCATTTGGTTTCATAGCTTGGTTTTGTTTACCAGGTTGATTGGATTTGGATTCGAAATTTGATGACATGATGGATATGGTCATATGGACCATGTCAATGCATGATCATTCCCAAAGTTTTTCGAGAGTACGCAATCGCGTACTGTAATTTTATAGAAGGCGGAATGTTATTTACAAGAATCTGACTATGTTGAACAACACGTCAGATGACACACCGCACACTCAAACTACCTCTTACATACTACGTAACACCTGTATCTCCACCACCAACCTCACCCCCTCTACGGGCCCTAGTCCAAAGCTGTACTTCGTCCAGTAGCTTTCTCACATGTTGTTCCACCGAGAGCTGCTTCCTTGTGTCACCAAACACCCATGCGTTCCTATGCTTCCAGAGAGACCAGCACGACATGATCACCACAGCGTTGAAAATTTTCCTGTCCCTGGCAGCCCTCCTACTAGTCTCCCTTGGCCACCAGACCTGTAGCTCGTCGTGCTCCGTGGGTGTTGCCGCCGTAATCTGAAGCTCCTGAAAAACTCTAAACCATACCTGCCGAGCGTGGGGGCACTGTATTAGGATGTGCTCGATTGTGTCCTCAGCTTGCAGGCATACAAAGCAAGTTGCCGAGCTATCCTGCAGTCCGTGCCTGAAGCGCCTGTCCGAGGTCCACACTCTCTTCTGCGCCGCCAGCCACATAAAAATTCTGCACTTAAGCGGGGCAGCGTTCTTCCAGATATGAGCCGCCAATGGAAATCTGATGAGCCCTTGCCCCAATCGATCGTATGTGGACTTAGCAGTGTAGACCCCGGACGCTGAGGCTGGCCAACTAAAAGTATCTTCCATCTCCTGGTTTCTATCGACAGAGTTGATCTCCCTCCAGAGCTCCATACACTGCATCAGCCCTAGGAAGGACAGGGGTTCAGTAATATCATGTGTCCACCTTGAGTTCATCAGAGCCTGCTCCACTGTCCTGCTGTTTCGTATCCTGGTTGGCACCGCCTGAACAACTAACGGTGCCAGTTGATCGATCGAACTGCCCGCTATCCATCGATCCTTCCAGAAGAGCGTGCTCCTTCCGTTTCCCACAGTGATCTTGATGAGGCTGTCGAACACCTCCCTGGCCCTGTCATCTTTCAGTGGAGGCAAACCTTGCCAAGGTCTACCTCTGTCAGTTCGCCGCAACCACTCCCATCTAACCCTAAGGGCCAGACCATGCTGGGCAAGATTCAGCACACCCAGACCTCCATACCGCACTGGCCTGCACACCTGCTTCCAAGCCACCAAACACTCTCCCCCATTTATCGATTCTTTTCCTTTCCAGAAGAACGCAGTCATGCATCTGTTCACTTCCTCGAGCAGCCAGCAAGGTGCATCAGTCACCAGCAAATGGTGCATAGGTCTCGCCGTCAGGACCGTTTTCACCAGGATGAGTCTGCCAGCACGAGCGATGAGCCCCCTTTGCCATGCCGGGAACATCGTGACAACCTTGTCTAGCAATGGCTGCCATTCCACCTTCGTGAGAGGGCGCAACGCTAGCTGTAGCCCTAGATACTTCACAGGAAACTCGACGATTTCGCAGTGGAGCAGACTCCTCACCAGGTTGGCATCAGCCTCGTTGCCACGAATTAGGGTTGCTGAAGATTTAGCATAATTTACCCGCAAGCCCGCCGCTTCTCCGAATGCTTCCAGGATGCCTCTGATCGTAATCAGATCTTGCACGACAGGCTTCACAAATAAGGCTACGTCGTCGGCATAAATAGAGATTCGCTGCATGGGGGAGCAGTTGCCTATATCAGACAACATATTAGCCTCGCAAGCTCTCGCAATCAGTGCCGTGGGGATCTCCATGGCAAGAACAAAAAGCACCGGGAACAATTTTTCTCTTGAATCTGAATGGAAAGATGACATCGTCACAGGGGAAGATAGGTAACTGAAGAAAAAACATTCATATGTTTCTTTCAAACATATAAACCACAAGCCTCGTGTCGTTACATAGCCTGTTAGACTGGTCAATGTTTCTTAGTATTACGGGATTTTGTAGCACCTTCATAGTGTGCTAGAGCACGAGGTTACGAGAACAACACATCCGTGGATTGGGAAGCATGCCACCATGGCGGGACGGACGGTTCTTGTGAAAGCGGTTCTCACTAGCATTGTGATTTATTTCGTTACCGCGCTTGATGTCCCAACGGAGGTCCTCTCGAAGATTGACAACATTATGCGTGCTTTCCTTTGGGCGGCTTGTGAGAAGGTCTCCGGCGGCAAGTGCAAAGTCCATTGGAAAATGGTATGCAAACCAAAAATCTATGGGGGCTTGGGAATCCTCAACCTCCCCAAGTTCGCATCGGCGCTTCGACTAAGATGGCTTTGGCTCCAATGGAGTAAGGACCCCAAACCGTGGATGAGCCTGGGAAACCCGTGCAACAATGATGATCATGACCTCTTCGCGGCTGCGACGATTGTTACCATAGGGAACGGGGAGAAAGCCCTCTTTTGGAAGTCGTCTTGGCTTGAAGGAAGAAGGCCTAAAGATATCGCACCGCTTGTTTATGACCTCTCAAAGAAAAAGAAAAGCACGGTGCACAAAGCCCTCGAGAATGACTTTTGGATCGCCCAAATTAACACCCAAGAAGGGCTTTTCGTTGATCATATTCTTCAATTCGTTCCCCTTTGGGAGTTGATTGGAGGAGTCCAACTTCAAAGTGATGCCACGGATAAAATTAGGGCTGGAAATAAAGCTCGAAGTCCGTTAAGCTTATTAAACACTCGGTAGCTCGGCTCGTTTGAACTCGACTCGTTTTCTTAATGAACCGAGCTGAGCATCAATTTTAGCTCGCTAACACTAACGAGCTAAACAATCAAACTAATGAGTTTCATGAGCTACTCGTTAAGCTCGCTAATTTTCTCTGCATAGCTACCCGCTGCCCTAGCCCAGGCCCAGCCCATCTAATTCTGAGTGTGTGAACTATTAACTGTCGATTTGTCACTTTTGAAGTACTTCAATATATATGTTAAATTGTACTCATGTCCGGCTGATCCTTGATGCATTTTAAGTAGTTGATTAATTCGATACATCTCCTTAACGAGTTTTAACGATCTGTTCACGAGCGCTCGTGAACAGATAACGAACCGAGCCGATCTTTGAATTTAGCTCGTTATCCTTAGTGAGCTTAACGATCCGAGCCTTAACGATCACGAACCATAACGAGCCGAGCCTTAACGATCCGAGTAGCTCGTTAGTCCAGCCCTAGATAAAATTGAATGGAAGCTCACCAACAACAAATGCTACACATCGTCTTCGGCCTATAACATGCAATTCTTGGGACATACCACCTCCTTGATGTCCACCTTGGTTTGGAAACCTTGCCCCCCCCCCCAATGCAAATTTTTTGCTTGGTTGATCCTCCAAAACCGAGTATGGACTGATGGGGTCGCAGCATAGAAAACAAAAATTTTCCTACGCAACAAGCGGAATAAACCCCAAGGATCTAGATCTACTAGATGGAGGTAGCGAATATGAGATCCAATCTCTTACCCTTGAAGATCAACAAACGTGTTTTTTCGGTGCAGGGGTTGGCTAGTCGATCCCCGCAACTAGACTCATCTAGTCGCGAGGAGATGTATTTCCTCGAAGTCCAATTCGATGAAGTGCCACGACGGGCAGCACCTCCGCGGTATCCACACGTACGGCTCGATGTAGATCTCCGCCTTCTTGATCCCGCAAGCAAGGTGGAGATGGCTAGATGGATCTCGGCACCACGACGGTTGTGGTGGCGTTGATGGTGGAGAAATTCCTGCAGGGCTTCGCCAAGCGACTGCAGGAGAGAGGAGGGAGAGGAGAGGGAGGCCGGCGGCTAGGGTACAAGGGTGCACGCCCCAGCCCTCCCCTCCTACTTATATAGGCGTGGGGGGGCTGGTTTGCCCCTCCCCCAAGTCCTTGGGGCGGCCAAGGGGGGGAAACTTGCCCCCCAAGGCTCCCTTTCCCTATAGGGTTAGGGTTTCCCTTGGGCTAGCCTCATGGGCCTTTAGGGAGGGGTGCGGCCAGCCCATGTGGGTTGCTGCACCTCCCCTTAGCCCAAGTTGCCCTTCCAGGTTCGTGGCCCCCAAGGTGGGGCCCTCCGGAACCTTCCGGAACCTTCTAGAATCTTCCGGTACTCTGCCGGAATTTTCCCGAACTTTTCCGGAACCCTGGAAACCACTTTCCTTATATGAAACTTTACCTCCGGACTCTTCCGGAGCTCCTCGTGATGTCTAGGATCTCATCTGAGACATCGAATCAACATTTGATTACACCATTTACTTATCTCACTAAAACCCTAGCTACATCGAAGCCTTAAGTGTGTGACCCTACGGGTTCGAGAACATGCAGACATGATCAGATCAATAATCAATAGCGGGACCGGGATGCCCATATTGACTCCTACATATTCAACGAAGTTCTTTATCGATTGAACCACGATGCTGGAGATTCTTAATCTCATATACGATTCCCTTTGTCCTACCGATATTTAATTTGCCCGAGATTCGATCGTCGATATCCCCATATCTAGTTTCATCTCGTTACCTGGCAAATTCTCTTTACTCGTCCATAATATAGGATCTCCGTGATTAACACTTAATCACATGGTTGCAACCTTTCTGATGCTATATTACCGAGAGGGCCCAGAGATATCTTTTCCGTCACAAGGAAGGACAAATCCCAGTCTTGATTCATGTCACCCAACAAATACCATCGGAGATACCTGAAAGCCACCTTTATAATCACCCAGTTACGAAGTGACGTTTGATGTCCACAAAGTATTCCTCCGGTAAACGGGAGTGACATAATCTCATGGTCCAAGGAAACTATACTTGGCATACTAAAAGTGTTGGCAATAAAACTGTTGTGACACGATCAATTGCAACTCTTTATTATTGGGTCTTGTCCATCACATCATTACTCCTAATGATATGACTCCGTTATCAAGTGACTATAACAGGTCCATGGTTAGGAAACTCTAACCATCTCTTGACTAACGAACTAGTCCGGTAGAGGCTTACTAGGGACACCTGTTGTTTATATTCCACACATGTATTATGTTTCCGGTTAATACAATTATAGCATGGAGAATAAACTATTATCATAAACATGAATATGCTAATAAACCATTTTATTATTGCCTCTAGGGCATATTCCCAACAGTCTCCCACTTGCACTAGAGTCAATAATCTAGTTTACATTTTCTCGATCCAACACTCATGGTGTCTAACACTCATGGAGTCTCAGTGTTGATCATGTTTGCTCGTGGAAGAGGTTCTGTCCGTGCTCTGTACTATACAGTTCTTTATGTTCTTTGCAAAACGTCAATGTCACCTAATTTGACATTACTTTATCATCTCATGATAAACCTATTATCATCACATGATAATTCTCATCATCACATGATGAATATAATATATTTGGTTAAAGAGTGAGATTTTTCGTTTCCCATTATGCCTACATGACGTATGATCCGTCAAAAGGAACTTTCACATAGCATGTGCGCCTGGAACTCACTCAGTCTTGAAAAAAAGTTTCTCAAACCAAAATATTATATCTTTTAATCCTTGAATTAATCATATACTCCTATATGTTGTAGACTCACAAATCGACAGTGCAATCATGTCACTTCGATATTTTTGATCATGCTTTCACTGCGCTTCTGCTATTATGAGATTTCCAATCTAGTTTGGTTTTATGACTTCAACCAAGTCTACCAATCTCTAGATTCTATTATCTCAACTCCATGAAAAATGACTCCTCACTTAACATGTTCTTCTAACCAAGAACTTGGGTCACATATCGTCAAATACAAACACATGGTTCTTATATGTTTAGACCTATGAACAATTCATAGTGAATTCTAACATATCCTCCAACTATCAATTTTGTACTGAGTTATCAACTCAATGTTTCACCTATTTTTCACAAGAAGATGAACCTTTCTTCTCTTGTTCCATTTTGAACTCCTTCAAAATCATACTTAGGTTAAACATCCTGACATAATGCTTTATCAAACATATCTATCCTCCATAGATACATCCATCTCCATGGATATTTGACGTTCAAACTAACTTCATAAGTTATACGTTGGTTCCTGACTTATTTGCAACATTTATGAAATCTCCATTTCACACAAACAAGATGTTGTAAACTCCCACTCAAATATACACCATACACATATTAAATTGTGAAACCACTTTGGCTCCCACTCAGAAATATGTTATCCTTATATTTGACCATGATTTAACTAGCTCCCACTCAAACATATGTCTCCACATATTTTGATCTTGGAAAATAGTTTCTGCTCTAACTTAATATATGTCGCCACATATCTTAATTAGATCACACTCGTGTAATTTCTCGATATTTTGGACACCTCCAAAATTCTTAATTAACTATTAATATCGAGAACTCTTTATACGAAACGCTAGTACTTTACTAGCTTTAAGTTTTATTTATTCCCTGCAAAACCCCTTTTGAGGAATAAATATGTGAAACATCACTTTCACAAAATCAAGCAACAATTACTTTGTGATTTAAACTTAACATAGGATGACTCTTAGTCACTTTCGTATTTAAGGTTTCTATTTCTTCTTTGTAATTTCGTAGGTATGTCTTGTTTCTGAAACATGACAAGTAAATCATGAATATTATATTGTAACCTGACAAAATTTTATATTCTTGAATCCTACTTTTCTTTAGACAAGCTAAACCGAAATTCAATGATCACCATCATTAATTCCTTTATGTGTCAAGTTTTAACCAACATAGAACTTTACATATGTGCCACTTGATACATTAACAAGCAAGGTTTTAGCTTTTCCATTTTATTCCATCAATTGTTTTATCCATGAAACCTTTTCACGATAAATCCACTAAAACATTTAACACAATCAACAATTGATTTGTCCCTTTTAGTCTCTCATTGTGGAATCTCTATTCATAGTCACATATGAATATACTACAAACTTTATTTGCAATAGTTTCTAATTATCCCATAATTATTGAAACCACTGTTTCACATAACTCATATGAAAAATATTTATGCGAATCATTAAATAGATCCTTATTTATAAAACAGAGTGTTTATCATAAATCTAAATGCTATTATTAAACCCCCGAAATAAAACCCTTCTTCCAGACCACACAATATCAAATAGTGTGTGATTACAATATCTTAGGACATATCAAACTCCTTTGAAAATATTCTAAATATTGTAATTTGTGATAACACTTCTCACAAGTCCGCATACTAACATATAACTCAAATATTTTGTCTCTTTTGATCAAATCATAAAGACTCAATTTTCTTGTTAACTTAATATCCTAAACTCCAGAAATTTATTTGATCTTATCAAATATCATAACTTGAACAAATACATCTATTTACTCATATCATTTATGATGGAGCGCACAAAATAATGACATCTAACATTTGCTGAAAATACAACCAACACTTGTGTTTATTTCCGGCAACTCCTGTCACTCTTCCAAAGGGTGGCATTTTAGTCATACTCCTTCAATAAGGCGCATTGATAAAACATCAAAATGTTTATTCAATCTTTAGCACGACTAAAACAATTGTCATTATTAAGTTTTGGATATTTTAGTATGTCACATATTTTATAAATGTTCAACCAATTTATCGTTTAGATAATAATAAGAATAACACACTTATAATCGAAAAATTGTGATTTCCAAAAAGGATTACTCATGAAAATAGAACAACCATTGTCTTTAACATGAATAACCGTCTCACATAGGGGTGGGCGTTCGGTTCCCCCGAACCGAACGGTTCGGTACTTCGGTGATCTAGATTTATCGGTTCTCAGCAAACATGCACCGATCGGTTTCTAGGAAACTGTGGAACCGAGAGTTCGGTTGACCGATAGATCGGTTCGGTACTCGGGTACATACCGAATACACCGAACTGGGCTGTTGCCTAGCGGCCTGGCGCAAAGACGCCCCAGGATGGGCTGGGCTGATCGGCTCTTGCTAGCTTTGTTTGGACTTGTTCGTACAGGATCCACACAATATATTAGAAAAAAAGCAACAGCGATACATCCCACCAATAAAAAAAAAGCAACAACGATACAGTGTACAGCAGCAAGCCACCATTTCCAATCCTTGCGGCTGCATCTAGCAAACAGCAGGGATACACTTACGTACAACAATCAGCAAGTCAAAGAGCTGGCTCGGATGCAAGTAATCGATGGTAAAGGCAAACCTGCAGCTGCCGCCTGCACTTCACCATCTGCAGCGCCGTCGATGGCCATCTCCATGTCCATGGCCTGCAGGTCGTTCGATGCGGAATCCATCTTGTTGCTTGCGGCGGCCGTTCCTGTTATTCCGATGAAAATTTCTGCCGGACGGAGCCCTGGCTCGTGTCTAGAAATCGGGGGCGAACTAATGCATTGGCCGGCAAGAAACGGCGGCTTATGTAGGGATTTGGGGAAGAAAGCAATCAAACGCCGAAGGAAGGTGAAGATCACGCACCATATTTGCGGTCTGGATAGGGAAAGCATCGCTCGGTGCCGTGATTTCCGGGAGGCTAGCTCTGCTGGAGTGCGAAGGAGCAGAGAAGAAAATCAGGGGATCTTGGGATGGGCCTTGCCGCCTCGGTGCCTCGGTCTGTTCGGTTGACCGAGGGTGGGGACCGAAATTACCGATATAATTTCGGTTTCTATGAATCGCTGACCGATTACAGTACCGAAGGAGTCGGTTTCGGTTGCTTCGGCTTCGGTCCAAGTTAACTCGGGTCGGTTGCTCGGTTTTCGGTTTATATGCCCACCCCTAGTCTCACATAAGCAAGACACACTAATTAAAATCACACTTAATTCGATTACAACACTTATTCAAATCCTCTAATCCAAAAAGATAAATGTAGAGACAGATCGTTGCCAGCATCAACTCCTTGATTGCCACCATTCCGCAACGTCTTCCCATATCCTTTATGCAAATCTCAAGCAGCAGGTTCTGTTTTCATAAAACAGAATGAGTATCAAATACTTATCGGAACCGCCACAATTGCAATTTGGACTTAAACACTTATAACTTGTATATCCATATATACTTTCTGCACTGCTAACTTCTCTTGCTATGGGTTCCACTTTGACATGACGCAGCCGAGACACAAACTCATAGAAAGTGATCAAATCCCTTCCTATGACCTAGTCTCCGACATAATTCCTGAAGTTGGGGAGAAGCTAGCGTATCACCCCATCTATCGCGAAACCGTCATTCATCTCGTGGTTCCAAACAAGCACTAGACGATGATGTATCTCATGCATTATCCTCAGGTGTTGTTCCAAGCAAGTGTTCTCTTCCATCTTGAGTGAAAGAAAAACCGTTCAGACATTCAAACCTTACAATTCTAACTTGTGCTGAAAATCTATTTTTCAGCTCACCAACAATCTCCATTGCAGTCAAGTTCTTGAATTGTCTACTTCGGTCAGAATTCATGAAGGTGCACATCATCCACTTGACTTTCAAGTAGGTGGTTCAAAACCACTCCATGTACTCTTCATAGCTTGCAGAAATATTTGGGTTTATCTCCTATAGGTTCTTCTAACATGTAGAGCTCATCATTGGTGTGTAGGACTTCTTTCAGGACGCTGGTACTACTCAACAAATTTGACCCATCGAGACGCAGTTTTTCAGCAACGAATAGACTACCGTAGTCGGCCATGATCTACAAGTATTTTTGCAAAGACATCTGGACTTTTGTTTATGATAATTTTAGTTCATCTTAATGAACTCCCACTAAACTCAACATCTCTCTGGTTGTTTAGTGACACACGATCCAAATCCACTACACCACAACCGATCATCATGTGAGATGATGTAGCTTCAATGGTGAACATCACCATGTTGATCATATCATCCATATGACTCGTGTTTAACCTTTCGGTTCTTGTGTTCCGAGGCCATGTCTGTACATGCTAGGCTCGTCAAGGAAACCGTAGTATTTCCGCATGTGTAAACTGGCTTACACCCGTTGTATGTGAACGTTGAATCTATCACACCCGATCATCACATGGTGCTTCGAAACGAAGATCTTTGGCAACGGTGCATACTAGGGGAGAACACATCTTGATATTAACGTGAGAGATCACCTTATCATGCTACCGTCGCGATCACATCTAAGCATAACAATAAGGTGCATAAAAGGATTAACATCACATGCAATTCATAATTGTGATATGATATGGCCTTTCTTCTTATGCTTTTGATCTCCATCTCCAAAGCACCGGCATGATCTCCATCTCCGGCATGATCTCCATCATCGTGGCACCATCACCATGGTTGTCCACCAACTATTGCGACTACAACTAATGCTACTCTTAGCAATAAAGTAAAGCAATTACCTGGTGATTCAATGATACGCAGGTCACATAAAATAAAAGACAACCATATGGCTCCTGCCGGTTGCCGTACTCATCGACATGCAAGTCGTGAAAGATTACAAACATGATCATTGCATACATTATCACAAATCACATATTGGCCATACCACATCACATGACCCCCTCTGCAAAAACAAGTTAGACGTCCTCTACTTTGTTTATGCAATTTTTACGTGGCTTGGGTCAACGAGATAGAACCGTTCTAATCTACGCAAAACCACAACGGTGATATAGTAGTTGCTTATTTACTCATCCTTTTGAAAGGCCTTCCATTGAAAATTGCATCTTCACTAAAGTAAGAGAAACAGACACCCGCCAGCCACTTATGCAATACAAGTTGCATGTCTGTTGTGGAACCGGTCTCTCGTGCGTGGACGAGTAAGGTTGGTCCGGGCCGCTTCAATCTCACAATACCGCAAAGATGCAAAGTGCACGCGAGAAGGTAGCAACATAAAACATCAACGCCCACAACACTTGTGTTCTAATCGCACCAACATCTACGAATAGATCTAGGCTCTGATACCACTGAAGGGGTCGCAGCATAGAAAACAAAAATTTTCCTACGCAACAACCGGAATAAACCCCAAGGATCTAGATCTACTAGATGGAGGTAGCGAATATGAGATCCAATATCTTACCCTTGAAGATCAACAAACGCGTTTTTTCAGTGCAGGGGTTGGCTAGTCGATCCCCGCAACTAGACTCATCTAGTCGCGAGGAGATGTATTTCCTCGAAGTCCAATTCGATGAAGTGCCACGACGGGCAGCACCTCCGCGGTATCCACACGTACGGCTCGATGTAGATCTCCGCCTTCTTGATCCCGCAAGCAAGGTGGAGATGGCTAGATGGATCTCGGCACCACGACGGTTGTGGTGGCGTTGATGGTGGAGAAATTCCTGCAGGGCTTCGCCAAGCGACTGCAGGAGAGAGGAGGGAGAGGAGAGGGAGGCCGGCGGCTAGGGTACAAGGGTGCACGCCCCAGCCCTCCCCTCCTCCTTATATAGGCGTGGGGGGGCTGGTTTGCCCCTCCCCCAAGTCCTTGGGGCGGCCAAGGGGGGAAACTTGCCCCCCAAGGCTCCCTTTCCCTTGGGCTAGCCTCATGGGCCTTTAGGGAGGGGTGCGGCCAGCCCATGTGGGTTGCTGCACCTCCCCTTAGCCCAAGTTGCCCTTCCAGGTTCGTGGCCCCCAAGGTGGGGCCCTCCGGAACCTTCCGGAACCTTCTAGAATCTTCCGGTACTCTGCCGGAATTTTCCCGAACTTTTCCGGAACCCTGGAAACCACTTTCCTTATATGAAACTTTACCTCCGGACTCTTCCGGAGCTCCTCGTGATGTCTAGGATCTCATCCGAGACATCGAATCAACATTTGATTACACCATTTACTTATCTCACTAAAACCCTAGCTACATCGAAGCCTTAAGTGTGTGACCCTACGGGTTCGAGAACATGCAGACATGATCAGATCAATAATCAATAGCGGGACCGGGATGCCCATATTGACTCCTACATATTCAACGAAGTTCTTTATCGATTGAACCACGATGCCGGAGATTCTTAATCTCATATATGATTCCCTTTGTCTCACCGATATTTAATTTGCCCGAGATTCGATCGTCGATATCCCCATATCTAGTTTCATCTCGTTACCTGGCAAATTCTCTTTACTCGTCCATAATATAGGATCTCCGTGATTAACACTTAATCACATGGTTGCAACCTTTCTGATGCTATATTACCGAGAGGGCCCAGAGATATCTTTTCCGTCACAAGGAAGGACAAATCCCAGTCTTGATTCATGTCACCCAACAAATACCATCGGAGATACCTGAAAGCCACCTTTATAATCACCCAGTTACGAAGTGACGTTTGATGTCCACAAAGTATTCCTCCGGTAAACGGGAGTGACATAATCTCATGGTCTAAGGAAACTATACTTGGCATACTAAAAGCGTTGGCAATAAAACTGTTGTGACACGATCAATTGCAACTCTTTATTATTGGGTCTTGTCCATCACATCATTACTCCTAATGATATGACTCCGTTATCAAGTGACTATAACAGGTCCATGGTTAGGAAACTCTAACCATCTCTTGACTAACGAACTAGTCCGGTAGAGGCTTACTAGGGACACCTGTTGTTTATATTCCACACATGTATTATGTTTCCGGTTAATACAATTATAGCATGGAGAATAAACTATTATCATAAACATGAATATGCTAATAAACCATTTTATTATTGCCTCTAGGGCATATTCCCAACATGGACGACGGATAGACTTGACCGGAGAGGATGGCAAAATTGTGGGCTTTGCAACCAAGTTCAAGAGACGGCCGACCACCTCATCTTCAAGTGCCGCTTCACCACCCGTATTTGGACTTCCTTGAAGAATTGGCTTGTACTCCATGATGTTACTCCGGAAGATTGGCATGTCCACAACACTGTAAAAGATTGGTGGTAACAAGCGCTTCACAAGAGGGGGGCATAGGCTCTCGCCTCTATTCTTATGCTAGTTTCTTGGGAAGTTTGGAAGGAGCGGAATGCCCGGGTTTTCCAAAACAAATCCTCGACGTCGAGCATGCTTGTTTCAAGGATCAAGGAAGAGATGACCATGTGGTGCCTTGCCGGGGCAAAGTCGTTGAGTAACGTAATGCCGCGAGAGTGAGACTTTTGTGTATTTGTTTTAGTTATGGTCATGGATCATAGCTAAGCTTGTAAGACCTCTAAAAACCTTCTTCTTAATCAATGAAAATGGCAAATCTTTTGCCTTGTTTCAAAAATAAAAATTTGTTAAAATGTTCAGTGGCTTTTTCCTTCTCTTGCCTTTTCCTTCTGCTTTCATGGTTCATATATTCCGAGCGGGGACGTAATAACTCATCAATCTTTCTCGGAAAAGAAGAGCGTTCCACCTGATCATATTGCTTTTCGACGCGTCGTCCACTTCTGGAATCTGAACGATGCCAACTTTGGAAAGCACCCAAACCATTTCTGAACAAACGTCCACCTGAGCATCTGATACTAGTACATGGCAAATCCGTCCGTCCGTCTCCGTGACAACATCGGAAGCCGCACATCTGTCTTCTCCTCCTTTTAAAAGGCGATCGCAGCCCTGAGCGAGAAGAGAAGGGGACGAACGATCGCGTGCGAATCCGCTGCTGTTGACGGGTGGATCGAGCGGCCATCTGGCCAATCGGCGAGGCCCAGAGACGCACACGCGCCACCGGCCGGCCCCGTCCGATGGAGCCTAGAGGGGCCATATTTTCCAGTTTTGGTCCGGGCCACTGCACGGTGACGCTGATGATGCATGCGCCTTTCTTCTTCCCGGCTCCCCCAACTGCAACAACCGCTGGTACATCAATGGAGACCAAGAGACCAGGGCTTCGGATCCCCTGGAGTTGGAACTCAACTCCACGGCGTGGAGTTCGGCAAATCCCAGCCCTTCTATTATTCCCATGGCCCAGATTCCTCCACGTCTTCTAAAAGCATCTTCTCCCTCGTTTGGATAAGATTTGTGAAGCTTCAGGACACGAATTCCCCATCAGCTCGTTCACTCCCTTCAACAGCTCCGGCAGGCGGAACAGCGGCGTAAACTTGCGAGCACGGAGCCGATGCAGCACCACAAGCTTGCGGAGGGCCTCGTCCGCCGAGCTCACCCAAAATCGCAAGGACCTCCTCCACCGTCCGCCGAGGTGCTGCAGTGCCGCGAGCTTTTGGTGGTCCTCGTCGACCGATTCGCCGTCGCGCCATGAGCTCACCCCAAGTTGCTGCTGCGCCGCGAGCTTGCGGAGTCCACCAAGTCGCCGCCGACCTTACACCAAATCGCGAGGACCTCCTCCATCGAGGTGCTGCAGCGCGAGCTTACGGACTCCGCCGAGTCGCCGCTGAGCTCCACCCGAACCGCGAGAACCTCCTCCAACGAGTTGCTGCAGGGACGCGAGCATGCGGCTTCTACCGATTTGCCGGCGCACCACGAGCTCGCCCATGGCGAAGACCCCCTCATTCACCAACTGACTCGCAGCACTGCAAGTTTACAAGACTATAGAGGCTACATGAACTGGAGCTTCATGGGGGAAGAGAAGGCACCGGTGTTACACTCGACCAAGAAAAAAGTAAGGAAAATCTGCCAATCCTTCTATGATTACTGTTCTGCTACTATGCCTATTGTACTTGCAATGACAAATTAAGGGTGGAAATCTCCACTCTACTACCAGGAACTAAAATAATTAGTACATGTGACGAATCAAATAGATGTTGTTTCCAGGTTTGATCACAAAAATTGATTGTGGCATCCTGCAAATTGGCTTGTATTGATGTTGCTTGCTGGAGGAAAATACAATCGTTCATCTTGAGTATATGTACTGCTTGTTTCCTGCTAGATATAGTAGATGCAAAAAGAAAGTAAGCATGAAATGTAATATGATGTACTGCAATTTGATTATGTTTTAAACAACATAGCATAGTTACATACTTGACTGAATGATGTGGTATCCATAAGATTACCATGTGATGGAGGTAGACCATTATCACTCGATCCCTGAATTATGATACAAACTTGTGTGAAACCAAAGGTTTAATGCTCTCAAGTTTTAATGTAAATAAACTAGTTAATATCTTACCAACAACGATTCCGTGAAACCAGTAGCATTTCCATTTTCATTCATCCACAAGATATCTATTGGTACCTTGGCACCCTTTAAAGTTAATAAAAAACAATTGTATGGTTAGACTCATACATATATAAAAATCCATGGAGCCATGGGATGAGCAGTAGTTGTTACATTATTGTTGCAGTATGGTGCGTCATCACATGGTAATTCCTTTGCGTTTGTTCCACTTTTCCTTGTTTTGTTGGATTTCCCTTGCGTTGACTTGGCCTGTTTTTTCCCTTTCTTTTTAGCACTTTCTTGCATTGATTCAACCCAGCCCTTTGGTCTCTTATTAGTGTTCCGGCCTTCTCTCTTTTTCAAACCAGCCACTGTAGTATCCAAGGTTTCCTTTGACACTGGAGAATTTTCCTCATGGGAATCTTCTGGCTTGAAAATTTCTTTTATCTTCTCTTCTATGGCTTTGTTCATTGAATCAAGTGAACTGTCTAGTAAGAAATAAGATTCATCAAAGTCCACTGCCCTTGAAGCAATGCGAGCAAATTTTTTGCATACAGATTTGTATCTGTGCAATTTTTCCAACTTAGGATCTTCGACAATATCCTTTCCAGTGTTGTCTTGCACGATGCTTGATCTTGCTTCTTTTGTCCATTGTTTTAGAATGTATGCTTCTGGAATCAACTTGATATTCATCATATCTAGTGATTTTAAAGCATGGCTACAAAGGATACCGTATTTCTCAAATTTCTTACAACTGCAAGAAACTATTTGATTAATGGGGTGAACATAAACTTTATATCCATAACCATTAGTTGGCTTTCCTTCAAGACTGCAAGTGGCAACAGTGAACTCCATGGTCGAATCATTTTGCACTGAGTCCTTGATATAATTTGCTGTTGATTTCTCAAACTCCTCCTGGAAGAGTTTAAATATAGGTGGTGTATAAACATTTGCTGCTTGCTGTAGTACTGGCGTGCCCTTCAGTTTTAGCATTGGCAACTTTTTCCTAGCTTCATGCTCAGACTTTATCTCCTTCTCACGCTTCTCTTGCACTGCCCTTTCAAAATGTTTGAAGAATCTCACTATGTCTAAATTATATTTCAGATGTTGCTTCAGGTCCTTGTTGAAGCTCTCGCTGAGTTGTGTGCTTCGCATTCCCAATGTAAACACATCCTTCATGTAGCAATAAGCCCACTTGTGCTTTAGTTTGTAAACACCATCCAGCCAACTTCCTTTCTTCACCTTAGATTGCATCCACTTGAAAACTTCTTCAAACTTCTCTTCTTTTTCATATAAATACATGCAACGCTTGTATTCCTTCAAAATTTCTGTTGCTTCATCCTTTTTCTGACCAGGATCAGTTGGGATGACCCCTTCTATTGGTTCATCATCCTTTTTTGGACCAGGGTCACTAGGGAGGACCCCTTCTGTTTGTTCTGCATCCTTATATGAACTTAAATGCTTTACAGCATTCTGACCCATATGCCAGCAACACAAACCATGTATTGTATCCAGGAACACCTTGCCAATTGCGTTGCCCATTGCCGCAGCTTGATCAGTAAAAATTGTTTTGGGATGCTTTTGATTATGTGCTGCTAGAAAAGTTTCAAATAGCCACTTAAAAGAATCTTCTGTTTCATCATATAAGAGAGCTGCTCCAAAAACCACTATTTCTCGAAAATGATTAAATCCAACAAAAACTCCCAAAGGTCTGTGCTCTTTGTTGGTAGAATATGTGGTATCAAATGCAATCACATCACCAAATAAAGCGTAGTCTACTAACATTTTAGCATCAGCCCAAAATATATTTGTTATTTGTTCTTCACTATCTAGCTGAATAGCAGGTTGAAAGGATGGATTATCAATGACTTGCTGCTGAAAATAATTTAACAAACCTCCTGCTTCTCCATACTGCAAGCTGCGTTGGCGCTTAGTCCTCAAGTAATTTTTCCTATCTTGCAGTGTGTACCCAAGATTGAATGTTCCACCAACAACTTCTCCAGAAAAGACATGTGCCGCCTTTGGTGCAATGCCAGCGTGATCTGCTGCGTCTATGTCCATGGCATCCAATGGACATATTTTCCGCTGAGATGGCATCAAGTGGATCATATCTGGCCGATATAAGATATGATTGTGATCTGCCACAAAGTCATGTACTTTATATTTGTTAGTGTCCCTGTTCAAAAGAATTCCCATCCGTGCTTGACATCCTGTTCGTGTTTCCGCTCGCGATGACTTGTATTGATCCTGGCGTTTATCTCTTGATCGATGACCTTCTTTTCCACATAAGAATCTTGTTGATGTCACAACTCCATCCTTATTCTTATTACTATAGTGTTTTCTAGCATCAAATCCGACTTTTCCTGCATAATTAACCCAGAAATTCCATGCTTCATCTGTTGTACTGAATTCCATACCTAACCTGGGAGTCCAACTTGCAGCATGTTCGTGGTTATTGTTTGATTCCACGTTGAGATTTCCGCTGAGATCTCCATTCTCGCATTCTGGCTGCATCCGTGAATGTCACCAAAGTATACAGATCTGAAGGTTTGAGGAGGAATACAGATCGGGGAAAAGAAGAATACAGATCGGGAGAAGGAAGAAGATTATCGATGTGCAGTTTTTTTGGTGGGAAACATCGGTACGTGGTGTGGTTTTGGTGGGAAAATGGGGCGACTAGCTATTTTTTGGAGGGAACCATCGAAAGGAAAAAAAAAACGCTCCAAATTAGTAGATAAGTCATAGGTTGTTAAGGCTGATTAAATCTGGGCCATGGGAATAATAGAAGGGCTGGGATTTGCCGAACTCCACGCCGTGGAGTTGAGTTCCAACTCCAGGGGATCCGAAGCCACCAAGAGACCAGCTAGCTAGCTGCCCACCGTAATGCCACGTACGGTTGCCAACCGCTACCCGGTGCCGATAAAGACGCTTTATGCTTGGGCGCCGCCGCCCAGATGTACACTTCTCAGCCGCCGGCCAACCGTTCCGCCCGCCCAGACATGCGACTTCAGCTTGCTCCACGTTACCACGTACGCGCTCTCGGATCAATCGAGCCTTCTAGCTCCGGCCGCGAGGAAATTTTATTTTATTTTATTAGGGAACCGAAAGCTCTGCTTTCCCTTCTCCGTCGATGGGATGGGAATACGAATCTGCTCTGTCCATCCACATGTCATTACTCCATTGTCCGTTTGCCTACGCGCATGGCGTAGTTCTATATTTGAAGAAGGGGCTGCCGCTATCAGGGTACGTACGCGTACGGTGTAGATGATTCACGATGGTTGTTTAGAATTAGAGGCTGGCCGTTCGTACGTAGCCGGGCCAAATGAAGAAGGGGTGCTTACTACTATTTCATAAAACTAGGTCATTTCCCGTGCGTTGCAACGGGGATAAAAATATTCAAATGGTTTCACAGTAATCATGTCAAATCTGTAATTTTATGATTCTTAGAGCATCTCTAGTGGAGCATGGGAATTTGGGCATGGAAATGGTCATATAGATGGCCGTGTAAAAAGATTATCTTTTAGACACTCACAGTTTTTCAGTGTAGCGTGGAAATACAGGACATCTATATCCTCTCTCTTATATTTTAATAATATTTTATAACGGCTATATTTCCAACGACTATATTTCCAACGGCAACATTTCCAACGGCTATATTTCTAACGGCTATATTCTCGATGGCTATATATACCACCCCCTCCCACCTCTCTCCCATCACATTCCTATCTGTGGCTTCTCTCATCTCCATCTCTCAGAATCCTCTCTTCACAGAACACAATGAGTGGAAACACATCTACTTTTGATATGCTCATGGATTCATCGTCATCTTCATCTGGTGACGATGAACTCATTGTTGCAGCATTTGCAGAGGAGGAAGAGCAAGGGAACGGTCGACGCCATGACGGATCCAAGCATGGTCGTGAGACGATCGATAGAGGAAGGGCTGCCGGATTTATTCTTCTTTGGAATGACTATTTCAGCGAAAATCCTCGCTATCCTGAATGGTTCTTTCGTAGAAGGTTCTTAATTACTGAATCACTCTGTATTTATCTTTTTTTACTTCCGTGTCTCATTTAATTTTTTATTCACAGGTTTAGGATGTCTCGTAATTTGTTTAATCGCATAGTTCAAGGTATACTTGAAAATGACTATGATGGTTATTTTACGCAAAAAGAAGTGCTTCTGGGGTTCTTGGGTTGCATCCTCTGCAAAAGATGACAACGGCAATGCGGATGCTAACATATGGAATAGCAGCCGATGGTGCTGACGAGTACATTCGGTCCGCAGAAGCTACTAATATGGAGTCTTGCAAGAAGTTTGTGATCAAAATTTGTGAAGTCTTTGGGGATCAGTATCTGTGATCTCCAAATGAAGATGATACTGCAAGATTACTAGCAATAGGGGAGGAAAGAGGATTCCCTAGTATGTTAGGGAGTATAAATTGCATGCACTGGGCCTAGAAAAACTGCCCGAAAAAATGGCATGGCATGTTTAAAGGCCATGTGAAGGAGCCCACAATGATCTTGGAAGCAGGTGCAGGCCCGGATCTTTGGATTTGGCATGCTTTCTTTGGTTTGCCAGGATCTAACAATGATTTGAATGTACTGGCGCGTTCAAATGTGTTTGCAAAGCTAGCCGAAGGTGAAGCTCCAGAAGTGGATTATACAATCAATGGTCATCACTACACAATGGGATATTACCTTGCAGATGGCATATATCCACCGTGGGCAACATTTGTGAAGACCATACCAAATCCAAAAACCACGAAGAACAAATTTTTTGCCAAAAGGCAAGAGGGAGCGAGAAAGGATGTCGAATGCGCCTTTGGAGTTCTACAATCCCGTTTTGCCATTGTTCGAGAGCCTGCTAGAGGATGGAAATGTAAAGAACTCAGTGATGTCATGAAAGCCTGTGTCGTAATGCACAATATGATAGTTGAAGATGAGCGTGGTAGTCAGCATAACAACACTTATGAGGCAATGGGAGAAAAGGTCACAATATCTCGTACTCATGCGGAGCAGCTGAGTTCGTTTCTGCAGATGCATAACCGAATTGATGATAAAGCTGAACATTCTAAGCTTCAACATGATCTAGTTGAGCACCTCTGGCAAAGGTCTGGAAATGAGTGATGGATCAATAATGTAGTAATAATGTAGTCGGATCATATCTTGTACGGTGTTGTAATAATAATGTAGTAGGATCATATCTTCGAGTTCTTTTTAAGTCATGTACGATGTTGTAATAATAATGTAGTAGGATCATATCATGTACTATGGCATAATGCTATGTTATCAATATAATTCAACAACTGAAACTTCAAATTCCAACTAGCTCACAACACATAGGTTCAAATGACAACTAGCTTACACCACACAGGAAGTTCAACAACAAATAGTTCAAACAACAACTAGCTCACACCACACAGGAAGTTTAACAACAAATAGTTCAAATGACAACTAGGTAACAACACACAGGAAGTTCAACAACAAATAGTTCAAATGACAACTAGCTCACACCATGGCATACCCCTACTTGCATCTGAGGTCTTCTTTTGTTTCTTTTTAGTACCTGAGTTCTGCCACTTTGGATGCTTCTGTAACTCTAGATAACAATGCATTAATGTATATGGCTTCTTTTTAGGATGTTTTTTAATGTACAACATGTGTGCCTCATCTTCCTGCACAAAGAGATTTATTGTTAAAAGTTGCACGCAACAACACATGTTTAATATATGCATCGAATTAAAATGATAGATGCATACCTGATCTTTGAGAGTAATCCCGCTTTGATTTCTATTAATGATCTGTTGGAGACATGCACATAACCTACTTGTGTCTGTGTTAATAGCATTGTAACGACAACTGAGTGCACCGTCCCCACGATCCGGCCATGACGGTTTCTTGTGCTTATTGTAGTAATCTAATATTCTATCCCAATAAGAAGTGGAGTTTTGGTCCGTCCCAACCACTGCATCAAAACTTGTGTTTGCCCATGCTTCTAGCAACAACGTATCCTCATCGGTTGACCAATTTTTACCTTTGACGTGTTTTGATTTTGATTTTTGTAGATGCTGAAGGTTCTTCAATTGTCGGTGTCACTTGCTCCCCAAATGGACTTTCTGGTAGTTGCGAGTCAGTTGAGTTCAACAAGTCTAGATAATTTTTATCAAAGTCCATCTGCAAAGAATTGAGACAGATTTCAGCTAATATTCAACAAGTCTATCTATTCTCTCTGTACAACAATCTATCTATTTCTCTTTGTACATCAGTAGTAGGCTAGCAGCATATGCTGACCCATGTTGATTCCCCGTAGCGAGAGCAGCCAGCAGCAGGGCCGGCTTACCAGAAACGAAGCCCCCCCCCCCGGGCGGCCGCTCGAGCTGACAGGACGAAGCCCCCCGCACGCGACCAGCCCGGCGCGCCCCATCCCCACGGCATGAAGCCCCCCCACTCGCGCGGCTAGCAGCTGGGACGAAGCTCCCCGCGCGCGGCATCCCCACGGCATGAAGCCCCCCCCCCCCCCCCACTCGCGCGGCTAGCAGCTGGGACGAAGCTCCCCGCGCGCGACCAGCCCGGCGCGCGGCATCCCCATGGCATGAAGCCCCCCCCCCCCCACTCGCGCGGCTAGCAGCTGGGGCAGGCACGAAGCCCCCCGCGCGCGGCTAGCAGCTCAGACGGCAGGAAGGACCCCGCGCACGGCCAGCAACTCCGGCGGACACGAAGCCCCCCGCGTTGATCTGGTGAGCCTCCAGCGTCCCGATCTGGTGAATCGAAGGATTCCCCTCCGCTCCTCCCATCTCTCAGCCGGCGGGGAAGGAAGACATACCTCAACCAGGCATGCAGGTGCGCGACGATGACGACGTCGGAGGCGGCATCAACCTCTTGAGCCGTTCCGGGCGGGGACGGGGACGGAGGCAGTTGGTCGTTTCCTCGCCTTCGAGGCTGTGGCTGGACTGTGGCTGGTTTAAGGGTGGGTTGCCGATGGGGAGGCTGTGGATATTTTCCACAGTCCTATCCACGGACCGCTGGACGACTTTTTTACCTCTGTTTGTCTACATTTGCTTTCCACACCCATATACACAGGCCACTAGAGATGCTCTTATGCACATCAAACATCATTGTCAAGTTTTCAGTAAAAGCACATTTAACAATTCATAAAAATGAAATTTTATGACAAATGAATTCCAAAACAACATCAACACAAATAGTACACTGACTCAGACCTTTCAACTCTCAATCTCTCACTGCTTCCTATCTCTCACACACGAGCTGCTAGAAAACCTCAATGGCTCAATATCTCACACAACCATAGCATGGATGGTTTACTTACTTTGTCGTAATGAGAAACCAGCCGCTCAAGGGCCGTGATCTTGTATATATGGTGTTACGATACACGGTTGATGCAACATTTTCTGAAACTAACTGAACTTGGAACTGTTTTGCTTTTTATCACAAAATCATGTCACTCTGTAGGTCCTGAGGCAATGTCTCTGAACCTAGATTGCTTGACAAAGAAATCATCGCAAAGAAACGGAATCAACACAAGGTTTTTAATTGATGCTTGGATCTAGAACAATTTAAATCAACAAATCTCACCACCATTAATTGAGGAATATCAACCATTGAGGAACAGAACATTTCACATGATCTGATGTTCAGTTCTTGAACAAATAAACATAAATAAGTCAACCAAGAAGTCCGATCTGAAGATACCACTAAGAAGTGACCTAGAACAAATCAACACACATAAGACAAGCATAGATGAATCCCACAATTAATTTCACCTTCTAGAAAAATCATTATAAGTAATGTCTCGTTGTTTCCCTTTATTTTACCACTTCTTAAAAACCAATCCACATGTATTCAACAAATTAGCATAGACGCATGAATCTGGCTGAATATATATAAGGTTTAGTATTTTCTTATAGCTAACTTGCACAAGCAGATTTTTTTTTGAATGATAAAGCTTTCCAAGCAATACCAAACTAATGCTTGTTTCATGAGATATCAATCAAACAGGTGACGAGCATTCGAAGTGTCTACCAACTGAAAGTTGTATGTTTCTACCAACTGAAAAATAGAGAACTAAATGAACTATCAACCACGAGTAAAGCATGCTTGTTCCTGTGTTTAAAATGATGGTGTTTGGATAGATGTACCAACCATTTAAATACAGACGTATTTGCAAAAGTTTACCGTAAGTGTATTCCCCCTCCACCTCCATCTATATCAACTCTAGTGTCAAATCCCAGCACAATCCATCTGAAGAAAAACACTATTTAGGGCCCGCTTGGATCGTAGTATTCGCGCCATAATCCGTCGGGAAGAAAAATGGAGGTACTCTGGTCCGTATAAATTACGCCCGGAAACGATCGGAAATGACGGAAAACTTCCGGAGGTAAAATTCTACAGGGTTCCCAAGCGGGGCTTAGAGAGAAGACTATAGAATACATCAAAAGAAGAAAAACAGGAAAAGCTGGTTTTGATGGGGAATGTGGTCCACCAGCTATTACCGTTTATCTAGACTATGGGTGAAACTAAAATTAAATGCATTTCCTTTGCAAATTCTTACCTTAGAAAATTCCAATTTGGAGTCGTGAACCACAGCTCGTAAGTGAAATCCTTACATTCTCAAGGCGTTACTCAATACCATGAATGCGTCCAGAAAATATTAGCACACGCACGCCAAATCCTTGCCGTTGCCGGGTTTTACGCCAGCCTTGGCTTTCATCTTATTCAGAGACACAAATCTGTCATAACCTTCTCAAATCATGCAGTTCAGATTCAGAACCAGCAACTCCACTTTACACTTGTCAACAAACTGCAAGACAGAGGCTTCGGCATCTACAACTAAATATACATGCATCACAGAGCGGTACGTGACTGCTGCTGCTTACAGCATAAAAAAACAACTGCAAGAGCGGAACACGACAACAGCCTGCGAAACAAACCTGCTGCAGGCTGTAGCCAGCATAAGTAGGAGCAACCGAGCAAGAATGGTGGGAAAAAGGCAGAAAAAGGCAGAGATTTGTGTAACTAAAGTCGAAACCTTAGCATTCTGTTCTAATCATAGGTGGTGGACTGTAACCATGGATCGACCAATAACTTTCTATGATATCCAGATCTCCCTTTAATTGATAATTGAGTGCAATCCATCAGGAACCATAACCTTGTAAATAATCTTTCAGATTAAATCAACCAAAGGAGTTGCAAGGCATTCCAATAAAAACATACGTCGTACGCTGACTTAATTTGCTATCATGTTTTAGGGAATGTAAGGCGCTGCTAGGACGGTTAACCATCAGTCCATCACATACCTAATATGCAAGTACTAAGAGGATCCATCACATAACATAAGTCAATTCCATGAATTTAATGTGGCGCCTGCTGAAACAACAATCTGAAGCAAAATCGTTGCACTAATCAGTTCTAGGACAGTAACTATTGACTATATATGATGAACCTCTAACTATGGAGCAGATTAATACCTCAAATTAAAATTAATAAAATGTCCATATACAACTCATTTATCATGTCAGCATGTGCCTTATAAGATCTAAACTCCAACAAGACCTAGCCACCATAGGAACCCTCGGTCTTCATTTCCTCAAACCATCAATATACATGGTAACATTAGTACATTACACATATGTTATGCACATGAATAGTAAGCTTTGTCCGAATACCTTGTCATTCTTTCCTTTTGAAAGTCAAATACAGAGCCTATAAAACTTCTGCATTAGTTGTTGGAGGACAGTATGAGGTGATCTTGTCTCGCTTGTATGCTCCAAATTTATTTTTTGTAGATATGAGCATATTGCACTGAGATGTAGTTTCTAGATGAATGACCTGAGAAAACTCCCCTCCCTCGCATCGTCTCCCTTCGGAGGCGACCCGAGGGCCCAAACCCTAGCGCTGCCACCTCCCCTCCCCCGCCTTGCCGCCGCCAGAGGTAGCCCGCGGGCACGCCCGCGCGGCCGCCGAGGAAGGTGGCGGCGAGGCCGTTGCTGCTTCATCCCCGTGGTGGAGAGCTCGTGGATCTGAGGCGGCGGCCTCGCGAGGTAGGGCGATGTCGACCTGGCGGCGGGTATCGGGCGTCGGTGCTGCTGGACGCTTGCCTCGGCTGCGCGGGCGGCGAGGCGGCGGCGGGTGTGCTCGTGGTGCGGAGGTCGCCCCGTTTGGGCCTCCGGCGCCAGATCTGAAGATGGCTGCGCCTCCCTGCGCTGCTCGTCACCCCTCCACAGCCTTGGGGCGCCTCTGCCACCTCTGGTGGCTGGTGGGGCTCCCGACCGGGGGAAACCCTTAGCCGACGGTGGCGACCACGACGTCGACGACGCTGCGCGTGCCGTGCTCCTTCCTGAAGGTGACATCGAGGTCCATCCCCCCTCCACCCTACCCTGCCTTTCTCGGGTGAAAACCTAAATTTGTTTTGGGCGGCGGCGGCACTCCAACGTCATTCCCTCCATGGAGGCGCCGTCTTGAGACGGCGGGGCTGGTAGTCGAGCCCCGTCAGTGTTTCTAGGCAGTCTGTTGCGGTTTTCCTCTTTGGTGTGTGCTGCGGTGTCTGATCGAGTGCTCCTGGTGTCCTGCTTCTCCGAGATGTTTGCTCGTCGGTGGGTCGACGCCCTCGAGCCTGGACGAGAGGGGAAGGGTTCCCCTCTACGGTAGCAGCATCGCCAGTATGCCGAGCCGTGTTGAGTCTTGGCCGTGCGCTGTTTTCGTCGCCTATCCTTTTTCTGCATCTTCGGTGGCGATCTCTCCCGGCAGTTTATGCCTTGCTTCGTGGTTGGTGCTGCGAGTGGTGGTCCTGTTCGTGAGTGGCGGCTTGATGCGGCAGCATTGCCCAATCTCCCCCTTGCCAACCATGTTTGTCAGTGTCCATGTGTGCTCAGAGTGAGCTATTCTACCTCTCGACGGTGCGGCGCCCTTCGATCCAGGGCGAGAAAGCAGGGTGCTTTCTCTAGAGGTGGACACATTTCGACGCTGCGAGATTGTTTGGTCCTGGTGGACGACGACAGCATGGACTTCCGTTGTGACGCTCCTTCATCGGCTCTACTTCCTCTTCGGTTTGATCGCAGGGCTGGACAAGGACCTTGAAGATCTAGTTGTGCTTCATTGTTGTATCTTTTGCTTGCTGTTTTTTCGTTGTCTGTAAGCTGTTCGTCAGCACATGTAAAACTCTGGCCGTTGGGGCTTTATTAATTTAAAGCTGGGCACTTGGTGCCTTTTATCTAAAAAAAGATGTAGTTTCTAAAAAAATTCATTAGGAAATAAGCCAGCCACGAATATGGAAAACTAAACATAAGTAAGATAACAGTTGTTCAAAACTGAATGATTCCAGAGTTACCTCTTTGAGCCTAGATTCAGTCCTAAATCCCATTAAATCACACAAATGCACTCATTGAGGTTGCATGATGTTCATCTTCCTCTTTTGACATACTGCACTTGGTTAATATATTAATGCATGCATATAATTAATCATCTTATCCCTGTGGGACTCTTTGAAAACGAAAAAGATTGTTAAAGATGATGATGTTTAGAGAAAGACCTCAACCAATGTCAACTACGGCGAATCAGTCGAATGAGCAAGTTAGAGTCGTTGGCAGGGAACTCCATGACATGGGGAAATGACCCAACGACCTCCTCCTTGCCAAGTCCGCACCAGCAAGGTCGTTTACCTGGACAATAGACTCAAGATGAGCAACATAAAGACGCATGTGGTACAACCTGAGAACGCAGTGGTGTTCGGGCCTGCCTGCCTCCCATCTGCTTCCGGCATCGCTGCTCTGCTCCTAAGATGGCGACATATATTTCCTCATGCTCTAGACGGTGTCTTCATATGTCTTCAGCTGCAAATAGCCAAATACCCAAAAATGTTTTGTAAAGAGAAAAGCAATACCGAGTTGCAAATCAGGTGTGGTTAGGGAGAGATGTATTCCAGGGGTGGGGTTGGGGTTGGGGATGTGCAACCTGATCGGATGACATCGTGAGGGCGGAATGGAGCTCGTGCCGCCTTGTCATGTAACTCTCGCCGAGAGGACGACAACATCGAGCCCACCATATCGGCAATGGAGGATGAGATCTGATCCTCCAGGGCGGAATCCATGACGACGCGGACGTGGGTGAACTCCTCGTAGACGACGGTGGTGTCAGAGGAGGCGGTGTAGACGACGATTTCATCGGCATCGTCCGCATCCTCCTCCCAGAACGTGGCCAGGAAACACTGGAGGGAAGGAGACGGGGAGGGGGCAGTCGGGTACTCGGGTGGAGGCGAAGAGGCTGAGGGCAAAAGAAGAGTTGCGTCGGGGTGTCGTGGCTGGTCGCCGGTTGGCGCCATTGGCGCACGGCGGCGCAAGCAGGATCGAGGAGCTTCCGTGCGTGGGCGCTGCGACTGCTGCTCCTAGCGGCGGGTCGATGGAAGCGTCGTGAATAGGTCGCGTGCGTGCTCGTGCGGGGCAAAAAATCAGGGAGGAGTTACGAGAGAGAGCGAAGAACGAAACAGGATGCTGGACGAAGGACGAAACGTAAAGCGGGGAGGCAGACGACGGAACCATACTTCTTTTTTTAGATAGTAGAGATAATGAACTGTGGAGCATTCATCTAGTCAAGTAGTTGTAAATACGAGCATCTAGAGATGCTAATGTCATGAACTAAAAAGCCAAAACACTAAGGCCTAGTTTGGTAGTGAAATATTTTCTAAACTAAAGTATCTGAAAATCAAAGTATTCCTACACCTGGCAGACAAAAATACTATAGTTTTGGTGAATACTTCAGTTTCGAAAAAAGAGAGTCACACCTCTTTCTCCAATATTTCAAAAAAAAAAACTATAGTTTTGATGAATATTTCAGTTTTAGACCACATTATTTATTGGTTTCAAACACCTTAAAGTATTTAATATTTCAGTATTTTCAGAAACCAAAGTATTCTCTATATACTTTAAAAATACTTTGATGCCAAACGAGGCCTAAGAGAGGATATACAACGTTTTGGCACCCGGGACATATGTTCTCCTTTTTTTTAATGTAAAAAGAATCAGATAAAATGTTTCACGCGTATATCTTGGTATTATATGTGATACCTAAGTTGTTTCATGAAATACCGACATTTTTGTGTCATGTGTAAAAATAGTAAAACTTGGTGCTAAAAAAATATTTTCACGAGACATTCTCTTATCGTTGTACACACTTCACAAAAAAATATTATTTTTTCGTGAAACTTGGCTTACAGTAAATGTCGAGATGTACATGCGAAAATTTTGTTCGGAATATCTTGACATGTCAAAATATTATATTCGGTGACAGGAGCATATGGTTCCATGTGTCAAACATAATTTCCCTTAGTTTATCTTCTTCGTTGACATGTCAAAATATTTAATTAGGGATATTATAACTGAGCCAAACAGAAGGCTTCTCACGCATTTCTCACGATCTGGGTAATTTTAGCCGTCTAATTTCATCGTCCGTACGTTTGAACCGTGAGATTTCGTAATGGCCCATATATCCCTAGGGATGCTCTTCTGGGCATCAAAATGGCCCGATGTGGTGTATTGGGCCTGAACATGTGCACTAAAGCCCACCGACCTGTACGCAAGGTTCCGGTCCGTTAACTTGCGATTCCGATTCAGATGGATAAAAAAACAGACGATGGATTTCCTATGAGTCAACGCAACGAAGAGGCAGGGGAAGTGAGAATCACCACCGATGCGATGTGACCCGCGTGGCCGCGCCTCCTATCCAGCGAGCAGTGATTCCATGCGATGCGATGCGGCCAGGAATCCGACCCGATGCGACTCGCGCCTCCGATCCGGTGAGCATTGACTCCCAGTCCCATGCGATGTGGCGGCTACTGCAGTAGTGAGAGCACCTCCACTCATCATTGATGGTCATGAGCTGATACGTCGCTCGTGATTGAGGCTAGTCATAGTGGAGAGTAACATAAAGTAGTAACATGCACATGTTACTAGTATATGCACTACGGGAGAGCATGACGTTGCCGTGTGCTTCGGTCTTTGCCGTGTGCCAAATATCGGGCACACGACAACGTCTATCTTTACCGTGTCCCGCAGACGGCAAAGAATAACATACGGTTTTGAAAGCAAAATAACACATGGTAAAGAATGGCACACGGTAAAGAGGGTAAAAAGCACACGGTAAAGAAAGACACACGGTAAATAAAGTTGACACGTGTCCACAAAACGTAAGCGACGACGGCGTCGTCACGGAAGGTCTTTACCGTGTGCATGCACACGGCAAAGATTTATTCTTTGCCGTGTGCCAACAAACGGTAAAGACCGATTTTTTTTTCAATTTTACTATGTCTATTTGTAATAAAGATATGACTATTCCCGTTGCATAGTTTGTGAGAATGTGCTCAGATTTGGCACATAGGTGTATCATGTTATGGGAAACAATGTTATCGAACTGAGTTTTCTAAATTATTTTTATAAATTTTATTTTTCATTTTTTAAGTGTTAAAAATGACTATTTTTGTGAAGCAAATACAAACAATATGGTGCAAAATGGGACCCATCCAATTATCACACAAAGTATTCCATATTTGATGGATAATCCCCAAATATTAGAAAATTTCTCGCTTTCTACCTAATTTCGCACATTTAAATAACTTTATGTCGATTTTCGGAAAGTAATTTAAATTTGAACTACAAGTGTGTGATAGTTTGCTCTGGAATTTTTCAAAAAATCATTTTAAGGTACAAAAATAGTGATTATTTCACAGAACCATCGATAGTTTTTAAAAAATGACTTCTTTCAACGAATAGCCTTGCTCGCCATTTGGGCCGTTTTTTCAAAAAACACAAATAAAATGAAGAAAACACCGAAAAAAGAAATCCTTCTGCATGGAGTTCTTTTATGTGTACTAGTTGCTAGTAAAAATCATAAACTTATATTTTGACAAATTTTCGAAAAGAATTCTTCACAAAAAAGGTCTATCATCTATAAACATGTATAGGTTTCAAGCCAAACGATCAAGATATGACCATTCCCGTGGCATAGTTTGTGATAATGTGCTCATATTTGGCACATATATAGGTGTATCTTGGTATGACAAACAATGTTACCTACAAAAGTTTTTTTAAACAAATTCTATAAATATCATTTTTCATTTTTAAGTGTAAAAAATGTTTTTTTTGTGAAGCAAGTACAAAACATATGGTGCAAAATGGTTCCCATCCAATTATCACACAAAGTAGTCCATATTTGATGGATAATCTCCAAATATTAGGATTTTCTCGCTATCTACCTAATTTCGCACATTTAAATGACTTTATGCCAATTTTCCAAAAGTAATTCAAATTTGAACTACAAGTGTGTGATAGTTTGCTCTGAAAGTTTCAAAAAATCATTTTAAGGTACACAAATAGTGATTATTGCACAGAACCATCGATAGTTTTAAAAGAATTGACATCTTTCAACGAATAGTCTTGCTCGCCATTTGGGCCGTTTTTTCAAAAAACTCAAATAAAATTAAGAAAACACCAAAAAAAAGAAATCCTTCTGCATGGAGTCTTCTTATGTGTACTGGTTGCTATTAAAAATCATAAACTTAATCATTGACAAATTTTCCAAAAGAATCCTTCACAAAAAAGGTCTATCATCTATAAACATGTATAGGTTTCAAGCCAAACGACTAAGATATGACCATTCCCGTGGCATAGTTGGTCATAATATTCCCATATTTGGCACATAGGTGTATCTTGGTATGACAAACAATGTTACCGAACAAAGTTTTTTCAAACAAATTCTATAAATATCATTTTTTAAGTGTCAAAAATGACTTTTTTTGTGAAGCAAGTACAAAACATAGGGTGCAAAATGGCACCCATCCCATTTTCACACAAAGTAGTCCATATTTGATGGATCATCCACAAATATTAGGATTTTTCTTACTTTCTATCTAATTTCGCACATTTAAATGACTTTATGCCGATTTTCCGAAAATAATTCAAATTGGAGCTACAAGTGTGTGATAGTTTGCTCTGAATTTTTTACAAAAATCATTTTAAGGTACACAAGTAGTGATTATTTCATGGAAACATCGATAGTTTTGAAAAATTTGACCTTTTTCAATGAATAGCCATGCCGAACATTTTGACCATTTTTTCAAAAAACTCAAAGAAAATGAAGAAAACCTCGAAAAAAGAAATCCTTTGGCACGGACTCCTCTTATGTGTAAAATTTCATAGGAAAATGATAAAATTGATTTTTGACAAAATTTACAAAACTTTCCTTCACGAAAAGGTCTTTCATCTATAAACATATATAGGTTTCAAGTCAAACGACTAAGATATGACCATTCCCGTGGCATAGTTTGTAATAATGTGCCCATATTTGGCACATAGGTTTATCTTGGTATGAAAAACAATGTTACCGAACAAAGGTTTTTCAAACAAATTCTATAAATATCATTTTTCATTTTTTAAGTGTAAAAAATGACTTTTTTGTTGAAGCAAATATAAAACATATGGTGCAAAATGGCACCCATCCCATTTTCACACAAAGTAGTCCATATTTGATGGATCATCCACAAATATTAGGATTTTTCTTACTTTCTATCTAATTTCGCATATTTAAATGACTTTATGCCGATTTTCCGAAAATAATTCAAATTTGAGCTACAAGTGTGTGATAGTTTGTTCTGAAATTTTTACAAAAATCATTTTAAGGTACACAAGTAGTGATTATTTCACGGAAACATCGATAGTTTTGAAAAATTCGACCTCTTTTAACGAATAGCCATCCCGACCATTTTGACCATTTTTTTCAAAAAACTCAAAGAAAATGAAGAAAATCTCAAAAAAATAAATCCTTTGGCACAGACTCCTCTTATGTGTAAAAGTTCATAGGAAAAATGATAAAATTGATTTTTGACAAAATTTACAAATCCTTTCGCACGGAGTCTGCTAATTTTTTACATACTCTCAACAAAAAAACCAGATTTTTAGCACGATCCGGGTGAGTGGTTCTACAGCCAATCAGACGCAAGAACCAGCTGACCACGGATCGAACTATTTGCAAAGGATCTGAACCGTCCAAACCATCCCCACCCAGCCCCACGCACACACAAGTGCACAACATGCAAGCACCCTTCACCCTCGATCCCCACCAAACCCTAAGCCAAACCTTCAGCGCCTCTCTCCCTCGATCCCCTTCAGCGCCGCCACCCTCTCGATCCCGTTTCTCCACCCGGCGGCGCACCTCCTCCATCCGTCCTTGCCTGCTCCAGCTGTGCCACCGCCCTTGGCTGTCCCCGACCCCGCCATGGATGGGTTCTACCATTTCCAGGGAGCTGTTGCGCGCGATGGCAATCTGGAGACGCACCACGAGCAGATCAAGGGGAGGCGCGGCTGGGTCTGCTCGCCGGCGCGAGCGTCTCCGTCCCTTTCCACGCTCGTCCCTTCCACACCCACGAGCAGATCAAGGGGAGGCGCGGCTGGGCCTGCTCGCTGGCGCGAGCGTCCGTGCTTAGAACCCACGGGCGTCGCTCCGTCGATCTGGCCTGCCCGCGTCACCGACGGTGTATGCTGCGTGCCGGCAACCAGGGCTCATAGCCTTCGTCCGCCACGTAGGGGAGGGCGGTGTGCTGCTGCTGCTGCAGCAGGCGTAGCTCCAGGACCAGCCTTAGCATCGACCTCACCCACGACGATCTCTCATCCACCGGCCATTGATTGCTACTGATGAAGAGTTGGGTGGTGCCCCAAGCGAAGGCGGAGATGTAGCAAGCAACAGTTTTCCCTCGATAACGAACCGAGGTTTATCGAACCAGTAGGACCTTGAAATCAACAACAAAGTGAATGTTGAAGATCTCTGCCGCTTAATCTTCAACAGACGTGGACCTACACACACTCAACCAAAATACTTTGCCCCAAACGGCAGAAAGGTTGTCAATCTTTCCGGTCTCGCAGAAAACAAAGCGGTTAATTGTATAGTGAAATAGATGAATTATGAAAATGGATCAGAGGAGTAATGATGGTGAAAAGTGATGAACAAAAGTTGCAATCAATGTAAAAAGATGGACCGGGGGCCATGGGTTCACTAGTGGAGTCTCTCGAGTAAATAGAACATTCATATGATGGGTAAACAAATTACATCTGGGCAATTGACAAGATTATAACACAAACTTAATCTAGCTATGATAAAGAGAACATGATAATATTTAAGTAGGCATCACGACAATGAACAAAGACCGTTGATTGCAACTACATCTTTGTATAAAAAGTCCACCGTGGGATCGCTATCCAGCCTGTCACCCATCGGTATTAAGTTGCAAGCAACAGACATTTGCATTAAGTAAAGCGCGTAAACTAAGTAATACTAATATCAAAAGAGACATTAACACCGTTGTTTTACCCTTAGTAGCAACAGCACACCCTCGCCCTTAGACATTTCTGTCACTCGTGCCCAGGAACAAAAGGGGACATGAACCCACTATCTAGCATAAATACTCTCTATTGGAGATACACACAATCACTTGGCCAAAGTAAGTACGCACATCGGAGAGCATGCAAGAACATAAATCAACATATAAGAATCATGCACAATCTGATCATAACTTTATAATCCATCGGATCCCAGCAAACACATCACATAGCATTACAATAATCGATCTTGATCATGTTAGGCAGCTCACAAGATCATAAGACATGAAGCACAAGAGAGAGAGACTACCATCTAGCTACTGCCATGGACCCAAGGTCCAAGGTGGGACTACTCACAAATCATCCCGGAGGAAGGCATGGCGATGAAGAGCCCTCCGGGATCGATCTCCCCTCCGGCAGAGTGTCGGGATCTGCTTCAGAATCACCCCCGAACTAGGGTTTGAGTTGATGGCGCCTTGGGATGTCTTTTCTGGAAAATAATGGCCGCCCCGACATTTTTAGGTTTAATGGGATTTTATAGGCGTCGGAGGGGGCCGAGGGGGTGCCCCACGGGCAGGGGTGGGTCCCACCCACGGGTGGACCCCAGGCCGCGGCAGCAGGCCGCCCCTGGCCTGTGGGTGGACCCCAGGGCTGCCCTTTGGTGTCCTGGTGCCTTCCGTCGCATAAAAAATCTCCGTAAATTTTCAGCGCAATCCGACGATATTTGGTGTGGTGGACTTTCTGAAATACAAAAACAGCAAAAATAGGAAACTGGCACTAGGCATCTTGTCAATAGGTTAGTCCAACAAAATGCATAAAAATGATTAATATGGTAATAAAAACATGTGACAACATCACAAAACTAGCATGGATCAATCAAAAATTATAGATACGTTTGACACGTATCAGCATCCCCAAGCTTAACTCCTACTTGTACTCGAGTAGGTAAGTGATAACAAAATAATTTTTGATGAGACATGCAACCAACACAATCGTGATCAAGACAGTAATGCAAAGCATAGGATGTGAATGAAGTGATACAAAACAATTGTCTATAGTTGATAGCAAGAAAGCAATGAATAACCAAGTTGAATCATTCAAGCAAAACCTTTCATAAATAGTACGTTAAAGACATGAAAGCAATGTGAGCCACATATTTGGTTAATTCACATAGGTAACAATTCCATGACAAAAGTGTTTGAGAATCAAAACAAAGAAGACGTAAGTTTTAGCAAAAAGCCTCAACTTCCAACGGTAAAGTCAATATAAAGATTCATGTTTAATCTGACAATGCAATATGATCACTGATGCCCAGGGTCAATGCTAGATGTTTGCTTTGGTGGAGATAAAAGGAAGAGGAAAACTGACTCAACATTAAAAGTAAAAGAAAGGCCCTTCGCAGAGGGAAGCAGGGATTAGTCATGTGCTAGAGCTTTTTATTTTTTATGAAACAGAAGTAAAACAATTTTGAGACATGCATGCTTTCGTCAACGACTTCACAACAGAGAAGCTATCTAGTCCCCCATAACAAGCAAGGCTTTTAGACTTGTGAGAGCAGCTGGTTTTTAGAGAAGCGAGTACCCTCCTCTTTCTCCTTGGTTTCACCACTGTCCAATGTTTAGAGCTGATTTCTCAGATTTTCATTGCGCGGAGGAGAATGGTGAGTTATATTTATATTTTTGCTTAATCTGCTCTCGGGTTGATTCAAGTAAAGACGTAATCCATCAACACCAGGTGAAAGGGGGAAAATGACCTTGCTCGTCACGAGTTATATCTAGCTCTCTACTGCTCCCTCATGAGCTAAAAAACAGAGGCACAAAAAGGAATATTTTGAATTTTTAAAGATAGCACATGACAAATTTACTTGGAATGGAAAGAAATACCATGCATAGGTAGATATGGTGGAATCAGCTGACAAGATAGTTTGGCTTTGGGATTTGGATGCAGGAGTGAACCATACACTCAGTACGAATTTTTGGGCTTAGCAAAGAAGGTATTTGAAGCAAACATCTAATATTAACCGGTAACAGAGTAACATAAGACATTAGTCAATCATAACCATAAAAGCTCCACACCGTCTCCCTTATTGACCAAACAATTCTTTTGATGGAAAGATTAGCTTAATGAATTAACAACTACGAAACACCACACAGTTTCAAGCTTTTAACAGTATTACTTTACTAACCAGTTCCACTAAAATAACCAGCAAGTTTAAGCATTCATCTTAATATCTCAAAACAAATGAGAAGTATCAAGTATCCACACAATGATCTACAATACTATGCAGGCTTTCGTTTCATTCTACTATCACATGAATAGCATTTTGTCACTTTGACTATTCAAGCAATTTATCAATAACAACTCTCCAACAAATATGAGTGAAGAACAAGAGAGTTTAACAATAGCTGCTAGCAGCTCTAAATGAGATAAAAGCTAAAAGCGAGAGTTTACTAGCAAACAAATAATAGCTAAGAATACTCAACAAAATATAAGCGAAGCACAGGAGTATTCAAACGAAAAAGCGGAGCGTGTCTCTCTCCCACATAAACAAAGCAAGGATACAACAAGCATATGACCAGCAAACAAACAAACAAAACTGAAAGTAAAAAGACGCTCCAAGTATAGCACATAATATGTAAAGTGATAAAAACTTAGTTCAACGAAGACGACCTCATGATAGTCGATGAAGAAGAGGGGATGCCTTGGGCATCCCCAAGCTTTGATGCTTGATAGTTCTTGATATTCAGAGGGGTGCCATGGGGGCATCCCCAAGCTTGAGCTCTGATCCATCTTCAATTTCTTCATTATCCTCTACTTTGGAACTTAAAAACTCACTTCACACAAAACTTCTCATAAACTGATTAGAGGGTTAGTGCTCATAAATTAAAATGCACATGTGTTCAACTCAAGACAAATTGCAAAAAAACTTTATTATGCATTAGATACTATTTACTAAGCCTCAATGTGGCACTCCACCTCTAGAGTATCACATTTGACGATAGTAAAGAGACGAATACAAAATAAAAGCAGAGTCTGTCAAAATCTGAACAGTCTGTATAGATCGAATTTTTCGAGGCACTTCTGTAGCTCAAATCAGAAAACTCAAAACTAAAGAAAGATAGATAAAAGTATCAGGCTTGCTGTCTAAAAATTTCAGAAAAAGATAAAATTCAGATATTGTTTGGATTTTCGAACAGGGAAGGACAGAAATCTATTTCTGGACAGCAAAACAACACCTCGCACTTTCAATGCATTAGAGGCTAAACTTGGCACAAAAAACCAAAAGAAATGGATACAATGAAGTTGCTACAGATGCAACAACTTCAAGACTCAAGAAAAGTAAAAAGCAAACTGAAAGTAAAAGATGGGTTGCCTCCCAACAAGCGCTTTTCATTAACGCCTTTTAGCTAGGCGCAATGCCAAATATCATGTTCTTTCGGAGGCCTTTGCAACATCAAGAGCATAGCTTGACCTTATGATTGATTCAAAAGGAAGATTTTTTTCTCTTTCTAGGGAAGTGCTCCATCCCTCTTCTGATGGGGAACTGAAATCTTATATTTCCCTCTTTCATATCAATAATGGCACCAACGGATCTCAAAAACGGTCTCCCCAAAATAATAGGACAAGAAGCATTACACTCAATGTCCATAACAATAAAATCAACAGGAACATAGTTATCATTAACAACTATAAGGACATCATCAACTCTACCCAAAGGTTTCTTTTTAGAAGAATCAGCAAGATGAACATTTAAATAGCACTCTTCCAAAGGATTTAAATTGAGCATATCATAGAAACTTTTAGGCATAACAGAAACACTAGCACCAAGATCACACAAAGCATTACAATCAAAGTCATTTATTTTCATCTTAATAGTGGGTTCCCATCCATCTTCTAATTTTCTAGGAATAGAAGTTTCTAGTTAAGCTTTTCTTCCCTAGCCTTGATAAGAGCATCGGTAATATGTTTGGTGAAGGCAATATTTAATTTACTAGCATCCGGTCAAAGGCAAGGCCAGTAGGAGGGCTTCAACAGGCTTGAGCCTGCCCTGCCAAATTGTAAATTTTTTTACTACTAGTAATCTTCCAGTTCCAAAGAGGCCCATTTGCTTCAGGCCTCCAGCCCAACATACACACGCATCTGAGCTGAGGCATCTCACGCATCGCACTTTGCACGCACGCACCAGGCTCCAAACGCAAGCAGAACAGGAGAGAGGAGATGGAGCCGGGCAGGCCACGACCGGCTGACCGGCGAGGGCACGAGGCGGCGAGCCGGCGACCGAGGAGGGGCTGGGGTCGGGCGGAGTGCCGCACGCCCGCAAAGCACCGCCGCACTTGCGCACGAGGACGGCCGCACCGGCGCGTGGAGGCGCGTCCGCCAAACCCTAGCCTGCCTGCGGGCTGCGGCTGCGGAGGAGCTGAGGAGCGCGCCGGCCTGAGGCCTGCCGGAAGTCTATCTGCACCAGACTGGAGAGAGGAGCGCCTGCTGGTCGCCGCATCATCGCGTTCGTCTTCGGTAGTTTGATGGTATTTGTCCTTGATACGTCTCCGACGTATCTATAATTTCTTATGATCCATGCTTGTTTTCATACCTTTTGCTACATGTTTTGTCTACATCTTATAGCATTTTTATGCATTTTTGGAACTAACATATTAACAAGATGCCCCAGTGCCAGTTCCTGTTTTCTGCTGTTTTTCCGTTTCAGAAAAGTACTTAAGGAAATATTCTCGGAATCGGACGGGACAAAAACCCAGGATCTTATAATTTCGTCACGCACACGGAGTCCAAAGGGGAGCCGAAGACGCACCAGAGGGCGACCACACCCTAGGGTGGCGCGGCCCACCTGTCTGCCGCGCCACCAGGTGGTGTGGCCCCCTCGGGCCTCCACCGACGCCGCCCTTTCGCCTATATAATTCCCCCGACGAGAAAACCCTAAGTACCCGATCAAAATTCCAGAAAAACATCCGTCGCTGCCGCCGTCGTCAACCCTAGTTCGGGAGGGTTCTGAAGCTCTCCCCGGCACCCTGCCGGAGAGGGGAATCATCGCCGGAGGGCTCTACACCACCATGCCCGCCTCCGGACACATGTGTGAGTAGTTCATCCTTGGACTACGGGTCCATGCAGTAGCTAGATGGTAGTCTTCTCCTCTTGTGCTATCATGTTTAGATCTTGTGAGCTGCCTATCATGATCAAGATCATCTTATTGTAATGCTACATGTTGTGTTTGCTGGGATCCGATGAATAGAGAAGTACCTTGTGATGTTGATTATTGATATTATCATGTCTATGTTATTTGTGATCTTGCATGCTTTCCGGTACTTGTAATTGCCTTGATCAAGTAGTTGCTTGTATCTCCAAGAGGGAGTATTTATGCTAGATAGTGGGTTCGGTCCCTGTGTGCCTTGGCTTGAGTGACAGAAAACATATAAGGACGGGGGAGTGCCGTTGCTACTAGGGAGTAAACTTTATGCATAGTTCTTCATGCAATTGTCTGTTGCTTGCAACTTAATACTGGAGAGATTTTACGGTATGTTATCTCAAAGGTGGACTATTTAGGCATAGGTGTATGCTTGGAACAGCTATCTATGTATTTTGTCGTATTGCCCAAAGCATCTCATATAGACATCATCATCCTCTGTATTATGCAATGTTCATGCATTGTCATGCATTCTCTATTCTGTCAATTGCCCAGCTGTAATTTGTTACCCAGCATGTGTAGTATTTTATTTATGGAGAAGACACCACTAGTGAACGGTGGACCCCGGTCTATTCTTTACATCTGCAATTAAATCAACTGCTCTACTGCTTTCATTTACTGCAAACAAGCTTCCTTCCACACGTACATTTAATCCTTTGTATTCAGCAAGGCCGGTGAGATTGACAACCTCACTGCTTCGTTGGGGCAAAGTAGTTTGATTGTGTTCTGCAGGTTCCACTGTCTCCCCTGCAACAGCTCTTTTTCTGGCGCCATTGTAGTTGTGGACAACCTTCTGAAGCATTCCTCACTCCTACTGGTTCGATAACCTTGGTTTCTAACTGAGGGAAAACTTGCTGCTGTGCTCCTCAAACCTTCCTCTTGGGGTGCCCAACGAAGCGTGATTGATTAACACCTCTCGCGCTATCAGTCCTCCACCTCCAATCCTCATAATATTTTGCTATCTTTCTGTTGCAAATTGGTAATTATGTACTAGATGCAGTTAATTTATTTATGTGTAATATATTTCCAGATTTGTAAAAATGAAGAGAAAGCATATGAACATCCTTAGCTATTATGCATCTAGTTCCATTGGTAGCACTCAACCTGAACCTGAAATTGAAGCTGCACCTGCTAAAATTGAAGCTGCACCTGAACCTCAACCTGAACAGGAAGGACCTCAACCTGAACCTCAACCTCAACCTGAATCTAGTTCCCAAATTGATGAGAGCAATGCCACCACATTTGATGAGAGTACAAACCAACCAAGTCAGCTTATTCAAGAATTTCACCCAAGTCATATTATTCATGATCCAGGACTTAGAATACCAATAGATGATTATGCCCCTGAAATTAGAAGTGATGTGAGAAGAGCTTATTTGTTGAATGGGCAAAACAAGGCAGTAGGGCATAAATTCAAGAAGACACTAGATGGCGCTATTTCGAGATCATTTCAGGCACACTGGTTGGAATACAGTGTGGAAAAGGAGGCTGCTTTTTGCTTCTATTGCTATCTTTTCAAGAAACCATCACATGCCTGCAGATTGGGAAATGATGTGTTTACAAAAGATGGTTACAGTCGATGGAAAACAGGTCTGGATAATTTTAAAAAGCATGTTGGGGGTCTATCTAGTCGCCACAACATTGCTAGGGATGATTTGATGATTTCAACAATCAACGAGCAAGTGTGGCTACCAAATTTCGCGTGTACAGCAAAGAGTCTTAGATATTATATAAAATCCGTCTAACTGCATCATTAGATTGTGCAAGGTATCTCATAGCACAAGGGGGAGGCTTTTCGTGGGCATGATGAATCCTCCACTTCCATCAACAAGGGCAATTTCTTGGAGTTATTGGACTGGTACAAGAACAAGAAGAATGATGTGAAGGAGGCATTTGATAAGGGGCAAGGAAATGCACAAATGATTTGTTCGGACATCCAAAAGGACCTTGCTGCATGTTGCACAATGGAGGTGACCAAGGTTATTAAGGATGCCATTGGAGATAAGAAGTTCTCAATCCTTATTGATGAGGCTAGAGATTGCTCAATAAAGGAGCAAATGGCAGTAATTGTGAGGTAATTCATACCATGTTTTGTCTTGTTTTATAGTACTGTACTAATATTGTTTACTTGTAGTTTACTAATCTGTTAATTTCTTGATGCATGTAGATTTGTAGATGATCATGGGTTGCTACAAGAGAGATTTCTTATGATTAAGCACATCACAGATTGTACATCTGCTGGAATTAAAGAAGCTTTCCTTGTTGTGTTGGATTATCATGATTTGCCAATTTGTAGGCTACGTGGACAGGGCTATGATGGGGCTTCTAATATGAGAGGAGAATTCAATGGTTTGCAAAAATTGGTTAGAGATGAAGCTCCATATGCATTCTATGTTCATTGCTTTGCTCATCAGTTGCAGTTGGTGGTTGTCACTGTTGCTCAATGTAGTCCTGCTATTGCTAATTTCTTCAACATTATTCCCTTGATAGTGACTCAAGTTGGTTCATCTTGCAAGAGAAAAGATGCATTACTTGCAAAACACCAGGATGAATTGTTAGAGTTGTTGGAGAATGGGATGATTTCAGCTGGAACCGGGCTGCATCAAGAGTCTAGCATAACAAGACCAGGAGACACTCGGTGGGGCTCACACTTGAGAACCTTGCTTCGCATATTCACAATGTGGAAGGCTGTGGTGGGTGTTCTAGGAATTATAGTGATTGATGCTCGGGAACACACATGTCAAGGTGGGGCTTTTGGTTTGCTTATTAAGATGCAATGCTTCGAATTTGTGTTCATCATGTTGCTCTTAATAAACATGTTAAACACCACAAATCAGCTCTCACTAGCTTTGCAAAGGAAGAATCAAAATATTGTTGAAGCCATGCGTTTGGTCTTGGATGTGAAAGAAAGTTTGCAAGGGATGAGGGACAATGGGTTGGATTCTTTATTCAGCCAAGCCAAGAGCTTTTGTGAGACACATGAGATTGAAGTGCCAAATATGGATGATCATGTTGGAGCTTTGGGTCAAACTGTTCGCACCACCAAGAACACGACGACTCGACTCCACTATTACAAGGTTAGCATATTCAATGTTGCCATTGATGCAACTCTCTCTAAAATGAATCATCGATTCAATGAAGTTTCCACCGAGTTACTTGATTGTATGGCCTGTCTTAGTCCAGCAAACAACTTCTCAAAGTTTAATGTTGAGAAACTTATTCGGCTTGCTGAAATTTATGCTGAGGACTTCACAGAAGCGGACAGGTTGTTGCTAAGAATTGACCTCCCAAGATTTCTTATGAACATTAGGAGAAGTGAAGAATTTAATGGATGTCAAAATCTGTCCACACTTGCTCAGTTGATGGTTCAAACAACAAAACACATATCTTTCCCCATTGGTGTATCGTCTCATTGAGTTGGCTCTCATTCTTCCTGTGGCAACTGCATCAGTTGAACGCATATTTTCAGCAATGAAGATTATTAAAACAGATTTGCGGAATAAGGTGTCCGATGAATGGCTAAATGATTTAATGGTGTGCTACTGTGAGAAAGAGATATTCAGAAGCATGCATGATGATCAGATCATTATACAGTTGTAATATCCCGCTGTTTAGAGAGTCAAAAGGGTAGAAATAGAATTTGTGCATTCACATAGCATGCATCTGAAAATGCGGGAAATTTTCACGCTTTTAAAATAAAGGAGACAAAGTGATCGATGTTTCGCTCGACTCGATGAGTTAGGGTTTAGATCATCCTGTCAAGTGCAATAAACTTCGAGATGAGCTTTATACCAAATTAAATTGAAATCAGAAGAACAAGAAAAGAGTTATCACCCGACAGACTAATTAGTCAAATTAGTCGATTGTCGAGGTGCGAGAGTTTTGAACATGACCTTTCCTAATTCTCAACACTTCTTATCACAATTCTATAAAAATATATATCCATCCCAGTTGAATACAAAACACAAATATCAAATTATCATTCCTTATCTATGATCATTTCAATACACCATTCACATAAATATCCTCTCAATTCATCATCTTATTCATGATCATTTGCAAACTTCGCATCCCATACATATATTATCTCATCTCATCAAACATCAACACTCATCCATGATCTCATAAGTATCTTTACCCTACCAGATCATCAATTCTTACACACATCATCTTAAATACATCTCACAAAACCCTTTACATAAACCTTTAGAATCATAATGTCCAAAGTCCATTGAAATACAAATATGATCTTATACAAATCTTACAAATTTTCTAAACTGAAAGAATAAGTAATATTACATCAATTATCGAATAAGTACATCTCAATTACAACTCCAAATATAAATGTCCAAAGTAAATTTGGATCCAACAAATACAAATGGAATCATATACAAACTTTACAAATTTAAATTGAAAGAATAATATTACTACATTTACAGAATATGTACTTATCTCAAATAATAGAAAAGAGCTTGCAAAAGCATACAAGAAAATCCTATAATTAAATCTTTAACTAGATCTTCTTATTTTGATCTTCTCAACTTATTTTGATCTTCTTATCTCCCAATCTTCTCAATCTTCAATTCCTGCAAATTAAACAAAACAAAGACAGAAAAAGAAGAAAGGAAGAAAGCAATACTTTGTTTTTATCAACATCTCTAGTAAATAAAATCATGTGATATTCAAATGCTTTGAGTGTCATAGAAGTAGTTTGGTAACAGGGCCTGATCAACCTTGTTAGCAAATTATTTTTGTATGCCTAAAGCAATTGGAGGTCATATAACCAACTCAAATTCGTTTAAAATTTAACAAAGGCAAAAGAAAAGTTTCTTATAATTAAATGTTGCCTTCACCACAAGGGTGAGGCAATTGGTTTTGGAACTTAAATAATAGATATTAAAACCTGTCCTAATATCCAATTGATGACTAGAGGGATCAACTTTATCTTAGGCAACATCTGGTCTTATGGATCAAATTGGATCATTAAAGGCAACATGGATCAATTAGGCAACAAGGACAAGAGGCAACTTGGATCCATACAAGAGAAGGGACAATAGGCAACATTGATCCATATTTATTATCTTAGGCAGCAAAGGCAGCTAGTCAATCCCTCTAAATCTAATTAAGTTCCTATCAAGAAAGCCCACATTCTAATATTTCTCCAATAGTATTAAATTACCAAGGAAGAAACTTAAATCATTAAAGCCCCAAATCTGAAATTCAAAGCCCATTTGATCACCATCCATGTGCCAAGGCCCATATAAGAGATTTAGCCCACAAGCCCATCTAGTGACAAAAGCCACTTGGCATGCCCAAAAATAAATCCTACAAGAGGATAATACCAAGCATGAGAAGGATAAGCATGCCACATAGGAGATAAGATCAATGACTAGACATCTCTATCCACAAGCAAAATATCTAGCTCAGCTTGAACCCCAAGTAATGCCCATGCATAAGAGCTTGACACCCAAGCACCTCTCACCCATGCAACGCAAGAGTCACCTAGTTGTGTGGCAGCACCATAGCAACCAGCCAGCAGTATATAAACAGGACAACAGTTGTATCAGCCACTATTCTAGCACCAACACACATCCCAGCCGTACCCAATGTTTTATTCACCAGCCAAACAGTATACCAGCAATACACTACTATTTTCCCCATCACTAAAACTCTTCCATATCAGCCCTAGCATCTCAAGAACACTAAGAACAACTCAAGAACACCTCCCAATTTAATCCAGGAACCATATCTTGCCAAATCTTTAGAACAACTAGGAAATAGGTCAAGCAGCGAGGAGGAGCAGGCTAGCCACAAGACGCAGGTTATATTCAGAATCCAGAAGACCAAGCTTCTCTTCAGCAGCAGGTTACTAGGATCTAGAGCATTTAGATGAGAGGGAGAGGGGGAAGGAGAGATTTCTCTCAGATCTGCATAGTGTTGCTATGTTATGATCATCACTGAGAAATTAAAGCACACACTAGCAAGAATCTGTTCTTATCAAATTGTGCCTCAGCCTTTGCATCACAGGCTAAGCCAAGAAATCAAGCACTAAATCTGTTCTTATTTAAATCACACACATGCCAGAGCATACAGAAATTGATGCAACTGAGCATAGCACACCAGTGCACTAGAAGAAGCACAGGAAAGCATAAAAAAGATTTCCAAGCCCTAAATAGCTAGCTAGCTACTGTGTAACTCCTTGGGAGGCATCACAGCAAGCCAAGCCAGCTATTCAAGCTCTAAAAATCATCTCAGCTCTACTGGAAGCAACAGCAAGAAATCCTACAGCAAGAATACAAGAAACAAATCACCACAGATATTCCTAAAATCATTTTAGCTCTATCTATAATTCTCTAAAGCTTCTCTAGAAGGGAAGTGATCTACCCAGCTCATTTACACACTAATTCACCTAAAAATCTTTAGGCAGTACACAGTTAAGCATGATATCAAGTCCTAAATCCATTTCTTTTTATACAAAATTCTATATCTCTGCTATCTAAAAATTCTCCTAAATATATTCTTCACAGCACACTATTTAACAAAGCACTAAAGCATCTAAAACAACTAAATCATCTTCAACAGAGCATGTCCAGTGCATAAGCCTAAATTTTGCTAAGTGCCGGTGAGGATATCATGTGCAGCATAGCTATTAGGCTAGATCAGAGAGGGGTTTAGAAGGGAGCAGGAGAGCAGAGAGGAGGAGGAGGTAAACATACCGTGCGCCCAAGGTCGTAACGACATGACGACGGGGCAGTGCCCGTGTGGTCATGGAGGAGGACCAGGGGAGAAGCGCACCACCACTATCCATCAGACGTAGCCGAAGGAGGATGCCGGGGTTGCGGCCACTGCACCATCCCGCCGGCATCAGAAATGAAGGAGTCGCAGCAGCATCCACAGCACCACCGCACCATGCCACCAGGCCGCAGAGCCGGGGTTGCACCAGGGCACCGTCCCGCCGGCGCCAGCATCGTGATAGAGGAGCTGGAGGTCGAGTCGATAAAGCCGGAGCCGAGCAGCGCTGGGGTCCACATGGAGGTCGAGGCGGCGTGCTCGAGCAGAGCTCGAGGATGTCGGGGAAGACAACCAGAGCTCGAGGGGGAGTTCAAAGAGCCGTGGCCGGTGAGGGCGAGCAGTGGTGGCGGCGAAGGGGTCTGGCGGAGGAGATCGAGCCGGCGGTAACCAGAAGCGTGAGCAACGGCGGCCAGGGTTCCGCGGGCAGACTCGATTGGAGGCACACGGAGGCGGAATCGGGAGGAAGGCGGCGAGGAATCAATTCAGAGGAGGACTCCGGAGCGGAGCCAGTAGGCGGCGGCGTCGGAGCTGGCCGGCGATGGCCGGGATCGTGGGCGGCGACGGCAGCATCGCCAGAGGAAAAGGGGAAAGGGGAACGAGCGTGAGAAGAGGTCGGGTGAGAGAGAGGAGTGAGAGGTTGGGCCGGTTTGACCGACCCGAGCCAACTTGACTTGGTTCAACCAAGTTGGACCAAGGGCATTTTGGTCATTCCACAAACCAAATTCAAATTAAAAAATGAAAATTCAAATAAATACCTAAAAATAAGTTAAAATTTTGTTTTCAACTCAAAATTTTATAAGGATTTCAAATATGATTTTTAATTCATTTATTGAAAAGGTTTTCTTGAGTGAAAAATTCAAAGATCCTTAAGTGGATATGATTTGAATTAATTTCAAAATTAAGTTTTGAAAAGATTTTCTTGTGTGAATAATTCAAAGATCCTTAAGTGGACATGAATTGAATTATCCTCAAAAATTCAAGGATCCTTAAGTGGAAATGAATTGAACTATTTTCAAAAATAATTATTTTCTAAAAGAAGAACAATTGGAAAAATTAGTAATAAGTTCGAAATATATAATTTGAACTTTATTACATTCTATAAATGACTGTCCTGTAACTCATCCTAGATAAAACACACAAAGAAGAATTCATCTAAAATTCATTCACGCTTGTGTTGATAATATTTGAAATTGGTTAACTAAAGAAAAATTGAATAAGTAACTACTTACAATTAAGGAAGTTATATCAACTAGTTCAAACACTTTTAATAAACATTTGCAAGTGATTAAGTAATCAAGTAAATCTTATATAATCATTCATCTAAATCTTATCAAAATCCTTAAGTAATAAACAACATCACCTAAAGATAATGAAACAACCCTAAACCAAAGAATACAATGTTATCAAAGTACCAAGTAAAACGAAGTTTACACTTGTGATCTTGGGTATTTTTGGGGATTTTACGATGCATCTCATATCTATGCATAATAGCATCTTGACAGTGTTTCAGTAGTCCTTACCGGGACTACATTGCTATTTTCAGATCTCGGGGTTTTACCGCGAACCCTAGAACCCCGAAGGACATGAATTGCCACCTTTATCATAGGCAAGTTCATTCTTGCATACCGTTTGATGTATTTTTATCAAAGTACTTGCAAAGTTACTTATACGTTCCTTTCACTTGCATAAAAAAGAAAAAGTCTTTTTGAATGATGTGGTATATACTATTGGTTGGCGGTGGAACAATGGTAAGATGAATAGGTACGGTGGTCCATCGTATGGGAAGGTATATATCCTTAGGAATTAATAACCCATGTTCCAGTGATCCTTTCGCCGTAGTAAAAGCATCAACCAACGGACTTTGTATGGGCGGGGTCAGTCAGAGGCTTCTTTCCTCATAAGCACATCTACGGCAGGCCAGTACCAGGTTTAATCGTTGCGACGACTGCCAGCGTGGAAGCGCATATACTTCCCATCTGACGGGGTGTTTGGTATGGAAGCTAGGAGTGGGTGATGGGTATGAGGTGATCGTGTTTCACCTATAACATCTCAAGGGGCGGATGTGCGTTATGAGGGGAAGAGCTCCACATGACTGGATGTCCTGAGCCTTGGCTATAACACTCATGGAGTGTAAAGAGAGCATATATAGGGCCAGGCAACTGTTGGGTAAAGTGATGCAACTCTGCAGAGTCAAACAACAAATTTGTGATATCACAACCATGTTCCCGGAATGGAACTACGAGATCGAGGCCGGAATGGAGTCCCATTTGGATTCACAAGACCGGTGGAGGCTGGGACATAGTTTTCAGAATAAAATCTATCCTTTGAAGAAATGTTTGCAAAAACTTGCATCTATGCCAAAGACCTGAGGATTTGGCAGTAGCTAGTGCATGAAACACCTTATCTCTATATATTCTGAACTTGCTGAGTAACGCTGTTACTCACCCCTTCCTATTTGACCCCCTTCTTAGACTTTTGGAGCCATCAGAAGAGATGTTAGTTATCCATAGCGACGAAGAGGAGGTCTTACATAAAGAATCAAGTCGAGCTGGTGGAGCTTGAAGGAGTTGACCGCTACTTCACCAACGGAAGAATGACGACAACCATGGCAATGGAGGGGCAAGGATAGCAGTGTCAATGGCATACTCAAAGACCACAGTGCCAATGGAGGAGACAACATTTATTGGAAGGAGGAGTACAACCCTGGATAAAGATGTTCCAGATGGAATAGATTAGGGCTATGACAATAGTAGTAGTGGATTAAGAAAAGAGCTAGAGCTAATCTCTAGCTTAGTGATACGAATTGGATCTTTTCTGGATTTCATTTGCATGAGACCTGCTTTTATATAAAGGAGGTTCTCGAGATTTTGTATTGAATATTGTTGTAATCCTATAGTGTTACCTTGGACCTACTATGTTTCTGTTGTACTACTCTGAGGGATGTAATATTCACGGATAAGTCCTTCTGTGAGTGTTATGTCAACGACTTGCGCACTACAACATGCAGTGGTGTGCTGGGTCACCGCAACAGTTTCAGAAATTGAGGGATCGTAGAGGACATCTGCCGCGCGAATATGATGTGATTTCTTAGAGGTACATGTCTGTTTACTAGTTTTATTAGAGAGTTCACTTTGTCCTTTTGTTGTTGCTGGATGTATTAGTGTGTCATTTGTATGCTTTTGGCCTGAAAATTTATGGTATTCTGTCTTAAATCATTTTATGTCTTATATATTGGCTTATTTTCTACGAAAGTAGTCGTCTAGTTAGTCGTGGTCAACTTTCAGCCCCCCCCCCCCCGACAAATAATTCCTAGACTCGCCGTTGCATCCGGTGACTTAGCAAGTTTTGTAGGAACTTTATGACTTCAGTAAGATTGCAATTATCAAAATCAATTTCATCATCTTTAAATAGGCTAGGAGGCTCGTCATTAGTAGTTTGGATAGTATAAACTTTAATAGTTTTTCTATTCATTTCAGCAATTCTAGCTTCTTCTTTCTCTCTAGCCCACCTAGCTTTCAAGGGAGCCATCATCCTTTCATTCTCATTAATTTGAATAGAAATAGCATTTAAATATTCAGTAGGCTTGTCTTGAAGAGGAGTGGTTCTAATTTTTAAAATTTCAACATCATGAGCAAGATCTTCCACTTTAGAGACAAGTCTATCCAGTTTTTCAAGTTTCTCTTCGACAATTTTGTTGAAAGCTTTTTGCAAAGTGATAAATTATTTTAAAACATTTTCAATATCAGAGCACACATTCTTATTAGGATTATAAGAATTACCATAGGAATTGCCATAAGAGTTGCCATTATTGGGAGGATAAGGCTTATAGTTGTTACTACCAAAATTATTTCGATAAGCATTATTGTTGAAGTTACTTCTATTAAGAAAATTAACATCAACTTGATCCTTTTCTTGGGCAATTAATGAAGAAAGTGGGACATTATTAGGATCAATATGGGACTGATTGGTAGCAAGCGTAGACATAATCATATCAACCTTATCACTCAAAGAGGAAATTTCCTCGACAGAATTTACCTTCTTACCACTTGGAGCTCTTTCGGTATGCCATTGTGAATAATTTGTCATCATCTCATCCAAGAGTTTAGTTGCTGCACCTAATGTTGTGGACGTGAAGGTGCCTCCCGCGGCCGAGTCCAAGAGGTTCCTTGAAGAAAAATTCAAACCTGCATAAAAAGTTTGGATAACCATCCACATAGTTAATCCATGCGTGGGACAATTTTTAGCCATAAATTTCATTCTCTCCCAAGCTTGAGCAACATGTTCATTATCAAATTTTCTAAAGTTCATAATGCTACTCCTTAATTGTATGATTTTAGCAGGTGGATAATATTTTCCAATAAAAGCATCTTTGCATTTAATCCAAGAATCAATGCTATTTCTAGGCAAAGAAAATAACCATTCTTTTTGCTCTCCCTCTCAAAGAGAAAGGGAAAAGATTCAGTTTTATGATGTCACTTTCTACCTCTTTATACTTTTGCATATCACATAACTCAACAAAGTTATTTAAATGAGAGGCGGCATCATCAGTACTAGCACCAGAAAATTCTGCTTTAGTAGCGGGTGTAGCAATTGGAGAGCATATGAAATCATTGTTATTAGTGCTACTAAAGTCACACAACTTGGTGTTTTCAGTGGAAGACATAATGATAAAATAAAATAACAAGACAGGAAAAAAGATTACACTAATTTTTTTGGGTTTTAAAATTTTGCAACAGGAAAAATAAGCTAACGAGAAATAAAACAAGCAAGACAAAAACAAAGTAAAGTTATTGAGAGTGTGAGACTCCCCTTGCTGTAGCTCCAAGATCCCCGGCAACGGCGCCAGAAAAGAGCTTGATTGCTACTGATGAAGAGTTGGGTGGTGCCCCAAGCGAAGGCGGAGATGTAGCAAGCAACAGTTTTCCCTCGATAACGAACCGAGGTTTATCGAACCAGTAGGACCTTGAAATCAACAACAAAGTGAATGTTGAATATCTCTGGCGCTTAATCTTCAACAGACATGGACCTGCACACACTCAACCAAAATACTTTGCCCCCAACGGCGGAAAGGTTGTCAATCTTTCCGGTCTCGCAGAAAACAAAGCGGTTAATTGTATAGTGAAATAGATGAATTATGCAAATGGACCAGAGGAGTAATGATGGTGAAAAGTGATGAATAAAGTTTGCAATCAATGTAAAAGATGGACTGGGGGCCATGGGTTCACTAGTGGAGTCTCTCAAGTAAATAGAACATTCATATGATGGGTAAAAAAATTACAGCAGGGCAATTGACAAGATTATAACACAAATTTAATCTAGCTATGACAAAGAGAACATGATAATATTTAAGTAGGCATCACAACAATGAACAAAGACCGTTGAGTCCAACTGCATCTTTGTCTAAAAAGTCCACCATGGGATCGCTATCCATCCTGTCACGCATCGGTATTAAGTTGCAAGCAACAGACATTTGCATTAAGTAAAGCACATGAAGTAAGCAATATTAAATATCAAAATATACTTTAACACCGTTGTTTTACCCTTAGTAGAAATAGCACACCCTCGCCCTTAGACGTTTCTGCCATTCGTGCCCAGGAACAAAAGGGGGCATGAACCCACTATCTAGCATAAATACCCTCTCTTGGAGATACACACAATCACTTGGCCAAAGTAACTACGCACATCGGAGAGCATAAATAAACATATAAGAATCATGCACAATCTAATCATAACTTTATAATCCATCGGATCCCAGCAAACACATCACATAGAATAATCGATCTTGATCATGTTAGGCAGCTCACAAGATCATAAGACATGAAGCACAAGAGAGAGAGAGACTACCATCTACCTACTGCCATGGACCCAAGGTCCAAGGTGGGACTACTCACAAGTCATCCCGGAGGAAGGCATGGCGATGAAGAGCCCTCCGGGATCGATCTCCCTTCCGACAGAGTGCCGGGATCTGCTTCAGAATCATCCCCGAACTAGGGTTTGAGTTGACGGCGCCTCGGGATGAATTTTCTGGAAAATAATGGCCGCCCCGACGTTTTTAGGTTTAATGGGATTTTAAAGGCATCGGAGGGGGCCGAGGGGGTGTCCCACGGGCAGGGGTGGGTCCCACCCGCGGGTGGACCCCAGGCCGCGGCAGCAGGCCGCCCCTAGCCTGTGGGTGGCCCCCAGGGCTGCCCTTTGGTGTCCTGGTGCCTTCCGTCGCATAAAAAATCTCCATAAATTTTCAGCGCAATCTGACGATATTTCCTGTGGTGGACTTTCTAAAATACAAAAACAGCAAAAACAGGAAACTGGCACTAGGCATCTTGTCAATAGGTTAGTCCAACAAAATGCATAAAAATGATTAATATGATAATAAAAACATGTGACAACATCACAAAACTAGCATGGATCAATAAAAAATTATAGATACGTTTGACACGTATCAGCCATGCAGGTGAGGACCCCCGATTTCTGTTTCCAGAATTTGTATGGAAGGCTCCTAGTTGTGTCTGTTAAATATCTTGACTTGGTGCTAAATCTCGAGCACATGTACCATTCCTTCCATTTTGGAAGAATGTTTTCATGCGGCCAAATAACCTGAATGCTTCATGCTAGTGAGTTAGTGTTTGTTGTTTAGATTGAGTAGTAAGTAAGGGATGCATGAAACAGTAGCTTTTCTTGTTGTAGTAATCTGTTGGCATCTGCAAGTTGATATGATGATCAACACTCTTGTGTTGATCTGAAGTCCCTGTGTAAAGCTTGTTGTGAGAATATCATGTGATTTTAAAATGCCCAGTTAAATCCTTTTTGTTATATGACAAGTTCAATTGTTGGTGCAGTGTATCTAACATGGAAAAAATTCACTATATAAGAAGTCCAGAGATATTATTGGCTGAATTGAGTAGAGTCATAGATACGTGACACTGAAAGATCCTTTCTATTTAGTATTTGTGATACAATCATGTTAACTGTTAATATGTCCCAGTGATTTTTTCTATGCTTGTGTTCAGTATGTTTGATGGTTTAGGTCCTTTCTAGTTAGTATTTGTGATACAATCATGTTAACTGTTAATATGTCCCAGTGATTTTCTCTATGCATGTGTTCAGTATTTTTGATGGTTTAGGTTAGTCATCGGCTTTTGAAATTCTGTGAGTATCTTTGTCTAGAGGTGTTTATTTCTAAGAGTATTTCGATTAGATATTACTAGTCATCAACCCGTGCATGCGCACGGGCTAGTCTTTTTTTTGTGTTAATCATACATAAGAAAATATTGATACCACTAATTTAGATAGCACCGTCAGCAATTACAAACATGGAAATGTATAAAATTACATGTTTGAATAATAGAAATATTCAAGACCCCACTCAAATATAGTACATGGGAAATATAGTACGTTTTCTTCGCATATCAACATCCACATCGATATGTCAATTACATGTTTGTATTATATAACTCAAGACCCCACTCAAAATTAGTACATGAGGAATATAATATACTTTTTGCATATCAACATCATCATCGATATCTCCCACTATCAGTACTTTGTCTTCATAGAAGCATTAAAAACCCACTTCTCGACTGACCTCAAAATCTTCCATCGTGTAAATGCTCGGTTGAGATCTGAATGCAGAACATTTTATCTGTCGGTAATTCCACACTCGAAAAAGATGAATCTGTAAAAGGAAATGAGGTGCTAAAGTATATTATTCCAGTGATATCTTCTAGGATTAAAATAACAATGAGAAGTAGTAATGAAAGTCATGGGACCTGGTGGTAGGTTCATACTAATGTAACCATCAAATCCAACTCAAGTACAACCTTTTGAGTTCTAAGAATAGTTGAAAGTCCTTGGATACTGATATAACATGGTTGAACAATGCAATTTTTTTCTTGACGGGGAACAATGCAAATATACATGGACAAAGAAGGTGAGAAGAACACTTATCTAAAGTGCAAGTCACAAGTTGATGGATGATGTAGAAATTGTCTAATAACTGCGAGAACTTAGTTTCCATATTTCAAATACAGAATGTTTAGATACGGAAAAAATCTTGATGCTTCCTCAAGTTAACAGTTTATCATGGAACTGTATTTTCCATATAGATTTAACTGAACCCTCATTAAAGAACCAATTTATTTAATCATGCTTGAAACGTTAAATCATACTAAGTTCTTACTGTTATCTATTTTTTATTTTAGTAATTCATGTGGCATGTAACAAATGAAGCAAGAAAGGTAACCAAATAATGAATAAATAATGATTCTAACATGCACTATGATTTTAGCAACATCACTAACCTCACTCGTACTAAACATGGTTCACCTAAAAATTTGTAACGGAAAAATAGGAAAATCACACACAAATTTTCACAAATAGGAAGGTGACCTAAAAAAGTGGCAAATCATCAAAATTACAAACAACCTTCAAACCAAACAGTACATCACTAAGAGGAAACCATGAATTCGGAACTAATATAAGCTAATATACTATGCTCAATTACCTGATGGAAGATGGTCAAACAACCTCACAGAAGACTCTGTTCTTGTTTCCACCCAAGCCTCAAATGAAAATGGTAAATAGAAAAGAAAATAAATCATTTGGAATACAGAATGTAAAATGGTTATAAAATTTCATTATTATTTCCTGCAAATAGAAACTAAAATAATATGTAAATAATAACAAAAATATTTCAAGTAAATTCGTAGGAAGCCCTGCTTATTAGTAGAAACAGCCCGCTTTTACTTACAATATCAGAGAACACAGCTTCGACATTGAGTGATTTCAACTAATGGAGTAATGTTTCTGATTCTAAAGCTCATGCCATGAGATCTTGTGACCGCATTTCCCTACATGTGTGACCTCTTGGGATATTGCATAGTTTCGATCAAAAAGATGAGGAATTTAAACCTATCCGTCAAATGAAACCATGTAAGGTACAATGTAATACAACATTTACAAATATATGTTTTTTTTGGAAGGCTATCGATTTGATACCAACTTATGCACTGGATTTTGTATGCTTGCATCTAATTAGAATCCAATAGAAGCATAGTACATAACTGATCTAAGAAACCTTTATAGCAAAGAGCATATTATCAAACCTACAGATGTCAGCGCCGTGCCAAAATTTATTGATGGGCATAGTTGTAACGGTCGTTTCAGCTCTTGCATGAGCATAATGGGCATCATAGATCAGTCAGGAGGTGGAATATCATTGATTTACACTCTCTTTTAACTATTGATTTAGTTCTCTCTAGCCAATTTTGTATGCGGATACCTACATCGCCAAGCAAATATAAAAGAAGAAGAGAACTATGGTTATCAGTAGAGCAAAGCTCAACAGAACGTGGCCCATAACCTGCATAAAACTGCAAAATCTGAAGTATAAATAATATACCCATTCAGCCCAAGACAATTAAAGAAAAGAAGCTAACACGTGCATAGTTAGGCCAAAGTTTGTAACCCACATACATAATAAAGAAGAAAGCAAACCTTTTTCATGAATTATCTGAACCGATCAAGGTAGCGCTAAAACTGATCTCGTCAAATAATTTGTAACCTAATGATTGCAAATAAATAAAAGTTAGTCATCGGCATTGTCTGAGTTATCCTCTAAAGCATTGTTAATTGAACAAAAGAATGGAAGTACATCTAATGAAGACACAACTTAGAATCGATTTTGAAATTTGATTCACACAGGGGATCAAATTGAAGGCATGTTCTGTACATACTTCACGCATTCAAAAATAATACTCCATACATTTTTTTCAGTTAATTCATGTGCGAAGGATGCAAGAGTTTAACTAAACATATCCTAATCCTATAAGGTTGCTAGTAACTCACCAAATGACTAATTTACATGAAAGTAAATCACTTTCGTTGCTTTGTCCACTAATCAAAAAGCATCTGCTTGCAAGACCAGAATATCACCGTATGGAATATTAATTGGCGGGCTGGTGCATCATATAAAGAAAAGAAGTACTATACCATTAGATCTTGTAGACTGGCAAACTGCAGTATCATGGTTTTAATCAGGTCGATACCTTGAATCAACAGGCGTTTGGCAAGCTGCTAATTTGTGTACCCAAGAATATGCATATCAGCTTCGTTGTTGCAAGTATATACAGCTCACCCAGCATTTTCTCCTTCCCTCACCTTATTGTTAGAGGCCTTCACATCTTTGCAAGTATGGTGAAAGAGGAACATTAGCATGAAGTAACTATTATTAAGCATCAACTATTTCTCCTGTCGATGATTGCCCACAATTTGCATCAGGAACAAACTTTCAGTTTAAGTAATAACTCAAAATTACTCTAGCCAAAATGTACTTCAACGTGTAATGCACTCGTAAGTAATCTAGGTTGATAAAGTTGTGCATGTAACATTAATGTTTTTTGCCAGGGTTATTGCAGAAATATATATATATATATATATATATATATATATATATATATATATATATATATATATATATATATATATATATATATATGTGTGTGTAGAAAATATCTGAAACGTAGACTCACATGCCTGCTGAGTGGGTGCAGGAACGACAGATAACGTAGGTGAAGAGCTGCGCCCACCAGTGCCCCTAGTTCGTTCAATCGGAAGCCTCATGCATGGACGCCGGCGTGGCCACCCGATGTGCATCAAACTGCTGCTGCGCGTCACCTCTTCAATCGCATCCAACCATCTTAGATGGTTTCAGCTGTAGGACTAAATCATTAAAAATAGATCTTGACCGGAGCATGTTCGGAACCTGAGACCTGGCTAGGTTGGATATGAAGGGGATTAGGGAGGTTTGGATAGGATGGATCGGATAGCACCTTTTTCAAATTGATTGCAGGCTTGCAGCGTCTCTATAGCATGGCGAGGAGACATAGCGACATGGAAGATGAAGAAGAATACCTGCAGCGATAGCTCGATGAGGCGCTCGTACGATAGGGCGGCGGCGGTGCCGAAACAAAGGAGTTTTCCAAGGTACGCTCTTTACGATAGGGCGGCGGCGGTGCCGAAACAAAGGAGTTTTCCAAGGTACGCTCTTTTTGCCTGCGGAAGCGTTCTTTTTCTTCTAGCGGGCGATTCACGAAGGAAAGCGTGCGCGGACGGTATAAGCTGTTCATCCAACGGCTTAATATTCTTGATAGGAAGATCGGACGGACAACATCGTTAGTTTCTCTAGGATTAACGTGAAGCCTCCTATGGTGCCTCCAATTAGTAGATATAAGATGACTGATTGTTCGGTTATATATGTACTGTTAGTTCAAAGGCTCAGTTATAGCTGCTTCTTGCCTTATTGAGTTAAGTTTCCATTATGTGTTCCTAATTTGTAGTGTCTCTGCCGGCGTCTCCACGAGGGCGCCCGATGTGAGGCAGGCCGTGGAAGCGCCGGACCTCAAGGCCGGCAGTGCTGCTCCTTCTACCTGTGCTGGAGTGTATGCTTCGGCTCCGATGCCTGCCTCCTGACTACGCCTTCTGCAGCTCCTACATGCTCTGCCTCGGCTACAACTCAACGAGGTGAGCACACTCCTGTGACCGGCCATCGTGCCGATGAATGGTCGATCTGTGGTGCTGGTCTATGGCCATGTGATTTTGCTGTGGTGGTGATGTGCTGGTGATGGTTTTGCCTCAGTTTGGTTCAGTGTTCTGTGCATATGGATCATGTGCTTGAGAGAATAGTTTTGATTACTGGCTGGTTTAGCATGTTTATCTCCTTATGGTGAACCTATAGCTTGCTTGATAAAAAGCTATCCTGATATTCTTGCATGGAACTTCTTATGTGTACCAGAACTCTAGCTATTGTTTTTACTGCAATTTGAATTTTGTTTTCCAGAACGTATTATAAATCGTAACGGAGGGAGTATGTGATATATGTAATGATTCAAAATATGTATCTCTCTTTGTGATATATGTAATGATTCAAAATATATATTGAATTGTTTGAACTGCAGGAATTATTTCATTTTCCCGTAGTGAGTTTAGATAAAAGTGTTCATTGTGAAATTGGTTGATCACTGTTTTAGGTTAACTATTTAAGAAAACAACATTTTTTTAATAAAAAAGTTACCTCTTTGCCGTGTGCTGACACACGGTAAAGACTGGGCTAACTGCCACTGTGGCCACCCCTTTGCCGTGTGCTGCACACACTAAAGAGGAGGACTTTGCCGTGTGTTTGCACACGACAAAGAGCGACCAATGGGACCCACATGTCAGGCGCCCGCCGTCAACTTCTGCCGTCGGCGTCAAGTGGTGGTGGGACCCACTTTCAGCCTTTGCCGTGTGCCGCGATATTTGGCACACGGCAAAGAAGTCTTTGCCGTGCCTTTTTTCGCCGTGTGGGCTTTACCGTGTGCAGCACACGGTAAAGACTTTACCGTGTGTTTATCAGTCTTTGCTGTGTGGTTTAGTGATGTTAATACCTCTATAGTGGGTAGTAACAGAAGTGTGGTGTCATGCAAGTCTATATTAATTAGGTTATAGACTCATATTGCATTGGGATATGTGATGTGATGGTAACTAGCTATGTTACTCCAACTTCCTCTCTCTTCATTAATTACTTGCCACATCACTGTTTTTGACTATGTGGCATTGAAGTTACTAGCTATGTTACCCCACTATGAGTACTCTGATGGAATGCCTGGATGAAGGTGTTAATTTTCAGTTCCTACAAACTCTTAATGGCAGCCATCCGGCTACTAATTAATGATGGTACGGTGATATACTGATGCCTCCCTTCTCCTATAAAATCGGCTGCCTCAAATTCTCTCCATACCACTTGTACTCGAACACAATTTCTAGGTCCAATGGTGTTTTGCTAGGTTAATGCTCTCTCCTGCCAAATCCCCATTTTTCATATAGCAATTGTCACCATTCCTAAATCGAAAAATCAATTTTTTTGCAGGTTGTGTTCGTCCTCGTTCACCTCTTTTCATTCAGTTAAATCTTGGAGTTTGGACAGGGAAGTTCTTAGATTATCTCATATAATTTCTCCATCTGTTCAGTCTGGGCTCTTCCTAGATCTGATTTTGTTGTTGTTGTAGGTACCGTCAGTTCAAGCCGATGACTGTATGTTTAGGTTGGATTTCCTTCTGTAAGAGCCAAGTGCCAACATGATACAGGTACATAAAATTATTAGTGCTTACTTACCTATTTTGACATACTGACTATTGAATGTTTCCCTCATGTATTATAGTATAAAATGTAAGATGTTGGTAGAATTTTCACCCAAAAAAACCTTTGTTCTTGTGCTGACACCACGCAACATGCAAAGTTGTCAAGTACTATTCCTACTTGACTCAGAGCGTACACCTGTTTGTATATTTTTGCTTGCTTCTTATGTTGTCATCACTTAGTTTCATATTTTAGCATTGCCTTAGGAAAAACAAGAATTATTATTTCTTTCCTTCGGCCTATTTCAGAAACATGCGCTTCTTCCATACACTTATAATTAGCTCATATTTACTAACGCAGGTTTTTCTATCCACTATCAGTGTGACAAAAAAAAATTCGATCACAACTTCAGTCAGTTGACCTGCATAATCCGCCGTTGGAGGCATCTTGATACTCTAACGGGCCGTTATGTTATTTTCAAGGCGAGAAAGACACTATGAAGGCTTCAACATTCTATCTAGAGAACAATGCAATACAAGGTGAACTCGTCACTCATACTTTCTTATGTACAAGTCAAATTCATTGTCGCTGCAACCATATTTGGCTTAGCAACACAATTAGCAATTGAGTAAAAGGAAGTCCTGCTTGCTGTTGTGTGATTTAAAGTGTGTATATGTTGCCCCCTATCATCAACGAGCCACACAACTTTTCTTATCTATAGCATTCGTGTCAATGCACCCGCTATACCAAAATTTACACTTCTAATAACGTCTTAATTGTTTACTTTCAGCAGATGAGAGGCAAAGTCTGAAGCCAATGGCAGATCAAGGATGGCAATCACAAGAAAGGTAAGGAAAATAATGCCAAGCCTGAGGAGCTACCCCAAGGACCACATCCGTGTCTGGGAGAGATGGAGGGCTATAGAAACAGAGAGCCACAACCTTCGAGAGAAGGCTCATGGATGCTTCTATTATTTATTCTCAGTTTGTCAAATTTGTTTGCGGCCTGATGTTTAATTAACTATAATAGACTTGGGTATATATTCTTCGTAGCTTTAGTTGTTGCCATCTTTATGCTATTATGCAAAATTTGTATCTACTTTAACACGAAAAAATGCAAATTAGTTTTTTTGAATCATTTTGTCTAATCTTCTGATAGACATGAAATGTAAGACAATTATGTGAGTTGCATCATATCTGTCCTGGATTTTGTTTAGTAGAACCTATCAAAATTTGTATCTACTTTAACACGAAAAAATGCAAATTAGTTTTTAATCTTTTTTCTAATCTTATGATAGAGATGAATGTAAGACAATTATGTGAGTTGCATCACATCTGTCCTGGATTTTGTTTAGTAGAACCTATTAAAATTTGACTATCTACAAATATATGTATCAATATTGGCAAAGTGTGCCATGTATATATCGTGAATTCTCACAGTGCAATATATATGCAATGCACACAATTTGTCACATTCACTCAACATTTGAGCGAGTATTCAAAGCTAAGCAGGCGCTTTGCTGCCCTCCATGTCATCGCATGCCCCATGATAAATGAAGAATCAGAATGAAAGAAGACCACCAGTTAGACGGGAATATGCTAGAACTTCATATCAATTATAATTCAACAATTCAATAAAAAAATTCCCTATGCATTACTAAACAAAATGTATTTTCATGTCAAAATAGACGGGCGCGGCAACACGCGTCATCAATGATTTAGTACAGTATTATTTCTGTAGACACCGCTGCGTTGCTGGATACTGGAGCTGTGGAGCAGTCACGACTCACGGTCAATTAATGGGCCTTCGAGGGATGTTGCAGTAGATAAGGGCTTGTACAGGCGTACGCACAAGCCGGGCCTCCAAAGAAAAATAAATGTTCCGTCGCCTGAAGGGCTGGTGCTGGCCTTGCTGGGCCGGTCCACTCGGCGGAGGGGGAGAGAACAGTGAGAAGAAAGGAAAGATGGGCCAGGGGATTCGGCCCAGTAAAGAAAAGAGAGAACAGATAAAAGGAGGATGAGCATAGGCCCACTTCGGCTAGGATGAAAGAAAATGTTTTTCTCCTTTTACAAAAACATGATTGACGAATAGAAAAAGATTTTCTCCGTGAAGAAAATCCTGAAAAAAGTTGAGTGGGATATCATCCCAAAATCCAATAACCAAATAATTAATTCAATTTTGATTTAATTAAAAATAAATCTAAATTATGAAGATAACATATTAAGCTTATTTAATTCATAACAGAACAATTTTCTTGAAGAAAATTTTATTTTATAAAGTAGAGAAAATTGGGATGTTACAATAAACCAGACCAAACGGCAGCACCTAACATCATAGCAACCGAGTAATCGTCACTAGCATCATCAGATTGTGACGAAAACATGACATGTCACTGCATCAAATTTTGGTCGCTCAGTCAGAAACTTAACTGTCTATCATCCCCATCATCATCAACATCTTCATCATCCCGTCGATTGTCAATCAAATGGGGAACCAAAGATGAACTGCCCAGAGCCCTTGCACCCGTTTCCAAGGTGAGAAGCGCATCAGCACCAGCTCAAAGAACACTCTGATCTACAGGTTTATGTAAACCTAGCTATCCAATATTTTATAAACACACACAAGAGTATAATATTAGATCAACATGAGATTTGATAAATTTTCCTTGAAAACATGCTCTATTTTGAAGCTTCCAAATTGCCAACATATGGAAGTGATGCGTGCAATTTGGATATTTCAGCTAACAAAAATATATTGCCGGATCCACCAGAAGAATTGAGAGAAATATCCAAAACGGTTTGGAGCACCCACCATGCCCCCAAACATATTTTTATCTGCTGGACACGCAAGAACTAAATGATGGATTATCTCTTCCTCCTAGCAAAACACATCTAGTGTTCCCGACCATGTTGCATTTAGTCATGTTATCCTTTGTGGCTATTGCATTGTGCCAGATTAACCACAGTCACACCTTGATTTTCAGTAGATTTTTTTTTTTTGCTTTTCAGAGGTGTCTGAATGATATGTCAATATCATTGCTAGATAAGCTTGTACATAGATTTCACACTGAAGTGGACATATTTTTTCCCATTTCCGAAGTGGTTTGTCATCCTCAGAGTTCAAAGCCATCCCACACAACATATTCTGCAAATCTCTCAGCTGCACCGGTAGATCAGCAGGACAGTAGGTAACCATCTTCTAAAAGTAAACCGCCATCTATTCCTACCAGATTCTGTCAGGGAAAGATTTTGTTCATTGCAAACAAGAAAGAGGTCTGCATGCATTCAATCATAGAGCATGGAATGATCAAGGCACCCAATCGATGCTAATTGTACAATCCACCAATCGCTCACAATTATATTTGGACCAGACATAACTATCTTAATGCCCAGGTGGTTGCCAATTGTGGGCATATATTCATACACACACATCGTAGATATTTTTTTGAACATACATCGTGCATATGAATAAGGTCCATCACGGGCAACTCATACATGCATGCATTAGAGCATCTCCACCGGGGGGTCGCAATAGGGACCCTAAAGCTCCATTAGGGCCTCGGACAGAAAAACAGGCTACACCGGGGGGTCGCAAAGCCCTTGTCCAGCCCAAAACCTGTCCGGCACCGCCAACAGGGCCTCCAAAGTTGGGGGCTGCCTTCGCGGTGCCGGACACTGTCCGGCCCGAGCCTCCGACAGATATGGCCCACCCGTCAGCCACACGAAATGATGCGTCAGAGATCTGACCGCACGCGGCAGCGATGCAGGCGCCTCATCGTTTCAGTGCCGAGTCATCGCATCGTTGCATGGTCGTCAGGCGGCGCATCGTTTCAGTGGCTAGGTGGGCGGCGCAGTGAAGCGTCGCCTCGATGCAGCGCCGCAGAGCCACGCGGCGGTATGCATGCCGTCTTGGCGTTAATGGTGACGGCATCTCCACTCCTTCGACCGGCTTTGAAAAGCCACCACCGGCCCTCTCGTCTTACACACTCCCCCACCGCCCTCTTTCTTTCCTTGCAGTCGCACAACTACGATGCACCGCCGCGGGCCAGGTTACCAGCCCACGGCGGAGGACCACGAGTGGCGCCATCGCATTGCCGCGATATCGTTGGTGCGCTGCCAACGCCGCAACGAGCTACGCCGGATCCAGCGGATCCGGATTGCCGCGGCTAGGGCTGTGGCGCCGCCACCACCACCCCCTCCGCCTCCTCCACCCCTGCAGGCCGACGACCATCGTCCCATGACGGTGGAGGAGGCGGAGCAGCTCGTGCGCGACTACCTCCCTCTGCCCGCCGACCGTAGCCTGCCGGACGGCTGGCTGGTCAACCTGGACAACGTCCCGGTTGCGCCGCCCCTCACCGGTTAGGCGAGGTTGGACTATATTTGGGTGATGTGGGACTCGGACGCCGCCGGCGCAGTGACGGAGGAGGAGCGTAGCCACGTGCATCCTTTCAACGCGGAGGCGCCCTACTGGGACGTCATCGTGCGATCCGAGCACGCCTGCCGCCTCCACAGTTTCACCACCACCAGCCGCACTGACGATGAGCCGCCCGAGCCAACGCCCGTGGAGTCGTCCGACGACGAGGAGGCACCGCCGCCTCCAAGCTACACCGGTCGTTAATATCGATAACGGCCAGACTGAGGGCTTTCAGGATTCTAGGCACGCAGTGGTTTCTCCACAAGCCGAGTCGGTCATTAATATCGACGTAGCCAGAGATTTCAACCCTCTTTGACTAGAGATGCATTGTGATGAGCAGCTCAGTCGGTAAGTGAGCAGTGGCTCGATCAGTTTCCCGGAAAAGCCTCGGAGTCTGGTTTTACTCCATGGCAGGCAAGGCCAGTGAGCTGGTCGTCGGCCTCATCGGCCATGGGTTGACACATAGCGATCGTTGTCCAAAACGGCCACTTGACCAAGGGGTGATCCCAAAGCTCCTGGCCGACATGGGTTAGGGTTAGGGCTTAGATCGCATGTATCCAAATTTATTTGAAATTGTATCGAAGTTTGTATTTGAATCATATCAAATTGTATCGAAGTTTGTATTTGAATCGAAAATTGTATCGAAAATTTTATATTTCAATGAAAAACTGTGTTTGGTGTCCGGCCGTTTAGGGGGTGCCGATGTGGGAGGCGCAAAAAAAATGCCGGACATGTGTCCGGCACCTCACAATTGAGCCTCGAAACGGGTGGTGCCGGACACAATTTAGTCACCCGGTGGAGATGCTCTTATGTCTCTGACGTACGTCCGGACAGGCCCTTAACTCCATCGGGGCAACTGTTTAAATGGAATGCCACATCGTCATCAATCTAGGGTCATTAATCATTGCTATTCTTGGAGACCGGTCAACATGCACTCTCCATGAAAAACAAATACGATCGATCTCAAGTCAAAAGAGTTAAATACTCGTGCCACCCACAAACTTGTCTTCGATGTGTAAATACCTCCATAAACTTGCAAAACGGGGTGGAGTAGCCCATAAACTTAAATTATATGGTGTACAAACGTCAAATTAGTCTCAAATGCTAAAAATTTCTATTCATGAGTCATAATTGATCTGTACAAACCAAAGAAAAATCATTACTGAGTTACGTAAGCATATATTTGAAATTCATCAATTGTGAAAAAAAAATGGTAGTAGTCAGAGTACTACTCCGGTGCCATATGTTCAGATTACAGGAAATTATTGACTGCCAACTGCATTAGCATATACTTGCAGCGAATTAAACCGATGACAAGCCTGCTAGTACATGCTTCTAGAGTACTGTTCGAAACCAAGATCACTGGTCAGGTTCTGCTGCGTCGGTAGTTTGGAGTGTATCGCTGGTGCTTGCGGGCAGCATCCGACGATTTCCGGCGGTCTCCAGCTTCGTCGAGGTGCTCCAATGGTTGGAGACAGAGGCGGAGAAGTGCTGCATCGCCGGCATCTCCGTGAATAAACCCGTTCTCGGTCTTCCAGATCCTGCTCTGGAGGTCAATGGCTGTGCATGTGATTCGAAAATTGTTGCTCTTTCTCTTCTCTTTAATCATCGAGGTGATGAACAAGGGAAGAGATGGGGCAACGTTCTTCAGCTAGCTGCACGGTGGGGATCTCAAGCTGCTATTCTTTGGAGTTCACCAGTAGAGGACACGCGACGGCGAGATCCGTCTTGCCTCTGCTCCTTATGGCCGGTTGGCGGCTCTCCAAGGCCACGATCCCGTGGCTGTTCAACCTCCTGGCCGCAGGCCATCCTGGAGGCTATCCAACTCCGACCGAAGATCCAACGGAGGTGTTGTCCCAAGTGGTTCGTCCCCGGTGACGACATCGCTGCTCCGGTCGTTGAGTGTGTCGTGATGCGTCGGTGGAGAAGGCTCCAAGGACTTGATTGCTTTTCATTTTCCTTCTTTGGGGTCCTTTGTGTAAAAGTGCAGGTCCTGTTTGTAATTTTCTTTTCATCTTGGACATATCTGCAAGTTGTAATCCCACCGTTTTAATATAAGCAGCTTCCGGGTCCTTCTGGACCCGATCCTTGTTCAAAAAAAAGAATTTAATATAAGCAGCTTCCGGGTCCTTCTGGACCCGATCCTTGTTCAAAAAAAAGAAACCAAGATCACATGCACATCTGTATGAGTGAGGAGCAATTAATATTTTCGCGACTAAACCAATTTGACAGGAACAATAACCGTAATCTACTCTAATTGGTCCTTGATCTTCTTAACCATTTTGCTTGTGAACCACACTTGACGTGATCGACGTCGTGGGGTGTTGATCAACCGCACCGAGTCAGATGACACATCCTCCTCGAAGGACCTCAAACGAGTCTCGGTCGGCATCGCGGTGGACGGGTGGCGGCGGCTCTCTGTCAGGTCCTTGGTGCTACGACTGGATCCAGAACCCAGATCGAATAGGGAAACTAAATAACTGGAATTAATTGCTAGAATTTAAAGGCGGGGAAATAACTAGTAATTGCTAGAAAGGAAGGAACTGGAAAAGGATAACAGAAAATTAGGGTTTTATTCATCGCTCCTCCCAACCTCCCACTCTCCCCGGTTATATAGAGTACCCAGGGGAGCCGCGATGGAATATTCCAGGTTTGCCAAAGTTTACCAAATATGATCACAATTTAGGTTTGAAGCTACTTTGAAGGAGAGCCACACGATGAGCTGATGGGGTATCCGCTGATCTGGACCGTTGATGACTGAAGAACCCTGGTGTCGACAATAGGTCTTGACAATACTCCCTGGGCGACACCAGACTTCAAGGCTGGAATGTCGGAAATGTAGCACGAATGAATTGTGCATCCTCCCACGTTGCTTCAGCTGGAGACAGGTTCTCCAGTGGATGAGCCACTGGGGCACCGGGATGTCGTAGCTTCCCGTGGACCTTGGAACCTGTCTGTATTGTAAGACTGCCAGGGGTGCAGTTTTGATCTTACCTTCAGGAGTGAGTAGAGGCAGTGTTGGATTGGGAACTGCCTTAGGTCCTAGATGTTTCTTGAGTTGATTGACATGGAAAACATCATGTAGGAGTGTTCCAACGGGGAGTTGCAATCGGTAAGACACATTGCCTACCTTCTGTAGCACTCTGAATGGCACAAAGTATTTGGATGACAGCTTCAAAGCATTCCTGAGACCTAGTGCTGTTTCTCTGTACGGCTGCATCTTCAAATACACCATATCTCCCACTACAAATTTCCTTTCAGTTCTTTTCAAGTCAGCATACTTTTTCATCCTGTTTTGCGCCTGTAAGAGGTTGTACTTCAAGTTTTTGAGCATTTGTTCCTTTTCCTGGAGTGTAACTTCCACCTCGGGTGAGACATCACAGGGAACAGATATGTCGTGCAATTGGGGTGGAGAGTAGCCATATAATGCTTCAAATGGTGTTGTTTTCAGCGAAGTGTGGTACGAAGTGTTGTACCACCACTCTGCTGCCGGTAACCAGTTAGCCCACTTCTTGGGTTCTTTAAATGCCATACTCCTCAAATATTGTTCTAGGCATTGATTCACACGCTCATTTTGGCCATCAGATTCAGGGTGGTATGCTGTGCTGAAATGCAATTCCACCTTGAGTGTTGAGAATAATTCCTGCCACAGCTTAGAAGTAAAGATTCTATCTCTGTCACTGACTATGATTTTTGGTGGACCATGTAATTTGAAAATGTTGTCAATGAACACATTTGCCACTTGAGCTGCTGTGAAAAGATGGGATAGGGTGAGGAAGTGTGCATACTTTGTCAATCTGTCCACTATCACCAAGATGGCATCCTTCCCTTTTGATTTGGGTAGTCCTTCCACGAAATCCATGCTTATCTCTGCCCATTTCATATTTGGGATGTTTAGTGGGTCCAATAACCCTGGATAGTGCACTCTCTCAGTCTTGGATATCTGGCATATTGGGCACTCTGCTATTTTGTTGGCAATATCTTCTTTCATATGTGGCCAGAAGAAAAGTTTCTTGATTCTGTGATAGGTAACCCTGCTACCAGAATGCCCTCCAAAGATAGAGCTATGAAAGGAGTTGAATACCTTTTCTTTCAAGTCAGTAGAGTTTCCAAGAACAATTCTCCCTTTGTACCTTAGTATGCCTGCTGTCAGCTTGTAGTTAGGATTTGCTTCAGCTGTGATTGCCAGTTCCTGCAACAGTTTGGTGCACTTATCATCAGTGACATAGGTAGATTCTATTTCCTTCATCCAGACAAGTACTGCTGTCGAAATAGCCAGGCAGTGCGCTTCTTGCTTGTCTGTATATTTCCTGGAGAGTGCATCCGCTGCATTGTTCTCACTCCCCTTTTTGTATTCGATTGTGTAGTCGAATTCCAGAAGCTTCAGCATTAATTTGTGTTGCATGCCCTCCAAAAGTTTCTGGCTAGACAGGTATTTGAGGCTTCTTTGGTCAGTTTTGATCACCAATTCATTCCCCAATAGATAGTGTCGCCACTTGCGCAATGCTTCCAAGATTGCCAAAGCCTCTTTTTCATAGATTGATAGTGCCTGAGCCTTGGGTCCTAAGGCCTTGCTGAAATAAGAAATGGGCCTGCCTTTTTTGCATTAGCACTGCACCTAGGCCCATGCCTGAAGCATCAGTTTCCAGTGTAAAAGGCAGCAGGAAGTTTGGGAGGGCCAAAACTGGTGGGTTGGACATGACTGTCTTCAATTGTTGAAAAGCTTGTTCTTGAGCGTCTCCCCAGACAAAAGAATCCTTTTTCAGAGCATCATGCAATGGCCTGCAAATTGTGGCATACCCTGCAATGTATCTTCTATAGTACCCAGTGAAACCCAAAAGTTGCCCCAATTGCTTGATATTCTTTGGTATTTCCCAGTTTGTTATTGCCTCAATTTTGGAGGGGTCTGTTGCTACTCCCTGAGCTGACAACACATGCCCCAAGTATTCCATTGCCTCTGTTGCAAATGAACATTTTGTTGCCTTGAGTTTCAGCTGGTGTAGCCTCAGCAGTTGGAGAACTGTTTTCAGGTGTTGCCTATGGAGAGCAAGGTTCTTGCTGTAAATTAATATGTCATCAAAGAACACTAATACAAATTTTCTCAGGTGAGATGAAAATATGCTGTTCATCAATTGTTGGAAAGTTGCTGGAGCGTTGGTGAGGCCAAAAGGCATGACCATGTACTCATAGTGTCCTAGGTGTGTGCCGAAAGCTGTTTTGGCAATGTCTTCTGGGTTCATTCTGATCTAGTGATATCCAGATCTGAGGTCAAGTTTGGTGAATATAGTAGCACCTTGTAGCTCATCAAGTAAATCCTCTATCACAGGTATAGGATATTTGTTCTTGATTGTAAGTGCATTGAGTTGCCTATAATCCACACATAGCCTCCAAGTTTTGTCCTTTTTTCTCACCAAAATGGCAGGAGAAGAATAGGGGCTGTTGCTCAATCTGATCTCTGAGTTTTTGAGCATGTTCTGTACTAATTCTTCCACTATATTCTTTTGTTTATGTGGCATCCTATAAGGTCTGACATTAGGGGGATTTGATCCTGCTTTAGTGGGAATGGTATGGTCACAGTCCCTGTGGGGGGGAAGGCCCTGAGGTTCCACAAATATATCCTGAAATTGTTCCAATATGTCTTGTACAGGACCAGGGGGTGGTAGCACTGTACTGGCCGGAGGTGATGTTGGAGAGGTGTCTTGATTTTGTATCCTGATAAGGTATGCTTCTGCCCCTGTCTTGAGCAGCTTAGAGCAAGCTTTAGCTGATATGGCAGAGTTTGTCAAAGGAACAACTTTGTCTAACAGTGTGCACCATTTTCCATCCACAGTGATGGAAATGCTCCTTTTTTCCCAATCGTAATAATTAGGACTGTGAGTTTTTAACCAGTTTGCCCCTAGTACCATATCATAGCCCTTGAGAGGAAGCAGGTGTGAGAGAAGGTGGTATTCTGTATTTTAAATGTGCAGTTGGGGATAAGACCTTGTGATATTAGTTCCCCTCCACCAGCCACTAGCACTTTGTTAGCAGGAGTCTGTTGTGGCACTAGAGAGGTTTTCTTGACAAATTTAGTGTCAATAAAAGTGTTTGTACTGCCAGTGTCGATGAGGGCAGTAGCTCTTTGTCCCCCTATTCTGACTGCTACTGACAGGGTTGTATCGCCAGGTATGCCAGGTATTGCTTCAGCTGAGATTTGCATAAGTGTTTCATCTGTGTGGTCAGTATTTTGCTGGGTGTTTTCTGGTATCAGTTGTTGTGGTCTTGTAGAAGGTAATGCGTTTTTAGCATCATGGAAGGTTTCCTGAACTTCCTGTTCCTCCTCATTGTCACTTTGGCCCTGCCACTGTATAGCATGTACTATGCTTTTCATATTAGCACACTTGTGACCAAATGTCCACTGTTCTAGGCAATACCAGCATCTCTCCTTTTCTGTGGGCCTGTCATTGTTTGGTTTTGGTCTATTGTCTCGAAAACCTTGTTGTGGCTTGAACTGGGGTTGCACTGTATTTCTGTTTGCAGATACAGTGGGTGCAGGTCTCTTGTTTGCAGCAAGGTAAGCCATTTCCTGTTGCTTGGCGTGCCAGTAAGCAGATCTCAAGGTTGTTGGGTTATGACTGCGAACAGCGTGTTTGACAGATTCCTTTAATCCGCTCAAGAATCGCAGAAGGAAGAAGTTATCTGTGAGATAAGGGTGGTCCCTTTGCATGTTGATCATGTATTCTTCGAACAGGTCAATGTACTGGCTGACTGTGGAAGTTTGCTTCAGATATTGGAACTGCTCCATGGATTCGTGTTCACTGGGAGGGGGAAATCTGTCACATATTAGCTGACAAAACTGTTGCCAATTGCATAAGTACAAATCCAAGTTGATGCTGGTTAGCCAAGTCTTTGCCTTGCCCCTGATGTGAGCATTTGCCCATTTCACTTTGGATTCGTTTGTAATGCCACTGAGTAGGAACACTGATTCACATTCATCCAGCCAATTTCTTGCATTGTCCCCATAAAAGATAGGTAGTTCCAAGATGGGTGTGTGAATATATGGGTCCTGGTTATTGTTACCTGTCTGATTTGGTTGGAAGGGAGGTGTTGGATGTAGGGAATAGTTCTGGTAATGAGGTGTATTGTGTTGTGTGGGATAGGTGGCTGGAATTGTGGGTGGTGTAAAGGCATAGGTGTATTGGGGTGGGCATTGCTGTGTTGGGTGTGGGTAGTGGTAGTAGCCCTGTGATGGGGGATACTGATTGTAGGGTTGTTGAAGCTGTGGGTAATAAGAGGATGGAGGTTGCTAGTGTGGTGTTGAGGTTGTTGGAGAATTGTATAGGCGTGGATGGTATTGAGGCGTAGTTTGTTGGTGGTGGTGGATGTAGTTGGGTGTAGAGGTGGGTGGGATTGTTTTGGGTGCCTCTGGTGTAGCGAAAGGTGGCGTATTTTTGGTCTGAGAATTGTTTGCTGGGATAGTTGTAGCTTGTGTCGCTGTTGAACACGGAGGTGTGGAAGCAGGCGTAGGAGCTTCAGGAATTTGGCTGAGGTGTTGAAGTGGTGGTGGTGTGGTGAATTGGGAAGGTGAATCTGGAGGCGGCTACGATTTGGAAGACGGGTCCAAGGCTTTGATGCTGAATGCAATCTGAGAAACCATCTCCGTCAGGTTTGACACGTTACCTTGCAAGGTGTCGATGGAGTTTTGCTGATGATCCAGCCGGCGAAGCAGGTTAAGGACCTCGCGAGGAAGATGGGTGCTGATTTCCTCCTCTTCCTGGGCCTGCGCCTGAGCTTTGGCGAGCAATTCCTCCTCCTCAGCTGCTGCTGCCATCCGTTCTTGCGATCTGGTACGATGGAGAGTCATGGTGGGTTGGAGGCGTCGGGATCTACTCTGCGGAGCGATCATGGGGAACCGGGGTCGACGGAGGTAGGGATTTTACTACTCGTAGGTCTGGAGCTGCGGTAACCTAAATCCGTCGGCGGCGGCAAGAACACTGGGTGGGTGGTGTGGGATCTCGCTCGGGGGAGAAAAGGCGTCTGATACCAATTGTCAGGTCCTTGGTGCTACGACTGGATCCAGAACTCAGATCGAACAGGGAAACTAAATAACTGGAATTAATTGCTAGAATTTAAAGGCAGGGAAATAACTAGTAATTGCTAGAAAGGAAGGAACTGGAAAAGGATAACAGAAAATTAGGGTTTTATTCATCGCTCCTCCCAACCTCCCACTCTCCCCGGTTATATAGAGTACCCAGGGTAGCCGCGATGGAATATTCCAGGTTTGCCAAAGTTTACCAAATATGATTACAATTTATATTAGGTTTGAAGCTACTTTGAAGGAGAGCCACACGATGAGCTGATGGGGTATCCGCTGATCTGGACCGTTGATGACTGAAGAACCCTGGTGTCGACAATAGGTCTTGACACTCTCTTCTCCTAGCTGCGGACGTCCTTGATGAGATGGATATCGCGAGGGTGCTGATCAATCGGGTTGAGTCAACTTTTTAGATTAGACCAGAAGATTGAACATAATAATAGAAAAACGAAAGAAAACATGATTTTTTTTTTACAAAATTACAGGCCCGAGACATCCCCGTGTGGCAGTTGATTGTGCATGGGAACTAATTTGAGGTTTTCACACCACAATGCAAGTTTATGGGTTGTGTCACCCCGTTTTGCAAGTTATGGGGGTATTTTCACATCAATGACAAGTTTATGAGTGCCCAGTGTCAAAACTACACTCAATCATCTGTTTCTAAAAGTAAGGCATTTTTTTTGAAAAGTTAATCAGCGTAAAGTTTAACCAAGCTCTTAGAAAAAGATCAATGCCATTAAATAGATCATGAAATATATTTTCAAATGGTGTTCCTATAGTATTATAGTTGTTGGTCATTTTTCCTAAAAAACCCTTGGTCAAACTTAACATCTTTACTTAAAAAAGGATTTATTAAGAAAAGATCCATTTTTTTCGAGAAAATCAAAGTCTTTGCGTCTCGATGCATATATTAGTTAGAACTAGCTAAGTGCATGTTCGTTGCTAGATCTTACACTTCAAACAGAGTGTTTTTTTCTAAGCAGGGGTACATGCACCTACACACTCACAAGTCACAAGTTTTCTGGATTTCGGTGTACCAAAAATTTGGCAAAATTAGCTACACATTGTATTACAAACATTATAATGACCCGTAAAGTTTGAGGGTAGTATGTTGTGATATTTGAGAAACATAAAAGATAAATTCAATGTATTTTATATTTACATATATTTGTTACAACTTATTATTTTTGTATAAATCACGTAAGTTTTCTCTCTGATTTTTTGGGACATATATAGTATAGTGTTGTACTGTATCCATGATTTTTCAAGATTTTTCCTGTTCTAATTTAGTCTAAGAAAAAAATCTAGAGCTTGTGGGTGTGTAGGTGCGCCCCTGCTCAGCTGCTACTCCCCAACTTCAAATAATTTTCATGTTCTTGCAACTACCGGATACATTAAGCTGGGTACTAATGAAGAATTCTGAGTTTAGCTAACCATTTCTTCTTTATCTCGAAAGGTTCTGAAATCTAAGAAGTGGCTACTCACAATAAAACAACTTATAATGAAAAATAAATACTGGCTAATTAAATATTCAAATACATGTAAATTACATGTACATGTGGTAAAAATGAAGCAATATGTATCATTGATTCAACAAACAGACATATATATAGTAGTCTTAGGTAAAGCTCATCTGCCAGTTAATAGTCTAATACTACGAGTTTGGCAGTAATCTAACACTGTAACAACAGCTAAGAGCAAAAACAAAACAATTCGTGTTTGATACTTTGATTCAAACTCCATCCCCTTCAGGGGAAACAATTTTGTCTTGGTGTTCCCAGTGTGTCTTATGGTCTCTGAAAGTGGATGCTCAAGAAGTTCCAAATATAAACAATAATTTAGTGGCAAATCGAATATTTGCAGAAAGATTAAACGTATGCACCATATCAGCGTCACTGTCATCTTCCAAAAGATTATTACTCCTTCCACACAAAAGCATCAGTTTGGGAAGTGCTTGTCGTTGCAGAGTGGTCGCAGGTGGCAATCAAATCGCCACAGCTAACCAAAGTGCATGCTTCACATTAACCTGAGTGTACAAAAAAAATTAGTTATGATATATTGGCATCGCTAAATAATGTTGTGCATATGCAAAACTGAAGAGGGGTATATGTAAGGCTGGGCATAAAACCCGATACCCGAAGCCCGAACCTGAACCCGAATAGCCTGAACGCGAAAAACCCGAACACTATATCGTGTAGCAGTTTTATCACGGTACGCGAAATACCCGAAATAATGTAGGCAGCCCATTTTCCTAAGGATCGGCAGAGCAGCCCAATAAGAAAATGCCCACTTCTGGCCCAAGTCCAACACTATATTTTTTTTAACGGGAAGAGGCCCGAAGGCCCTAGATGCATATATTCATTGTGGTGATTACAGAAAGGACCACGTACAACAGAGAAATAACAGCCTGGTCCTTACAATTTGCATACAAGCCCTCCGAAAGAAAATGGAAAAAGCAATCAAGGGCTCGACATCCACCGCTCGCCGCCGGCGACGTACAGACGAAGGGGCTGGCTGTATCACCGGGGACAAACCCACTTGGGGCACAGACCACCATGTATCCTTCAGCTAGGTCGAAGTTCCTCCACTGAAGGAGGAAGAAGAAGCTCGGGCCAACTGCATCCGAGCGCGGAGTGGCTTCCATCGCCGTAGATAGTTTCGGTAAACTTGGCCTCTGCTGAGATCCTCCGCTTGTTGATGCATGAGGAACGCAATGCGCTCCGAGATCCCGCGACACCACGACGTCCGCCTTCACCTCCAGCATCCGCCGGTCACTCCTCTTCTTCTCCTCGCCACCGAGGCCGGCCAGAAAAAGAGCAGCAACCAGCAGAAACAAGATGCAGAGACGGGGGTGCTTATTGAAGAAGGCAGCTCCAGATCTGCTCGGCCCGCCGCTTCCCCACCTTGGGGACTCGACGGAGAGCGTCACCGCAACGAGTTTGGCACCGCACCAGAGCGCCAAAGCTGCAGGCCTTCGAGGAGAAGGAGACAGGCATGTCGCCATTCGCCATACAGGCACAACTCTAAAACTACCCCTAACTACAGATCCTAGACTACTCTCTACGGAGCCGGCGACGCATCCTTCTCGACACCAAACGGCAACGCCGCCTGAGAGGAGAGAGGAGCGGCCCGATGGTCCAGATGGGACTCTCAACGGGGAGGAGAGTGGGGGGGAAGAGAGAGAATAAAAGGGGGAGAATAGTCCAAGTCCAACACTATAGGGTAGTTATCTCACGGTCCAAGCAGTCCAGAACCAACTCAAGTTTTTCCACTAAAAAAAACTCATGTTCCACATACACATGGCCACACGCAGCAGAACGCACATATCGATCCCGATCTGGCGATCTGGCCAATTTCTTCTTGGCTGCTCCTCTTCTCTCACGCACGCACGCACACAGGAGCGCGCATCCACGCTCGTCCCAGTCGCCTTCGAGGCTCCAACTATCAGGACCCTTCTCTGATGATCGCTCTCACAGGCCAGTCGCTGTTCATCTTCAGACAAGAACCAACACTCATGATGGAAGGACAACGCTTCATGACAACCAACGGCGAGGATCGACTTCAATTAGATTACCTTGTAGCCTTTTCAATAATTGAACTGTATCTCTGTCCCTCTCAAGGACATGGTTGTAATCTTGCTTGGCTTGCTCTTCGATGTAAAGGGCAAGAGGGGTGGACGGGAGGTCCAAGCAATACGAAAAACCCTAATTTCTTTCCTGTTATCAATTTTACCTTTACCAGTTCCTAGCTTAGATCTGAGCACCGACTCCTACTTCTCCCCCTTGCTCCAAATCGTGTTAGAGACCACCGGGTCCTGACAACGTGGTATTAGAGCGAGACACCGATCGTCTCCCTCCCTTCCCTCTCCAAAATTCTCCCCCACCCGCATCGGAGAGGTTACTAGATCACCAGATCTAGCAGTAAAATCCCTCCCGTTCTTCCACTTCCTCCCCAATTCCCACTGATTCGAGATGCCTATCTCCACCAGAGGCACACGCTGTCGTGTGAACGACGACCATCGATAGAGGAGGACGAAGAGCACGAGGTCGCAGCAGAGGAAAGCGCCCTCCACGCAAGGCAGAACATGGCAGGGCTCTGTTGCGTGATGTCCGCAACATCGGCCGTCGTCTAGACCAGCATCAGCTGGAATCAACGGCCAAGCTCTCGGCTTTGCAAGGAGAGATGAAAAAAATCTCAGGTCTGATGACCACCATGGCGTCTTCTCTCGCCCGCCTGACCATGGACGAATCGGCAAGAAACATCAACTCTGCTCCTCCGGCGCAAAGTCGACGTTTTTCTACCGCACCACCCACCCCACACCACTCCCTATCACCGATCACCGAAAACTCCACTCCGCACCACCCTTACCCTCACCACAATCCCTTTCCCTTCCCCCCAAACCTTGGAAACCCGACGCCACAGACCAACTTCCTCACCCACCCTCCCATCAATATTCACCAAGTGTTTGACCAAATGCCACAACACCACCAGTGGTCACCATGACCAGACCCATCACTTCTACCATGCCACCTTCCTCCTCCCACACACAATTCCACCAATACACAAACCCAACAAGCCAACCAACATACTACAATCCTCCAACTCCACAACCTTACCACTACCCTCCCAACACCAACCCATACTACCCTCCTTACTACCCATATTACCCATCCCCTTACCACACACCACCGCAACCGCCACCATATCAACCACAACATCCTCCAAATAACCAAACCATGCCACCTCCTCAAGAGAACTAGCACCAATACCGTCAGGCTGAGCCAGAGTTGCGCACCCCTCACATTGAATTGCTAGTATTTAGCGAGACTGCACCTCGTGCATGGATATTGGAGTGCGAAGACATATTCAGTTTAGTGGCCATCCCAGTAGAATATCAAGCGAAGTGGGTATTACATGTGCGCGGCCAAGCCAAAACTTGGCTCAGCTCAGCTGGCTTGAACCTTCAGACAATATCTTGGCCTGAACTGTGGAAGATGCTCATAGAAAGATTTCTTGACAGCCAATCTGTTGACCCTATGGACCAACTTCAGCACCTGAAACAATTGACTACAATTGAAAGTTATATCAATGCTTATGAGGATTGGATGACAATGATGAAGCGAGATATAAATTATCTCCCCCATGACTTCTCGTAGATCGATTTATTAGTGGTCTGAAGGACAACATCAAACACAACGTACATGCCAAAAACCAATCTCGTTGCTGTCCGCGTACTGGTATGCTAGACAATATGAAAAATCTTACTTGTCCTCTGTCGGACGTGCTATTCCTGCAAACACTGGTAGCAATGTACCACTCAGACCCAATATTTCTAGGGAGAACAGACCCAAACACCTATGGATAGGGTTAGAGAGCCAAGAAAATGTTGGCATTGCACTGACAATTGGTCTTTGGGACACAAGTGCCAGCCCATGCAGAAAGCTTTACATGCAATACAAATGCAAGGAAATTCTGATGAGGAAGAAGATAAGATCATGGACAGGCAACAAGAAGAATGTAGAGCTTAGCTTAACAATACTCTTCAAGTTGATGACCTCCAAGACCAGCAGAAACAAGCTGAGCAACTCATGCATATTTCAGGAGCAGCTTACAAAGGCGCCCCTTGTGAATCAACAATATCTCCGCTCTTGGCTTTCTCTGGCACAATAGCTATTGCACTTGCAGACACTGGCAGTACTAGTACCTTTATGGATCACAACTTTGAAGTCAAGAACAACATACACTTGACTCCTACTGCCGTCAGAACTGTAACTGTTGCGGGAGGAGGAGAATTGCAGTCACAATTCATGGCTTTTGGCTGCAAGTTCATTGTACAAGGCATTGCTTTCACTGCTGACTTTCGCATATTACAGCTAACTGATACGTGTCAAACGTATCTATAATTTCTGATTGTTCCATGCTAGTTATATGCCATTGTTACATGTTTTTACTATCTTATCACATCATTTTTAGTCTTTTTGTCGGACTAACCTATTAACAAGATGTCTAGTGCCAGTTCCCTGTTTTTGCTATTTTCTATTTCAGAAATATTACTTCTGAAAATATTCTTGGAATTGGACGATAATTTACGAGGATTTTTTATAAGACAAAAGGAAGCCGAAGACCAAAGAGAAACCTGGGGGGCCACCCAGGGGCCAAGGGCGACCCCTGGCCACGGACCCACAGGGACCCGCAGGTGGGACCCGCCCTAGCGCCTTGGGCACTGCCTCGGCCCCCTCGATGCCTATAAAATCCTAAAAACCCTAAAACATTAGGGGCGACGATTATTTTCCAAAAACACGACCTGACACCGCCGCCTCCTCGAAACCTAATTCGGGGAGATTCTGAAGCTGCTCCCGGCACGCTGCCGGAGGGGAGATCGATCCCGGAGGGCTCTACATCACCATGCCTTCCGCCGGGATGAAGTGTGAGTAGTTCTACCTTGGACTACGGGTCCCTGGCAGTAGCTAGATGGTTGTCTCTCTCCTTTTTGCTTCATGTTTATGATCTTGTGAGCTGCCCTACATGATCAAGATCAACTATTGGTAATGATATATGATGTGTTTGTTGGGATCCGATGGATTATGAAGTTATGATCAGATTGTGCATTGTTCTTAGTTATTAATTCATGTTCTTGCATGCTCTCCGATGTGTGTAGTTGCTTTGGCCAAGTGATTGCTTATGTCTCCAAGAGAGAGTATTTATGCTAGATAGTTGGTTCATGCCCCCTCTTGTGCCTGGGTACGAGTGACAGAAACGTCTAAGGACGAGGGTGTGCTGTTGCGACTAAGGGAAAAACAACGGTATTTATGTCTACGTGATTATAAATGTTGCTTACTTCATACGCTTTACTTAATGCAGTTGTCTGTCGCTTGCGACTTAATATTGATGGGTGACAGGTTGGATAGCGATCCCTAAGTGGACTTTTTAGACAAAGATGCAGTCGGATGGCGGTCTTTGTTCCTTGTTGTGATGCCTACATGAATATTGCCGTGAACACTTTGATATAGCTAGATTAAGTTTGGGTCATAATTCTGTCAATTGCCCAACTGTAATTTGTTTACCCTTCATATGAGTATTTTATTTATTGGAGAGACACCACTAGTGAACCCATGCCCCCCGGTCCATCTTTTTACATTGTTTACAACCTCGTTTACTTGCTTTCCATAATCACTTGCTCGCTGGTCCGTTTTCATAAATCATTTCACTACACCATACGTTTAACCACTTCGTTTTCAGCAGACCAGGAAGATTGACAACCTTCCTGCTGTTGGGGGCAAAGTAATTGTTTGAGTGTGCGTAGGTCCCACGTTCGTTGACGATTAAGCGCCAGAGATCGTTGACGGGTACCTCGTTGTTGATTTCAAAGTCCTACTGGTTCGATTAAACCTTGGTTCTTCACTATGGGAAAACTGCTACTTGCTACATCCATGCCTTCGCTTGGGGCACCACCCAACTCTTCTATATACACCATCAAGCAGTTTTCTGGCGCCATTGCCGGGGAACGAATTAAAGACTACATCAAAAGATTGTCCCTTGTCAGTGCTAATCAAGCACTTTTCTGGCGCCGTTGCCGGGGAAGGAAGAAACATTCAGTCCTGTGAACTACGCCATCAAGTTTTCTGGCGCCGGTGCCGGGGACTTTGGAGCTGCAGCTAGGGGAGTCTCGCGCTCTCAATCACTTTACTCTATTTTTGTCTTGCTTAGTTTACTTCTTGTTTTGGTTATTTACTTGTTTAAAAATTTCAAAATCCAAAAAAATTAGTGTAGTCTTTATTCCTATTTTTTTACTTTCTGTTTTGTTATTCGGTTTGGTAGTATGTCTTGTTTTACTCCTTTAGTTATGTCACTAGAGGCTAAGGTCCTCACCTTCCAACAAAGAGGTGAGGAAGATTTAAAGGATGTTTGGAAAAGAATTTGGAAGCGCGTAAAAAAATATAACTTGTGCTAGCCATGAGTATTCTGCTTAGATGCTTTTACTTTGGAATTTTTGATTCTTGCAAGCATGCTTTGGATGTTATGGTAGGAGGAGATTTTCTTAAGTGTAGGGAAAATCAAGAACTTAATGTTATTAATGGGTTTATTGATTTCCTTACACATGAAAGTTATAAGATTGATGGAATTACTGCTAGGTTGGAAAAGGTAGAGAAAGCCTTGTGCGAGTTAAATTTTAAAGAAGTGAATGATAATTTAAAGGATAATCAAATGCTTGAGATAGAGGGGGATTGGGATCCCTATATCCCTATTGAAATAGATAATAAGAGATTTTTTGCTTATTGTGATATGTGTTCTATGATGTCAACTATGCCAAGAATGGTTTTTGATGCTATAAATTTTGGAGACTTGTTTGATTATCCCTTCTACCACTCTCATTCCGACGGTAGTTGTTCAAAGATTTACAAGAGAATTAATGAAGTTCAAGTTACTTTTCACAGTAAAACTACTCTTGTTGATTTTGCAGTTTTGGAGTCGAAAGCTCAAGCAAATATTGTTCTTGGAAGATCATTCATTCGCTCCACTAGGGGTTTCATCGATGTTAAGAAGGGTTTTATACGTTTTCGCTCCCCCATTAAACGAAAGTTTTACTTCCCACTTAAGGAGAAAGAAGTGCTCATTGAAGGTAATGTTGAGATTGATTTTGAAAATACATGATATGTGGCATTGCGCCTAGCTAAAAGGCGTTAAAGAAAAGCGCTTGTTGCGAGGCAACCCAATTTTTATTTTTGCTTTCTTGAGTCATGGAGTTGTTGATTCTGTAGCAACTTCATTGTATCTTTTTAAGAGCTGTTAGTTGTTGCTATTAGACTCTTTTATGCTTCACTTATATTTGTTTAGAGAGTTGTTTATGGTTGCTTGCTTGATTTGTTGGAATGACAAAAGTGCCGTGCATGTGGTAGTGGTGTGATTAAAAAGTTGCATAGTCTTATAGATCTTCATGTTTGAATAACTTGAAACTTGCCAATTGTTTTGAGATGTTAAGTGAATTAATGCTTAAACTTGCTGGTTATTTAAGTTAAGGCTCATTAGTGAAGAACTACCGTTAAAGCTTGAATTTATAAAGTTTCTTCATACTTGCAAGTTTGATAGTCATGTATTTTCATCAAATGAAAGTTTGGTTAACATGGAAGACAGTGTAGAGTTTTTGTGTTTATGCTTAATGTATGTTCTATAGTCATTCTTGTTCTGGTTGCTGGTGCTTGTTTGCTTTGATATCCTTTGCTAGCCAAAAACTCTGTACTGAGCGGGAATGCTGCTCATGCATCCAAACTCCTTGAGCCAAATATCTTTCCATCAGTGTCCACCATACCTACCTATACATGGTATTTCATGCCATTCCAAGTAAATTTGTCATGTGCTACATTTAAAACTTCAAAATACTCCAATTTGTGTCTCTGTTTTTAGATCATGAGGAAGTAGTGAGGAGGTTTGTTATATCCTGTGTCAAGCAAGTTCATTTCCCCCCTTTCACCTGGTGAGCGTGGATTACGTGCTCACTTAAATTTGCCGAGAGCTAGCCAAGGGTTCCCAGCCCGCAAAATATAAATTCAACAAATCATTAATATCTCCTTCACACAATGCAACCTGAGAAATCGGTCAAACATTGGTTAGTGATAAACAAAGGAGAAAGAGGAATGTACTCGTTCCTCCATGGGAGCCGCTCTCACAAGTCTAAAATCCTTGGTTGTTACGGGGGGACTAACATATTTCTTTGCTATGGATTCGTTGACGAAAGCATGCATATCTCAAAATTGTTTTACTTCTGTTTCATAAAAAAAATAAAAAGCTCTAGCACGTGATTAATCCCTGCTTCCCTCTACGAAGGGCCTTTCTTTTACTTTATGTTGAGTCAGTTTTCCCTTTCTTTCTTTCTACTCAAAGCAAGCTTACAACACTGACTCTGGGTGCAGTTGATTATATTGCATCTTTATGCTTAATCATGATTCTTTATGTTGACATTATCTATAAGATAAGCATGTTGAAAGTTGAAGCATGTTGAAACTTGCATCATCTTTGTGTTGACTTCAAACACTTTTGACAAGAAAATATTACCTTGAAGACTTTCATGTTATGTTAATTTTTATTCTTTCATGTCTCCAAAGTACTATTCATGAAAGATTTGGCTTAGATGATGCAACTTGTTTACCTCATTGTTTGCTTGATTATCAAAAATAGACAATTGTTTTAGATCACTTTATTCATATCATGTGCTTTACATTACTATTGGATCAAGATAGACATAGACTCGAGTGAATCCGATTGATGAAGACGAATCCAGCGCTTGCGGCCCCCTACCTGGCGCGCCAGATGTCGTGTCTTGGATCACGGACACCGGGAGTAAAGGATACCCCCTTTTAAGGTTCGGCACGGGGCGCGAAGGAGGCTGGGAGACGCCCAACTTCGAGAGAACCTCATCAAGATCTCCGATCTACGTACTAGCAAGAAACACAGAGACAACAAGGAGTTTACCTAGGTTTCATGCCTCCCGAGACTAAAAGCCCTACTCCTGCATGTCTGGATTGAGTGGTTCATCATGGTATGGATTACAGAGGTGGTTGCGTGTGAAACCCGGGAGGTGTTGGCCTAGAGGTTGAAGACGAGCAGATCCTTTCCCGGAGAAGATCACCTCTCGCCTATGCTATTCTTGTCTGGTGCACTACCTAGCCTAGCCTCCGACTCTATGGAATTCTCTCTGTGTCCCGCCTATTCCTCTCCGGTGCCTCGGTCCTCCTTTTATAGGCAAGGGGATCCCACAAGGGTACCTTTGGGGGCGGAGGGGTTTTAGGCGGGAAAACCCCTCCGAGTTCTTCTTATGGGGCGACGTGGCCTCTTCTCGTCCAAGTATTCTTCTGAGGGGGGTTAGGTGCGGTCGGCCCACCTTTTTCAGGGTGGGCGGACAAAGGCTGACACCTTTAGCGACCGTGTCCCCGCGCGGTGCCTCCATCTTCTTGGCGCCCATAGTCTTCTAGGAGCTTCCAGCAGGGGCTGACAAGCCTATCCTCTTCGCACTGTACGGAGATTGGAGCCCGGGTGAGGCTGGCCTCCTGCCGGGCGTCCGGGTCCCGGGACCTCCGCGTCGTCTTCCGGGTTGAGGGTGACCCCGGAAGGCCACCCGGTCCTTAGTCGTGGTTGTCGATGCCGTCCTTGTGCGGTTGTCCTGGGGCAGATGGGGGGGCATATGCTGGTGTTGAACCCTTGCCTTGTTCGCCTTCTTGCTAGGCCCACTGGTGGTGGACCCACTTTGACCGCATCAGGGGAACCCCGTGTTCCACTGTGTGACAGTAGCCCCCGGGCATAGTCCCGGCGGGCACGTCCTTCTGCTGCTGGGGCTATGACCAAAAAGTCAAAGTGGGTCCCCGGCGTCTTGTCTTGACTATCCCGTCCCATCCATCGAGGCCGCGCTCACATGGAAGCAGCGCGAGCCCCCGGGTCTTCTTTGTCGTGGTGAACGTTGTGATCCGTGCGGATCGCCAATGTCCGTCTTGAATCCAATGGGAGGAAGCGCTCCGAGCAGAACGCCTCCCCGATCCCCGCGCCTGCCGGAGTGGTAGGGCCTTGACGCGACGCGTGGGGTGCCTTATAAGCCACGGTTCGTTGGAACTGTAGCCATTACTTCTCCCAAATCGAAGAAATCCCCAAATCGCCGTCCATCGCACTCCGCCTTCTTTCGTCTCGCCGTGCGCCGTCTTCTTCGTTTCACCGCCTGCTGTGCGCTTCCTCCTCCCACCCATGGCGCCCAAGCGGGGGAGAGGAGTGGTGAGGAAAGTGAGGCAGCCCGTCGAGAGGGAGAAAGCAGTGACGGGCCCTGCCCGGGCCGCTCCCCTCCCCCCACTGAGGGTTGCTGCTGTATTAAAATAAGTTCGGTGGTGCCCCAAGCGAAGGCGGAATTGCAGCTAGTAGAAGCTTTCCCTCGTTTAACGAACCAAGGTTTATCGAACCAGTAGGACTTTGAAATCAACAACGAGGTGAATGTTGAAGATCTCTGGCGCTTGACATTCAACAGACGTGGACCTCCACACACTCAACCAAAATACTTTGCCCCCAACGGCAGAAAGGTTGTCAATCTTTCCGGTCTCGCAGAAAACAAAGCGGTTAATTGTATGATGAAATATGAAAAGTGACCAGAGGAG
>QRDG01001112.1:0-114068 GCA_012064385.1 Puccinellia tenuiflora | reverse complement strand
CACTGGACATTCAGTCGCTTTTCCGGGGGGCCGGAGCAGTGAGGACTGGCATGGCTACCATGGCAGCTGAATTGATCTCCGATCACTACGCAAACATGAAGACGACTTCCCAAGTAAAAATCACAAACTGTGTTCCCCACTTACGGAATTGAACCTGGATTATGCAGCCGTCGATGGTATGTCTCTTACAAGATTTACCGTAAGATTAAGAGGCTCGAGATGCAGCTGCAACGCCAACCAAAGTACTGTCCCGGTTGCATAGCAACAAAAAGATCGACGACTATGCGTAGGTCGTCATACTAGGGCAATGATGTCGACGGCCGCCAGAAGGATGTGGGCGATGGCTCTGGCTAGGAGGTCAACGGCGACGATGATGGCGGCTGGAAGCAGCATGCTACTCGCTGGGGGCTCGGCTCTGGCTAGGATGTCCGGGAGGTGGGCGACGGCTCTGGCTGCAGGGACGACATCGACCACCACGACGACGGCGCCTCTGGCTGGAAGGAGGTGGGCGAGGGCTGGGACGTCGACCGCCACGAGGACGGCGGTGCACGTACGACTGGCTGGGGGGACGTCGGCACTGGCGGGGCAGCCGGCGTTACTGGCTGGGGCGATGGAGCAAGGCCGTCGTCGTCGATCGTCGACGACGGCAAGTAGTATACTACTGGTGCGCGGTGATCGCGCGCGGCACCGCGCCTGCAGAGCACGCGCAGAACCTCTCTCTCTTTTGTTGTAAGTATATATTATTAGCAAACATGCAATGTTTAAAGATCGATGCAAACAGTTTATATGGTTGCAGTAGTACGATCGATCGACATCGCGATCTCTGTTTATATATATTACTTGCCTTTGCATGCATGTGTTTTGAGTCCATCGATCGATCGATCTGTTAGACGACCGTAGTGCCGGTTATAATTATAGGCCATCTCAGATATTTGTAAACTACGACGGACACAAATGTCAACCGTCTCAAATATATTTGTAGCCGGCCAGTATTCTTGGTTGTCTCCAATGTACATAAAATTGGAGACGCGCAGTAATATGAACCGTCTCAATTGATATCAGAGACGGACAGGAAGTTTTGACCGTCTGAGGGCATCTTTCCGAGACGGCTCATTTTAATTTTTATCTAACCGACTCTAGGTCCCGTCTACGAAAGTCAAGTTTCTACTAGTGAATGTTGAAACTTGCATCTTCCTTTGTGTTGACATCAAATAATTTTGACAAGAAAATATTACCTTAAAGACTTTCATGTTATGATCAATCTTTATTCTTTCATGTCTCCAAAGTACTATTCATGAAAGGTTTTTCTTCAATGATGCAACTTGTTTACTCATTATTTGCTTGATTATCAAATATAGACAATTGTTTTGGATCACATTATTCATATCATTTGCTTTACATTACTATTTGATCAAGGTTATGCTAGTAGCATGTCTCATCAAAAATTATTTTGTTTATCACTTACCTACTCGAGCACGAGTAGGAGTTAAGCTTGGGGATGCAGATACGTGTCAAACGTATCTATAATTTTTGATTGTTCCATGCTAGTTATATGCCATTGTTACATGTTTTTACTATCTAATTACATCATTTTTAGGCTTTTTGATGGACTAACGTATTGACAAGATGCCCAGTGCCAGATCCCTAGTTTTGTTGTTTTCTATTCAGAAAAGTTACTTCTGGAAATATTCCGGAATTGGATGAAACTTTTTGGGATTTTTTATTCGACAAGATACAGAAGTGGACCAAAGGGGACCTAGAGGGGCCACCGACAGGCCAGGGGCGACCCCCAGCCACGGCCAAAGGTGGGGTCGCGGCCAGGACCCGCCCCTGGGCCTGGAGGATCCCCTCGGCTCCCCTTGACGCCTATAAAATCCTAAAAACGCTAAAATATTAGGGGCGGCAATTATTTTCCAGAAACACGACCCGACGCCGCCGCCTCCTCGAAACCTAATCCGGGGAGATTCTGAAGCTGCTCCCGGCACGCTGCCGGAGGGGAGATCAATCCTGGAGGGCTCTACATTGCCATGCCTTCCACCGGGATGAAGTGTGAGTAGTTCCACCTTGGACTACGGGTCCATGGCAGTAGCTAGATGGTTGTCTCTCTCCCTTGTGCTTCATGTTTATGATCTTGTGAGCTGCCCTACATGATCAAGATCAACTATTTGTAATGCTATATGATGTGTTTGTTGGGATGCGATGGATTATGAAGTTATGTTCAGATTGTGCATGGTTTCTTAGTTATTAATTTATGTTCTTGCATGCTCTCCGATGTATGTAGTTGTTTTGGCCAAGTGATTGCTTATGTCTCCAAGAGAGAGTATTTATGCTAGATAGTTGGTTCATGCCCCCTCTTGTGCCTGGCACGAGTGACAGAAACATCTAAGGACGAGGGTGTGCTGTTGCGACTAAGGGTAAAACAGAGGTGTTTATATCTACGTGATTATAAATATTGCTTACTTAATACGCTTTACTTAATATAATTGTCTGTCGCTTGCGACTTAATACCGATGGGTAGCGATCCCTAGGTGGACTTTTTCGACAAAGATGCTGCTGGATGACGGTCTTTGTTCTTTGTTGTGATTCCTACATGAATATTACCGTGAACACTTTGATATAGCTAGATTAAGTTTGTGTCATAATTCTGTCAATTGCCCAACTGTAATTTGTTTACCTTTCATATGAGTGTTTTATTTATTGGAGAGACACCACTAGTGAACCCATGGCCCCCGGTCCATCTTTTTACATTGTTTACAACCTCATTTACTTGCTTTCCTTAATCACTTGCTCGCTGGTCCATTTTCATAAATTATTTCACTACATTATACGTTTAACCGCTTTGTTTTCAGCAGACCGGGAAGATTGCAACCTTCCTGCCGTTGGGGGCAAAGTAATTGTTTGAGTGTGTGCAGGTCCACGTTCGTTGACGTTTCAGGGCCAGAGATTGTTGACGGGCACCTCGTTGTTGATTTCAAAGTCCTACTGGTTCGATTAAACCTTGGTTCTTCACTAAGGGGAAAGCTGCTACTCGCTACATCCATGTCTTCGCTTGGAGCACCACCCAACTATATTATCACCATCAAGCAGTTTTTCTGGCGCCGTTGCCGGGGATCGAAGAAACATTCAGTCCCGTCAACTACGCCATCATCATTGGATCTCAATTATTGTGAGAAACTCGATCGTAGGTAGGAGGAGTTGGAGGAGCATAGGTTGGTGGATGATTCCATCCCGATTTGGTGCCACAAGCAACCATAGGGCATCACGTGATGGAGGACTCTTCCGAAACTCTGCGCGAATGTCAGGGACGGTCATGGCTCTGCCGCAAGATGGAGCTTAAGGATGCCGGTCTTAGACTCTGCAAGAAGCATAGGGCCGCGTGGCTACTACCCACGTTGCGGTGCCTCGGGCTCCGGCCAGCCATCCTCCACCAACTATGCCGACATCCGGTTTCCTGGAAGGGCGGAACCATTGACTATGCAACTGCCGACGACATATCCTAGGATGCGGAGAACATTTAGTTTAATAGTTATTATATGTTTAGTGTATTTTACATATATGTAAGAGAGGTAACATTTGAGTTAAGCTATATTGATATTAAGTAATGCTAATGATACTTTTGTATACAAATAATGTGTCAGCGAAATGTTTGATCAATATTTCTGTGAGTCCTTTTCTTAGTACACATTTGGAATTACACTCGTAAGATATGGAGCAAAAATGCATCCACAATCAATGTATTCATTCAAAATAACTTTTGTGCAATGTGTTGAGTATACAGTTTTTGAAAACAATTTTGTTTTGAACCTTGCTGCCATAGGGGAAACCCCTACGGTGTATTTTTTTATTAAATATATTTACATACAAAAAGATGGCACAAAGAGTCAAAACAAAATGACTCAAGCAAGGAAAGAAAATAAAGAAAAGCTTAGGCAAAGGTTGAAGACACCCGATCCACTAGAGGCTGAACAATTGTGGCTTTAACTATGTATTGGTGGAGTAGAATATCTTCCTTGGCACGCCTTTTCCAGTTTAAAAAGGAAGAATTTTCTATATGAAAAATAAAGTTATTTCTCTCCTTCCAAATATTCCATGCAACAGCTGCAAAGATTTCCACTAAGCTAGGATCAAAAAAGGAGCTCATTGCCAACAGTAATCTTGGTTTCACTAACTCAGACATGTTCTAGGAGATGCCAACAAATTCCCAGCAAGCTTTGGAAAAATCACAAGTAAAAAGCATATGCTTGCTGTCTTCCAACTTATTTCTGGAGCATAGGAAACATGATGGGCCTCTATCAAACTGCCAATGTTTTCTCAACATCAAAGCTTTGGTGTCCAAACGTTCACACACGAGAAGCCAATAGAAACGTTCAGTTTTGGCAGGCAGTTCGACTTCCATATCTTTATGAGTGTTTTGTCCTCAGGAATGTGTCGGCACAGTGGAAACCAGGGTACCACGGGCCGGCCTGCCAGGGCCCACAACATTCTTCAGAAGATTTTGCTAAGGACCAGGCTCTCCAAGCCTGGTGAGCCTCGCGAGGGGTTTTTTCCCTCGCGAGGGACCTCTCCTCCTCGCCGAGGGTTTTTCCTCGGCGAGGGACCTCTCCTCGAGAGGGCATCTCAGATGCCACCTGCAAATTCTGCTAAGGACCAAGCCGAAGGGCTCGGCGAGGCCTTCGGCCTCGCGAGGGTTCCTTCCTCTCGAAGCTGGCTCTGCCTCCGCGGCAGAGCGCACATGGGCTCTGCACCCTCCGCAGAGTGACGACCGCGCCAGCGTGCGGTGACGGCAGCGCCACAGTTGCCGTTCTTATGTATAAAGGAGTCAACAAAGCTGCACCAAGCAAAGTAGCCCCAAGGATTGCCACTTTGGTGATAAGGGAACCGTCTGCAGCTACCCTCCAAGGGCGATGTCACCGTGGGACCCGTCCCACCTCCGCAGCGCCAGCCCACCGTCCTGGTTGGACGGTGGCTTTTCCAGCTTTGGTGACACCGCCCCTGCGATGGACCGCGTCCATGGACTCCACCTTTATTGTGCACCTGTCCTCCTCTTTCGTCGCCATGTGGTAACCCTTCCCGCCAAGATATTTGGGGGAAGAGGTCCGAGACACCAATAAAAGGAGGGGGAGCACGTTCGGGCAGAGGGTTCACAATCTTGGAGCTTAGACCAAAACCCTAGGTTTGAATCTTGGTTGGAAGTTCTGAGTTCTAGGGTTAGCCATTGTAGCCACCTTGAGCTCGCCAAGCTCGCTCTGTACTGAAACCTCTCCAAGCAAGTGCAATACACCAGAAGCAGGACGTAGGGGTTTTACCTCACCTAGAGGGCCCTGAACCTGGGTAATACCGTGCGTTCATCTCTGCAGTGCTGTCCCGCAGCGAGCTCGATGAGCATCGTCGCCGAGGCATGTTGAGGGTTGTTTGATTCCGTGTTCAGCCCCTTACTCGATCCTTGTGAGACACACCTAGTTCCTGGGACAGTTCTCCGACATTTGGCGCGCCAGGTAGGGGGCTGAGGCGCATCTTCAACCTCGACACCGCCATGGCCGGCATCTCTCGCGCCGAACGTCTCGCTCGCCGGACGGCCAGCGCCGCCACCGCTCCCGCTGGCAACCCACGCGGCCGCCCGCGCGGGAGTGCTGCTCCGGAGCGCCACGTCGACCCCGAGCCCCGCGTCGAGCACCCGGAGGACGACGACAACGACCACGCCGAGGACGACCTCGGCGAAGAGGAGGCTTCCTCCCTGCACCCATCGCGGGACCGTGCTGCCTCCTCGCTGGGCCGCCCTGCGCCCAGCCCGGCAACTGCGCTTCTCATGGCGCAGGAGCTGCTGCAATACCGCCCCATGCCGGAGGCCCAAGAAGCCTGGCTCAACCGCCTCTCCGAGCTCGTCGGCGCCGCTCGGGTCGCCGCTCCTGCACCGTCTCGTTCGTTCGTTCTCTCTGCACGCGCAGGGGACGTGGCGCACGGCGCGCCGCATGCACCTCCTCGCCACCCCGCGCCCGCTCCAGCTCCACCAGCTCCACCGCAACCTGCTCCAGCCGGGGCTCCTCCTCGCGACAACCGTGCTGCGTCGCACGCGTCGTCGCCACATGACTGCCAAATCGTGCAGCGAGCCCCGGAGGACGCACGCGTGAGCATCGAGCGCAACCAGGATCGCCACAACCGCGCCGTCCATGACGTCGCCACCGCGGGGCGCCACCTCCGCGCCACCCTCGCCAATGGCCCGGTCACCTACGGCACGACGGCCGCATTCACTCACAGCCTCCGTTGCATCGTCTGGCCGGTCAAGTTCAGGCCGAGTGAACTAGCCTGATCAATAGTCGAGAAAGCGGATCTTCCTCCGCGCTACGACGGCAAGAACAACCCCCTGGAGTTCCTCCAGCTCTACACTTTGGCCATCCAAGCCGCGGGGGGCGACGACAAAGTCATGGCGAACTGGTTCCCCATGGCCCTCAAGGACTCCGCGTCCTCGTGGCTCACAAACCTCCCCGCCGAGTCCATCAACACCTGGGAAGACCTCTGCCGGTGCTTCGTCGCCAACTTCAAGGGCACGTACGAGCGCGGCCTCACGTACAACGACCTCCGCGCCGTACACCAGAAGCCTGGCGAGACCCTCCGCAAGTACATCCAGCGCTTCAGCCAGGTGCGCAACAAGATTCCCAATGCCACCGACGCGCAGGTCATCTCGGCCTTCCAGACTGGAGTCACGGATGTGCGGATGCTCGAGAAGCTTGGTATCCACGACAACATCACCACCGTCGTCAAGCTCTTCGACTTGGCGGACAAGTGCGCCAAGGCTGAGGAGGGCCGCTTGTTCGTCAAGAACGAGCCAGGGGACCCCCGCCGAGGGGTCCAAGAAGAAGAAGAAGTCCACCGAGAAGCGCAAGACCACTGCGGTCCTCGCGGCTGAGCCTGACGCGAAGCAGCCTCGCGCTGCCACTCCAGCCGCGGGACCCGGGAAGAAAGATGATCGTCCCTTCTGCATCTACCACCACAGGCATTCCCATGCCACCGAGGACTGCTACGACCTCAAGAGGCTTCACGAGGCTCGTGAGGCTAATGAGCGGCAGCGAGGTCGCGGCCGCGGCGGCCGCGAAGGGCGACGCTGCAACAACAACAACTACAACGACAACTACCAGCAGAACCCTCAAGCCAACGCCGCCCAACCCGTGAACGACAACCTCCCTGCCGAGACTCCTGAGGGCTACCAGGTGTCTCGCGGGGCCGATTGCATCCTCGGCGGGGCTCAGGCCCCCAGCTCCAACCGCCACTTCAAGCAACTCGCTCGCGAGGTCGCGGCAGCGCTTCCCGGGGTTGAGGCCTCCAGGCCCCTCAAGTGGTCCTAGTACCCCATCACTTTCGACTCCAGCGACCACCCCAAGTCCACCTCAACTGTTGGCACCATCCCGCTGGTTTGGACCCCCACCATCAACAACATTGCAGTCTCTAAGACGCTCATCGATGGGGGTGCAGGCCTCAACGTCATCTCTGTCGAGACTTTCGAGAAGCTGCAGGTGCCCTACGAGCGGCTCATGCCCACCAGGCCCTTCTCGGGGGTGACAGAGGGCCTCACCACCCCTTTGGGGTAGGTGAGGCTCGCGGTCACTTTCGGCACGCAGGCCAACTACCGCACCGAGCTGATCGACTTCGACGTCGCACACATTGGCCTGCCCTACAACGCCATCCTCGGCTACCCCGCCCTCGCCAAGTTCATGGCGGTGACCCACCACACCTACAATCTCGTCAAGCTCCCTGGCTCGGGTGGCACCATCGTCATCTGCGGCATGGTCTCAGACGCCCTGTACGTTGCGCAAGCGGCCTACAAGGCTGCCGCGGTGGCGTCACCCGCTGACGAGGATGAGGAACCCCTCCCGAGGCCCCCCGCGAAGAAGAAGCAGTTGTTCTCTCAGGAGAAGGCCGCGACAAAGAAAGTGCCTCTTGAGGCAAATGGCTCGGGGCTAGCATCACCATTGGCACCAATTTGCCTCCCAAATAGGAAAGCGCGCTCGTCGCCTTCCTCAGGGCAAACTCTGACATGTTCGCATGGACACCATCAGATATGTCCGGAGTACCGAGGGAGGTGATCGAGCACCACTTAGCCATGTGTCCAAACGCACGCCCCGTGAAGCAAAAGGCGCGGTGCCAGGCGCCAGAGAAGCACGATTTCATCGTCCAAGAAGTTGAAAAGTTGAAGAAAGCCAGCATCATCAAGGAAGTTGTCCATCCTACTTGGCTCGCCAACGGTGTGGTCGTCCCCAAGCACATCGGAGGAAGCCGCCTCTGCATCGACTTCACCGACCTCAACAAGGCCTGCCCCAAGGACCCCTATCCCCTCCCGAGGATCGACCAGATCGTGGACTCCACCGCCGGCTGCGCACTCCTCTATTTTCTGGATGCCTTCTCAGGCTATCACCAGATCAAGATGGCGAAGGAGGATGAGGAGAAGACAGCATTTCTCACCCCTTGCGGTGTGTTTTGCTACGTCTGCATGCCCTTTGGCCTGAAGAACGCCGGCGCCACTTTCCAGCGCCTCATGAGAATGGGAAAATTTTGTTTTTGCCACACTGGTTTTTGCCGTTTTTGCTTTTGCCACTCTAAATTTTGACATTTTGCTTTTGCCACACTTTTGCATGTAGAGAGTGGCAAAAGCAAAATGGGCAAAAACCAGTCTGGGTGGCAGTTTTGCCTGTGAAGCGTGGCAAAAGCAAAATGTCAAAATTTAGAGTGGCAAAAGCAAAATGGGCAAAACAAAATGGGCAAAAACAAAATTGTCCCCATGAGAATCGCCTTGGGGGCTCAAATGGGAAGGAATGCAGAGGCCTACGTCGACGACATCGTGGTCAAGACCCGTGAAGAGGACACGCTCATCAAGGACCTCGAGGAGACCTTTGCTAACCTATGCAAGGTGAACATCAAGCTGAACCCCGCCAAGTGCGTATTCGGGGTCCCTTCAGGCAAGCTCCTCAGGTTCCTGGTGTCTCATCGCGGCATTGAAGCAAACCCTGACAAGATCAGAGCCATAGAAGAGATGCAGCCTCCTCGTCGCCTCAAGGACATGCAGTGCTTAGCGTGATGTATGGCCAGCCTTGGCCGATTCATCTCCAAGTTCGGCGAGAGGGCGCTGCCATTTTTCAAGATCATGAAGAGATCCGGTCCTTTCAAGTGGACTCCTGAAGCAGCAAAGGCCTTTGAGGACCTGAAGAAATACCTGGCGAGCCCACCCATCATGGTTGCCCCACGCCCTCGCGAGCCTCTGAAGCTGTATCTTGCAGCCACTCCTCAGACGGCAAGCGCGGTCTTGGTGGCTGAAAGGGAAGAGCTAATCCTCGCCAAGCAGAGCCCTGCCTCGCCAAGCCCAGAACTCCTCGACAAGGAAGTAGCCTCGTCAAGCCTCCAGCCTCATACCGAGCCTCTACAAGAGGGGCCCCAAGAAAACCTCGACAAGGACTCCACCGAGCCTCGAGAGGAGCCAACCGTCGCCACGCCAACAACTACCCTCGTCGAGCATCCCGTGTACTTCGTCAGCACAGTGCTACGGGACGCTCGCGAGCGCTACCCCATGCAGCAAAAGCTCCTCTTCTCGCTCCTCAGCGCCTCCAGGAAGCTGCGCCACTACTTCCAGGGTCACCCCATTAAGGTGGTCACCTCATACCCCCTGGAGCAAGTCCTGCGCAACCCAAACGCAACAGATCGTGTCGCAAGCTGGGGCATCGAGCTACAACCTTTCGAGCTGGAGTTTGACACCACAAGGGTCATCAAGGGCAGGGCGCTAGCTGATTTCATGGCCGAATGGACGGACACGCGTGAAGAAGAGCCTCAAGAGGAGGAAGCCGCAGCCTCAGGAGGGGCGGAGCCCAGCCACTGGACCATGCACTTCGACGGCGCCTTCGCGGCCCGGAGTGCAGGGGCTGGTGCTGTCCTCACCTCACCGACAGGCGACAAGCTCTACTACGCCATCCAGCTGTGCTTCAAGGACAACGACAAGGTCTCCAACAACATTGCTGAATACGAAGGCCTCCTCGTCGGGCTCAGAGCTGCTATCGCCCTCGGCATCAAGCGCATCCTCATCAAGGGCGACTCTCAGCTCCTCGTCAACTTCTCCAACAAAAGCTACACGCCTAAGGACACCTACATGGTGGCCTACCTTGAAGAGGTACGCAAACTCGAGAAACACTTCAGGGGCATGGAGCTCAAGCATATCCCACGAGGAGAGAACCAAGAAGCAGACGAACTCGCCAGGCGAGTAGCAAGAAGGGAAGCCCAGAAGCGCCCGGAGTGTTCGAGGAGAGACTCGCCAAGTCCTCGGTCAAGCAACCAGCGGTCAGCACGAGCATCAACGAGGAGCTCCCACCAGCCCCATCAAGTGGAGCACCAAACTGCGGGCTGCCCTCAGGCGATCGCTTGCTGATGACCCTGGTACGCCAAGACACTGGTTGGATCGACGAGATCAAGAACTACCTGCAAAATCGAGTCCTCCCCGAAGAAGATGCAGAAGCCGAAAGAGTTGCTCGCCAGGCCAAGTCCTACTGCCTCCACGACGGAGACCTATACCGTAAGCGCCCCAATGGGGTTGCGTTGCGGTGCGTTCCTGCCGAGGAAGGCCGCCAGCTCATCAACGACATCCACAGCGGAGAGTGCGGCCACCATTCATCCTCACGCACCCTTGCAGGCAAGGTCTTCCGAAGTGGCTTCTACTGGCCTTCAGTGCTTCAAGATGCAGCCGCAATCGTCCAATCCTGCGACGCCTGCCAATTCCACGCCAAGCAGATCCACCAACCCGCGCAAGGACTCCAAACCATCCCGCTCTCCTGGCCGTTCGCGGTCTGGGGGCTGGACCTCCTGGGACCCTTCCCGCGAGCGCTCGGGGGCTACCGCTACCTCTACGTCGCCATCGACAAATTCACCAAGTGGCCTGAGGTGGAACCCGTGCGCACCATCCCGGCGAAATCAGCGGTGAAATTCATCAGGAGCTTGGTCTGCCGCTTTGGCGTGCCCAACCGCATCATCACCGACAACGGCTCACAATTCATCAGCGGCGCCTTCAAGTCCTACTGCGGCAGCCTCGGCGCCCAAATCTGCTATGCCTCGGTGGCTCACCCACGAAGCAACGGGCAGGCTGAGCGAGCCAACACCGAGGTGCTCAAGGGCCTCAAGACGAGAAGCTTCAACCGCCTCAAGGCCAGCGGCAAGCACTGGATCGATGAGCTCCCCTCGGTGCTCTGGTCCATCCGCACCACGCCAACAAAGCCAACTGGTGAGACGCCGTTCTCCCTCGTCTATGGTGCTGAAGCCGTCCTCCCAGCGAGATCACCCACGGCTCTCCGCGAGTCTTGGCCTTCAAGGCGGCTGAGCAGGACGAACTCCGCAACCATGATCTGCTGCTGCTCGAGGGGCTCCGCCGCAATGCGGCCCTGAGAGCGGCAAGGTACCAGCAAGACCTCCATCGCTACCACAGCCGCCACATCCGCCTGCGCACTCTTGAAGCAGGAGACCTTGTCCTGAGGAGAATCCTCTCCAGGGCAGGCCTCCACAAGCTCTCGCCAATGTGGGAAGGACCCTACAGAGTCGTGCACATCGCCAGGCCTGGCTCCGCACGGCTCGAGACGGAGGACGGCATCCCTGTCGCCAACCCCTGGAACATCCAGCACCTGTGCAAGTTCTACCCCTGATCGTCCTCGACGAGCAATTTTTTGCATCAAGGGAGAGCCTCGCGCCATCATCCTCCACGAGGAAAAACTTCGGGCTCCCCTCTCTACTATACATTGTCGCGGGCCGTTCGAGAAGACTCCCAAGCCACCACGCCTCGGCAAGGTGACTTCTTCAAGCACCATGCCTTGGCGAGGTGGATCCCCATGCCCAGCCATGGTGGACCGCAGGCTCTAAAAGCCACCCCCGCATAGGGGCCCCCTCTCTGAGCTCTCTCTACATGCGTCGCCTCGGGCCGCGAGAGTTTCAGCCACTCCATGTGGAACCCCATGCCCAGACATGGCGGATTTTGTATTTCTGGCCACGCCAGTGTAATGAACCTCTGTTTCAGGTCACCTTGAACCTTTGCGCTTCGCGCCAGCATATGTTGTTGCTTTGGTAAGCATTTATGTTATTGCTTTTCATCCTTGCTCGTATGATCCCTCCTGTGTATATCGCGAGCGGGGGCTAAGCATGGTGCCTGTGCCTCGGGAGCATCCCATCAGTGCCTCAAACCCAAGGAATCCGAGCTCTGAACTCACGGGTCAGCTCTCATGCATGTCAACTCCTAAGGAGCTCTGAACTCATGGACCGGCTCCCATGCACGTCAACACACCAAGGACCTTGGTGCCTGTTCTCCTCGTGAGACACACATGAAGGAACCTACGAGCACACATGAAGTTATCTAGCTATGTATTGCTTGTGGGTATGCCTATCTGTCCAAACGCAGGAAAGCAGGTTCAAAACAAGCCTCAGGCAACCTCGAGAGGAAAACGCCTCACCAGGGAACCAACACCCTCTCCAAGGCAAAAACGCCTCGTCAGGGAGCCAACACCCTCTCCAAGGCGAAAAACGCCTCACGAAGCTAAGTCCAAACACTTGGTTAAAATTTCCTTTCGCTGGTTTTTGTCCCTCGAGCCTCTTTTCTCTCTCCTATGCCTCATGGGCTGCTTGCACGTTAAAGGGGAGCCCCGAGCATCGCGCCTCGGGAGCTCTTACCTCTCGAGGCCTCACGCACCCCCGGCCTTGTGGAGCCCTGACTCTCACATACCGAAGCGGTGGTGGTGTAGCGCTAAGAGAGGGACCTAAGACGTAGAGCGAAAAAGACATGAAGAGGAAAGATAAAAGCCTCCCGAGGGAAATTCACCAAGCACATTAAAATGACACTTAAACAAGTCTTTACAAAAGTTTTACAAGCAAAATGCTAAGGTAATGTGTGCCACAGGAAAAGCTCAGGCCGTCGGGCCTCCCGAGGTGCCCTCGTCGCCCACGGCGGTGCGTTCCTCCTCCTCCGAGGCGTCCTCTTCGCCGTCGTCTTCGCCTTCCTCAACCTCGGCTTGGTCGAATAGCTTGGCGTACTCCTCGGCGGCCTTCCACATCCTGTCGCTCAGCACGACGCGGCTGTTGAGGTCGACCGGCACCGTCACGGCCTCGAGGTCAAGCGAGGGATGGAGCCTCGCAAGGTTGGCAAAGATGCGGCAGGTGGCGAGGACGAGGAGATCGCGGCTGTCCTCCACGACACGCTCGTTGAAGTCCTTCGCGGCCTCTTCAAGCTTTGCAAGGAACTGCTCGAAGAAGAACGTGTACGCGGCCTCGTCGTCGCTCCCCCCTGCGGCAAGGGAGGGGACCTCGGTCCCCAGACGGTCCCCAACGGCGCGCGCGCGGAGCACCAGGTCTTGGAGCATGCGCTGGCGCTGGCGCGTCATGGTCCGGCCGATCTCCGCGTTGTCCCGTGCCTCCTCCACGAGGTTCACGACCGGCCCCACCTGCTGGTGGAGCTCGCTCAGGTCCTTCTCCAGGGCGGCGGCTTTCCCTTCCGCGCGAGCCTGGGCCTCCCTGGCGCTCTGAAGGCGGGAGGCCATCCGCTTCTCCTCCTTCTCGAGCTCCTTGACGCGGTTTTGGAGCTCGTCGCGTTTCGCCTTGAAGCGCTCCTCCTGCTTCTTGGCCTTCTCGTCATAGTCCTTGGCGAGGTCTAGGCGGATGAGCTTGACCCTATCGTCGGCCTCTTCCTGGATTTTCTTCTGCTTCGCCGCGAAGTCGGTGTTGGCCGTCTTGAGGCGATCTGCGTAAGTAGCTTCATCCTTGCCACCCGGCCCTCGCGAGCCTTCAGCTGCTCCTCGCGGGTGGACTGATCCGCCTCAAGTTGCTGGACCTACTCCTCGCGCCGGCGCAGTTCCAACTCGCGGGGGAGAGCTATCCCTCGCGTCACGTGAGCTCTGCCTCGCGCTGCGCTTGCTACTTCTCGCGGGCGTCCAGCCTCTCGCGGAGCTCCTTCAAGCTGCTCTCCACGGTTTTGGAGTGCGTGATGAAGTTTTGCTCCAAGGCTGCAACCTCTTGTCGCTTGGAGGCGGTTTCCGCCTCGAGCGCCTCCCGTGCGGCATCCAGCTGATCCATGGTCTCCGCCGCCTCCCGCTTCACGCTGTCGCGGGTCTCTTCGGCGAAGTGCATGGCCTCCTGGCGTGCCGCCTGGGCCGCCGCGTCCTGCCGGCGGCAGCTCTCCACGCTCTCGCGGAGGAGGGCCCAGCCCTCGTCGAGTCTCGCCCGCTCCTCCGCCCTGGTGAGCTCCTCTTCGGCGAGCTGCGCCTCCAGCTCGTCGAGCGTCCGCCGCGCCTGGCTGAGGACGGCGTGGCGGCGAACTGCTTGGCGCCGCGGCTCCCGCAGCGCCAAGGTCCCCGCACTGCTGCGGGCATAGAGGCACCCTGCCTCGGGCTCACGGCCGCATCTGGTGCGGCCTGGGGGCTCGTCTGGGCACCTCCTTCGCTGCCCACGTCAGGAGCCCTCTGGGGGCTGAGCATCCTCTCGCCCCCGGCTCCGGCGTACGTGGGCTCCGGAGGCGCCTCCACCTCCTGCTCCTCAGGGGCGTTTTCCGCCCCTTCCGTGGTGGCCGCGCCTGCCGTGGCCTCGGGTACGTCAGCCCATCTTGTGGGAGCCTCCTCCCCCGGAGGCGGCTCCATGATGATCTCTTCGACATCCTCCTCCTCCTCCATCGCCTCCTGCTGTACGGGAGGAGTGGCGGCCCGAGCTGGTGACGGCGCCACCTCTTCGATCACCTCCTCTGCGCGGTGCTCAACCGCGGGAGGAGTGGCGGCCCGAGCTGGCGATGACGCCGCCTCTTCAACCACCTCCTCCGCGCGGTGCTCACCCACGGGAGGAATAGCCACCTGCTGCGGCTCGTCAGCCGCGGGCGTCTCCACGGCGACGCTGGCGGTCTCCCCAAGTTTGCGGAGCCGCCGCCTCTTCGGCGCCGCAGGTTTGCTGAAAGAAAGGCAAGTGGAAGATCCTTCAGGAGGGTCTTCAAAATGCTAAATGGAAAGAAGGGAAATCAAGACTTACTCGTCGGCCATCCTCCACACCTTCTTCTTCGCCATCAGCGGAGGAGGGCTGTTCGCCCTGGTTTCCTCCCGAGGCGCCTCTGCCTCCTCGCGAGGAGCGCCCCTCGCGGCTGCGGCATTCCTGTCGTGGACGGCCTTGGAGCGGGGCTCGCAGCGTCCTCCCGTGCCGCCGCTTCTCTCCTCCTCTGTGGTGTGTCGGGAGGGAGCCACGCGGAAGGCACCCTCGTCATCGCTGGAGGAGATCACCTGGAGGTCCTCGCCAGCCGGTGCGCTCCTTGAGGAGCCCGCGTCGCCTCCCGAGGGGTCGGCGCCTCTCGAGGCCTCGTCCTCGCCAAAGGGGTCAGCGCCTCTCGAGGCCTCATCCTCGCCAGAGTCTTCAGCCTCGTCCGGCTCCGGCGACTCGTCCATATGCTCCGGCTCCACCGCCCACGGGTTGGTGCGGGGCCCGCGGTGTCCTGCGGGCACGATCCCCCCATTCGTTGAATATAGGCAGGCGCCTGCGATGCTCGTGCACGCTCTCTTCAACAAAGCTGAAGAGCGTCTTGGCCTCGTCGCAGGTGGGGGATGGGATGTCCGTTGTGGCGAAGAGGATCCCCATGACCTAGTACAGCACCTCCGGTGTGAAGCTGTCCGCGCACAGGCGCATCCTGTCCTCCCTTCCTGTGTACTGCCACACCGGCTCTGAATGCCACTGGAGGGGGGCGATTCGGCGCCTCGTGAAGTCCTTCGCCACCATCTAGCCGGTGACTCCGGCCTCGCGAAGCCTCCATATGCACTCATACACCGCTTCAAGCTTCGGGCCCTCGAAGCCTGCGCTCGCCCAGCACGCCCACTTCCTCGGGGCGCCATGGGCACCTCCAGGAGAGGGTTGGTCCCCTTGGTGTCGACGAAGAACCATCGCTTGCGGAAGTCCTCCACCTTCTTCGTCACCTTGGTGATGGCGTTCTCACCGCACCATGCGATGGGAATGTAGTTCTCGCTTCCGATCCGCTCGTTCGGCGCGGTGGACCGGAGGGAATAGAAGCTGCGGAAGAGCGCCGCCGAGGGACGGATGCCAATGTAGGCCTCACAGAGGTAGGCGAAGATGGAGAGAATGAGGATGGAGTTGGGATGAAGATGGAGGAGTTGGATCTGGTACACCTCCAAAATCCCCAGGAGGAAGTCGGAGAAAGGAGGAACAAGACCGGCGTAGAGAGTTTGAAGGAAGATGGGGTAGTACCCCTCGGGAAGCCTGCTGCCGGCCGGTCTCATGTCGGTGGCGCCGTGCTCGCGGCCGCCAGGTGGCGCACTTTCTCAATCGCCGCCGAGTGGATGCGGGTCTTCGGCAGCGCCCCCTCGAGCGCAGCACCCCGCGCCATCGCCGCAGACTTGCCGGCCGGCATCGTGGCCTTGCCCTTCTGGTCAACGGTTGCTTTCTTGGGCGCCATGGTCGCAGGAGAAGGAGATCTTGGAGGCGGAGCGCTCTGGGAAGAAGAAGATGCTTTTGGGGGAAGCGAGCGGCGGAGTTATGTGAGAAGTGAAGGGCGTTGTCTGTGCGCGCAGGCTTTATTGGCCAATAAACCAAGGACGTGGCGGGCCCCACCGGGTCGCCCATTGAAGACGAGGAGATCGTGGCCTCGGGCGCAACCGCTGCGCCCCACGTGTCACGGCCCAGCCAGGCATCATTGGGCCCTCGACACTTCGCCTCCATCCATGGGCTTCGGCGTGCCCATCGCGGGCCCGGGGGCTACTGTCGGCACAGTGGAAACCAGGGTACCACGAGCCAGCCTGCCAGGGCCCACAACATTCTTCAGAAGATTTCGCTAAGGACTAGGCTCTCTAAGCCCGGCGAGCCTCGCGAGGGTTTTTTCCCTCGCAAGGGACCTCTCCTCCTCGCCGAGGGTTTTTCCTCAGCGAGGGACTTCTCTTCGAGAGGGCATCTCGGATGCCACCTGCAAATTCTGCTAAGGATCAAGCCGAAGGGCTCGGCGAGGACTTTGGCCTCGCGAGGGTTCCTTCCTCTCGAAGCTGGCTCTACCTCCGCGGCGGAGCGCACATGGGCTCTGCACCCTCCGCAGAGTGACGACCGCGCCAGCGGGCGGTGACGGCAGCGCCACAGTTGCCGTTCTTATGTATAAAGGAGTCAACAAAGCTGCACCAAGCAAAGGATCCCCAAGGATTGCCACTTTGGTGATAAGGGGACCGTCTGCAGCTACGCTCCAAGGGCGACGTCACCGTGGGACCCGTCCCACCTCCGCAGCACCAGCCCACCGTCCTGGTTGGACGGTGGCTTTTCCAGCTTTGGTGACACCGCCCCTGCCATGGACCGCGTCCATGGACTCCACCTTTATTGTGCACCTGTCCTCCTCCTTCGTCGCCATGTGGTAACCCTTCCCGCCAAGATATTTGGGGGAAGAGGTCCGAGACACCTATAAAAGGAGGGGGAGCACGTTCGGGCAAAGGGTTCACAATCTTGGAGCTTAGACCAAACCCTAGGTTCGACTCTTGGTTGGAAGTTCTGAGTTCTAGGGTTAGCCATTGTAGCCACCTTGAGCTCGCCAAGCTCGCTCTGTACTAAAACCTCTCCAAGCAAGTGCAATACACCAGAAGCAGGACGTAGGGGTTTTACCTCACCTAGAGGGCCCTGAACCTGGGTAATACCGTGCGTTCATCTCTGCAGTGATGTCCCACAGCGAGCTCGATGCGCATCATCGCCGAGGCACGTTGAGGGTTGTTTGATTCCGTGTTCAGCCCCTTACTCGATCCTTGTGAGACACACCCAATTCCTGGGACAGTTCTCCGACAGAATGCACTGGAACATATATGCATAAAACTCTGCCGAGGAGAAAGATGATTTTCCCCAAACAAAAGATCTGGTGTCATTCTCATTTGCCGAGTTGATGTGCTCTTGGTAGAAGGTTTGCAATTGTTGACATTCCTCATATGCTTGAATGGAGAGAGGAAGAGTGAACAGGGAGCTCTGTACCTCTAAATTTTAAAAAGCTTGGACACTTATATCTTATTTAACTTTGAAGGAAAATAGGTGGGGTAAAGTGTCAGCCAAGAGGTCATCCCCAACCCAAAAATCCTTCCAAAGAAGAATAGTGGATCCATCTCCAACCAAACAAGTGGTAATACTCATGTATATGTCGACAAGACTAAAGATATCTCTCCACCAGAAGGAGCTTTTTTGAACTTGAGCATGAGGAGCACCCAGTCTATAATCAGACCAAACCAAATTTATCCAAGGGAAATTTTCTTTCCAGAAAATTTTATGAAGATGTTTCAAAATCAATGATTTGTTCTGAAGTTCTAAGTTGATTATGCCCAAGCCACCTCTGAATTTAGGAAGACAAACCTTATCCCAAGTAGCTAGTCCTGAGAAGGAGGTGGAGTTTTCTCTCTTATCCCAAAGAAGGTGGCGTCTAGCTAGATCGTAGTTTTTGATGAAAGTTATGGGGAGTTTTAAAGAGCACATGAGATATGTTGGGAGAGCCGGAAAGACTGAATTGACCAACATTAGTCTTCCACCATGTGAAAGGAACCGAGCACAAGCATAGAGACGACGCTCGATTTGACCACTAATAGGGGCCAACTTACGAACGCTTGGCCTAGCCATACAAAGGGTAAGACCAAGGTAATAGAAGGGGAAGAAGCTAATTGAACATCCAAAAACATTGGCTAGCTCGCTCATCCGATCATCCGAGACATTTATGGGTAGAATGCAGGATTTAGAGAAATTAACTCTCAAGACCGTGGCACTTGCAAATTGATGAAGGAGAATTTTAAGTGCCAATAGCTGATGTGGGCAAGCTTGAATGATGAGTAAAGTGTCGACCGCATATTGAACAATGGGGAAGTTTGGATTAGGAATAGGTAATGGGGCTTGAAGGGTGCCTTGCTGAAAAAGAAGATTCACCATTGATTGGAGAAGGTCTGAACCCGCAACATAGAAAATAGGCAAAAGAAGATCTCCTTGACGAACACCCCATTTGCAAGCGAACTTCTTTCTAGGTGTACCATGTAGCAAGACCGTGGATGATGCAGTAGATAAGATTGCAGCGATCGAACCAAGCCAACGATCTTCAAAACCATGTTGTTTCAAAATTTCCAAGATTGCTCGTTGCTCAATGCTATCGAATGCCTTTGCAAAATCAAGTTTCAGAATGATGCACTCTTTCTTGGTTTTGTTACATTGATGAATATATTCATATGCCCAAGCGACACAATCCTGGATTGTGCGAGACTTCAAGAAACAATACTGGTTGACGCGGATCAAACTCAAGATATGTGATTGCAAGCGATTAGCCAAAATCTTGGTTATGAACTTGAGACAAGAATTTAGAAGAGAAACTGGATGGTAATCATTTGGGCTTTCAGGGGAGTTCACCTTTGGGATAAGATTGATGGAAGAGTCATTAATACTCTAGAGATTTATGTTACCATTCCAAAAATCATGGCACAAATCCATAAAGTCTGATTGAAAGATAGGCCATCATTTTTTTTAAGAATAGACCAGTGAAGCCGTTCAGTCCTAGCGCACAATCATTAGGCAGCCGATATATCACTCAAGTCATCTTGGGACGTTATGTAATCTAGAAGCAGAAATTTCATCAATATTATTCGACACCCCAAGCCTCTGTTTGAAAGAATGCCAAAGAAGTCCTTATTTTACATCATGATCCATTGCCAATGATCCATCTTCTCTTTCTAGAGAGGCAATTGAATTGCGACAGAAACTAACAATAGCCATTGAGTGATAAAAAGGAGTGTTTTCCTCTCCCAAATTGGCCCAACGCACCTTGCAGCGTTGCTTCCAATATTTTTGTTTGCAAGAGAGGAGATGATCCAATTGATCTATCTTCTCTTGCTAGAGAGGCAATTGAATTGCGACAGAAAGTAACAATAGCCATTGAGTGATAAAAATGAGTGTTTTCCTCTCCCAACTTGGCCCAACGCACCTTGAAGCATTGCTTCCAATATTTTTGTTTGCAAGAGAGGAGATGTTCCAATTTATTTTTTACAGTACTACGAAAATTCCATTCTGTAATTGCTTTTTGAAAACAATCATGTGTGAATGTGTGATGTTTTCCTTAACGAAAAATGTATCCTCGATCGATGTGTTGATTTATACTAACTGTGTGAAGTCATGGACAATCGCATACACTATATATAAAAGTTTGTCAACACAAGTGTAGGAGATAGTAAAATACATAAGTGTGTGCTATCATAATCAAATATCAAAACAAAAAATGCTTCAAGAACAAATGATAATTCAGCGGTAAACAAAACAGAATACTTCATATTTTCTATGCGAAGGATATAAATATGCTTTTAATTAATAATATGGAATTTATAAGGATTTCACATAACTCTCCCAAAGTAGTACTCTAGTTCTTCTTCTTCTTCTTCTTGGACACCCCTTCCATGCCATTGTATCACTTCTTGTCGTTGACCTTCGGCTTCTCGTCATCGGCGTCATCCTCGTCCTCCTTCGCCTTCTCCTCATTTTTGTTATTGTCGTCATGGTTCTCCGGGTGCTCCTTCTACGACTCGGGATACATCAACTTCGAGTGGTTGTTTGACGATTCCTTTGACGCTTCCACGAACTTGCTTCATTCGAGGTCAGGCCTAGAGGGTGGCGTATGGATTGCATGCTGATAGAATCCACGCTGAGTGCTGGACTACCGAAGTCGTCACTAAAGGTGTCTTGATTCAATTTCCCTTTTTAGGAGGCCATGTCGATGCACTACGAGTCTACGAGTGATTGCAAAGGGAGTTGAGACAGCGAGGATGAAGAAGACATCACAATGACGATTGAATGGTGGATGGGTTAATTTTATTGGCTTAGTAGTGGTTGCTTACAATTCCGATAAAATCAACAACATTCAATTCCACTCCTTCTATTTCCGGTGGTTCCAATTCTCATAATAATGATAAGTACGAACACCGTTTTCCAACATTGACACGTGTGTGATGTTCACTATGGCACGGTTATTCGAAAAAAGTGTATGCGATAAATTCAAATGAGTTATGAGGTACGATGTGAAGAAAGAACCAAAAATTATATTCAAAATTGTTTTTTACATTTTCCATGCATAATTTATCATATATCATGGCATGTGGAAGAGTTTATAGAAGTTTCTTACTACTTTTCATTGATTTAATGATTTTTGTTCGTTTCTCAAAAGTAATTCAAAGTTGCACTACAACTATGTGATAGGTTGATCAAGAAAATTGCCAAAAACCATTTTAAGGTACTCAAATATTATATATGGAGGATAGGAAAGATGTGTCGACAAGTTTCATGATTTTTTGAAAACAAATCAAAGAATATGATGCAATTGTCAAATAAACTTCCATGTATTTACCATCTTGGCTTTCAAGCTAGACTACCAAGGTCATAACAGTACCATACCATAGTTCATAATAATGTGCCCCATTTTGGCACAAAGTTTCATCTTTCCATGGCAGACAATAGTGCCAAATAGATTATAAGTAAATTTATTTTTAACATGTTGTTTATTCATTAGAAAACTAAGAAGTTGTGAGGCAAGTACCAAACGATACCATTAAAAAGTGCACATTTACATTTTTCATGCATAATGCATCATATATCATGACTTATGTTGGAGTTTTGAGAATCTTCAAGTTTTCTTACTACTTTCTAATTATCTAATGAATGTATGTCCATTTCCCAAAAGTAAGTCAATTGCACTACAACTATGTGATAGGTTGGTCTCATACGGATATCGTCTTGTCCTTATTAATTCGTTTTTGACAAGTCTTCCCATGTTTTTGTTGTCCTTCTTTGAAATATCCGTATGGGTCAGGAAAAGATTGGATGTTTATCGATCACGTTTCTTCTGGCAAAGTGATCAGCAGACCCATCCATGTTTAATCTTGTACGACATAAAAACATTAGCGTAGAAGACGTGCTTGGTAATGCACCACCACTGAATTTAGAATTTAGACGTAGTGTAACAGGAGATAAATGGAAAGCGTGACTTCATTTGGTTGAGCGAGTAATGAGGGTTACTTTGTCAAATGAGCCTGATGTGTTTAATTGGAATTTAGCTGCTTCTGGCGTATTCTCCGTTAAATATATGTATAGGACTTTATGAATGGACATGCAATGTATTTACGGAAATATCTTTGGAAGCTAAAAGTATCATTAAAGATAAAGGTTTTTTTATGGGGTTCTTAAACACGAAAGTTTTGCTTACAAAAGATAACCTTGCAAAAAGGCATTGGATAGGTTGTACACAACGTGTTTTTTTATTCATCGAAGTCCATTGATCATCTTTTTATTCACTGTCACTTCGCCAAACCTATGTGGAGAGATGTTCATTTCACCTTTAATATTTCTTCTCTTGCTATAAGTTTGGTAGTTGGCAAAATGGGATAGATAAGAAAGTAAAAGGTCGCATTCGGGTGGGCGTTTGTGTTTTGATTCGGCAATTTGGAATTGCCGAAACGATGTTGTTTTCTACAAAACGTATGTTCCAAACTTTTTCTAGGTAATCTACTGGATTCACATGTGGTCCTACCTCATCCCCGCCGATCAGCGGGGTTAAGGTGTTTTGTACTTCTTGTTCCACAGACTGATTCTCATTGAGACTTCGATTGATTCATGCGCTGTAAACTCTTATTCTGAAAACTTTGCAACAAAACATGCAACGGGCTATGCTCTCATTTTGAAAACTATCTGATAGGTTGGTCAAGAAAATCACTAAAATATGTATGGAGGATAGTAACTAGCTTCCAAAAAATCAAATAAATTTGTAATTTATGATATTACAAACTAATTTCATTCGCACGCCATTGAGGATGAGACAATCGTGTGCAATATATTACACCACCGCCTTCCCCTCCCTTCTCCGCAAGCCGTAAATTAGCGTCCACCAAACACAACGCAAGGTTCGACCATACTAGGGCTACAGGATGCTGCCACCGCTCGGAGCTCCCACACAAGCTCTTCGCTGCCATTGCCAGTTCTTCGCTAGTTCCTCGCTCTCAAGCTCCCTGCCCAGGCCACTTACAGCAGCAGTGGTGGATCCAAGGCTGACAACAAAACTGAAAAGATGGACGAGGAGGAATGATAGCTGCGCACACATAGTTTTGAATTTTGATCAAGAAAAGAAACGTAATCCTGAGTTGGAAGGTTTTACAATGCTATTTTTGCTCTACTGTGTAGGATTACATGTAACAACCCCATTGTCGCCGGTGATCGCCGGGACGTGAGGTGGATAAATAGCTGCTTGTGGAGAGCAACAATACCTTAAGGAAGAGAAGATCCAGAGAAGAACCGGAAGAGGACAGAGGAAGAAGACAGGCTCAGTTGTTCGTTTTCTGTTCGATACCTCTCCAGTTGGTTCTGCTCTTTTCTTATACTCTCTACGTCACGGGACAAGCCCAGTCTGGTTGGCCCACGGCCCAGGTCCATCAAGCACAATGAGTCATTGGGTACGGGTGTGACATTACAGTGCTAATTTATCAAAGGGACATTACAGTGCACAATATGTCATTGGGTACGGGTGTGACATGATTAAGTAAAAGAAGATCTAGTCCAATCTATCAAAGGGCCTACTAAGTTCGCCCTAACCCTATGTTGGTGCGGCAACATATCACTCTGAAATTTCACTTTCCACACCCGAAAAGATGCTGGCACCTTATTAAAGATGAGATCATTTCTCAATTTCCAGATATTCCAACTTACACAAGCCACAACCTCCATAAAACAGGGCCCTGTGAAAGTTTGAGAATCCAAGAGAATTCTGGGGGAGACCGGAAACTGATGACTCCAGCTGATTCCAACTTTGTTCCAACAGCTAGCGGTGAAGGGACACTGAAAGATGATCACGTGTCTCAAGTACCTGTCCATGGCAGGGCACACAATGCGGGCCATCCTCTAGGTGCCAATGTTTCCGAAGCATGAGATCTTTCGTATTCAACCGATCCTGGACCAACAACCATAAGAAGATCCGGAGCTTCGGCAAACACTTGGATTTCCAAATGAGATCAATGGCTCTATCCTGTGGAGCTTGGGAAAAAATGAAACGATAATATTTGGCAGATGTGTAATTAGAGTCCCCCCAAGCAAATACCCTCTTATCAATATCATTAGCTGCTATGGTCTAATTTGGGCATGCTCCTCAAAAGCCTGTTCAGATAGCGGTAGAGCAAACAACGTGCTCAATTCAGTTGCTCTAGCCATAGCAGCCATAGAGATATCCTCATTTAGAGCAAATGAGTACAGATGAGGCAGAGTGTCACATATCAGCTCGCCTTGATGCCAATAATCCTTCCAAAAGAGGGTCAATGCCCCATTACCAATAGATGAGGCGGTTATACTTCGATAGATATTGATCGGACTGAAAATATCCTTCCACCAAAAAGAGCCTCTAGGTGACTGAGACTGTGGGGGAGTGTCACCATATAAGGACCAGACCAATTTCACCCAAGGAATGTCTGCTTTGCAGAAGAATTTATGAAGATGTTTCAGGAGGAGAGCAATGTTTTAAATTTCTAGGTTGATGATACCCAATCCTCCATGTTTCTTGGGTCGGCACACCATGGACCAGGCTGCTAGCGAGTGAGATGAGCTTCTGCCTTCCTCCTTTGCCCACAGAGCGAGACGACAGCCCCTATCAAAAACCTTGATGACAGACTTGTGTATCTTCAGAGAACAGAGGAAGTGCATCGGGAGGGATGTCAAGACAGAATTAACAAATGTGACCCGGCCCCCATAATCCAGAAACCGAGCGCTAGCATTCACCCTCCTCTCTAATTGATCCACAATCGGTGATAAGTCAGATACAGAAGGGCGAGTTGTACCAAATGGAAGTCCAAGATAAGGAAACGACATCGTAGCCGTCACACATCCAAAAACTCCAGCCAAATAGTCTAGTCTATCAGAGGTGATAGTAATTGGCATCATGCATGTTTTATTATAATTGACTTTTAGTCCAGTAGCTTGCGCAAACACTTGGAGGACCTCACTACTAGGAAAAGGCTTATAGGTGGATTACTTAGCCGTGGCGCACCACTATTTTGGTGTGCCACGAGTATATAGCCGTGGCGCACCAGACACAGATGCACCACGCGCAGGACATTACCCGTGGCGCACCGAAATAGTGGTACGCCACGGCTAAGTGCAGGCTAGGCTGACGGAGGGGCACCCTCCTTAGCCGTGGCGCACCACTATTTCGGTGCGCCACGGGTAAGAGTATACCCGTGGCGCACCTTATTCCAATGCGCCACCAAAATAATGGTCTCGGGGCCAAATTTTGACCCCACATAGCCGTGGCGCACCAAAATAGTGGTGCGCCATGGGTAACCTCTTACCCGTGGCGCACCGAAATAGTGGTGCACCACGGGTAAGTTTCCTGTTTTGTGCTCCCATTCACCCCCCCCCCCCCCCCCCGGTGATCGCCTTTTCTGTTTTGGAGAGGCTAAAAGAAAATATTAAAAAATTCAAAAAATAAAATCCTTTGAGATGTGGTTATGTTACGTAAACTAGGTGTTAGGAAAAATTTGAAAGATGAATTTCGATGTATTTAGCAAAAAATCATTATGTAAGAGTAAAACGGCAATAACTTTTGCATACGAACTCGGATTTCGACGTTTAATACCTTAAAAAAAACTAGAGAAAAACCACATCCAATCCAAATGGCCTACGGCCTTTTGAGCCATTTTTTGCGTACAGAATCCCCAAATTCGAAAGGGAACACCTATTTTTTTTAAGTTTAAGTTTTCTGGCCAGGAAAAATAAATAAAACTCACCCGTGGCGCACCATCTCTTCCATGCGCCACGGGTAGTAGCAATACTCGTGGCGCATCAGTACGAGGTGCGCCACGGGTAACCTGAGATGCAACACTAGGATCCAACGACATCTATCTCATCCGACGGCTCACAGCGACCCAAACTAGCACACGATCCGTGTGCTCTTTTATTCTTGTTCCTGATTGGCTGAGGGAATTGGGGCATGGATTGGCACAACTCCTCCTCTCTTCCTCCTCCTCCTCTCTATCTCATCCTCCTCTCCCTTCTCCTCTCTCCCTTCTCCTCCATCCTCCTCTCTCCACCGCCGACCGGTGAGCACCTCCACCATGGCACCATACTGCTGCCCTTCTCCACGACGGCCGGTGAGCACCTCCACCATGCCGTCCACCTCCACGCTAACGAGGACCGGCGGCCGGCGAGCACCTCCACGCCGACGAGGACCGGCGGCCGGCGAGCACCTCCACGCCGACGAGGACCGGCGGCCGGCAAGCACCTCCACACCGACGAGGAGCGACGGCCGGCGAGCACCTCCACGCCGACGAGACCGACATCCGGCGAGCACCTCCACGCCGGCGACACCTCCACGCCGGCGAGGACCGATGACCGGCGAGCACCTCCACAACGTGATGAGCACCTCCACAACGTGATGAGCACCTCCACGCAGGACGGGAGCTGCCGGACACGCCGACGTGGGTGGCCGGTGGCTCTTTTTTTTAAATTCAGAAATTCATAGCCGTGGCGCACCAAAACTAGGTGCCCCACGGGTATGTGCATATAGCCGTGGCGCACTAAAACAAGGTGCGCCACGGGTATGTTTACATACCCGTGGCGCACCTAGTTTTGGTGCGCCACGGCTATGTGCACATACCCGTGGCGCACCAGGACCCCTGCGCCATGGCTATTGTGTTACCCGTGGCGTGGCAATCCGTGGCGCAGCCCCCTGCGCCACGGGTAAGCTTTTTTGGTGCGCCACAGGTAAGCTTTTCCCTAGTAGTGCCTGCTTGAGTGCCAAGAGCTGAGTTGGACAAGCTTGAACAATAAGGAGGGTGTCATCGGCATATTGCACAATGGGGAAGTCTGTATCAGGTATAGGCAGAGGAGCCATTAGTGTGCCTAGCTGAGCAAGCTTATTTGTAACATCCCAATTTTCAAAAATTGCATTTCATGCATATCATGGCATCTTTGTTGCATTTGTGCATTTGTGATTAATCTTTTTTTTCTAAAAACAGAAATATTTTTATTAATATTTTTCTTGTAAGAAAATGCCAATAAAGGCCATTTTAATGCCAGTGGAAATCTTGTAAATAAAAGTCTTCAAAATATTTTGCAATTAAGTTATTCTGGTAAATATTTTAATTAAATTTTTTTACAAATTTATTTCATAATTTTTGGACTTATATTTTAAAAGATATTAAACTATTTCAGAAAAGGTTTAATTTTAAAAAAATGCTGACGTCATCGTCTCTTCCACTCCCGTTGCCTTCAATGGCCGAAACTGCCGCACTCACCTCCCCCTCTTCAATCCGACCACCAAGCCGCTCCCCCTCCCCTCCATGACGTCCATCTTAACCCCCACTCCCTTCTCTCTCTTCGCCCCCTCCTCTCACCTCCCTACCGCCACCGGGCTGCTCCAAATCGAGCTCACATCTCCGCCACGGCCGACGGCCGATTCCGATGACGTCCGGCGTCCCCGCGCCCTCTCTCCACCTCCTATCTTCTTATTTTTCCTTTGCGCTTCATTTTGACATCTTCTTGACCGTTCCCGTGCCTCAGATCGACGCAGGCATCATCGACCTCGCCCAGTCGCCGCCTCCTCCAAGTCCGGCGAGAAATCAGAGGAGCACCGAAGCACCTCGTCGCCGTCCACTTCGCCATCGGCTCCGCCTCGTCCTCCTCTCTTTAAAGGTACCGAAACCCCTCTCTGTAGCCCTCTAGGTTCGCCGGAACGGCCGTGGCCACGCCGTCGCCGCCGTAGCCGTCGTCTGCCGTCGCGCGCGCCGGAACCCTAGCTCGCCGCCAGCTGTTCTTTTTTTTTCGAACCGGTATCTTTTATTTTTAGCCGTTAGATCGTAATCGGGCGGCCCTGTTTATTTCTTTTATACCGAAACGGTATCATTCAATCGGGAGCCGCCACGTGGCCCGATTCCTTTTAATCTTTATCTGTTTTTCTGTTTTGAGACAGAAATTCATCCAAACTTTGAAATTCCATATCTTTTGAACCACAACACCGTTTTTAGTGATTTTGATGTCTACGGATTGAGAAAAATGAGTAGAATCCAGTAGTATAGTTCTTGTTAATTTTTGTATGGTGCACAAACTTACTTTTTACAGATTGGTTAATAACTTGTTTAGGCTATAAAATGAGTTTTACAAATCCTTTTTGAGTGGATCAAATTGCTAAAATCTTGTTTAGATGTCCTCTGTCCAGTAGTATGTTTATCATATTTTATTAAAATGTTTTTATGTAGAAACTTTAGAATTGGTGTGTTTGCCCTTATTTAGGTGTTTTGGAATTTATTCCTATTAAGTAAATTATTAAATTTTGTTTTGTGGCATCATGCATATAGAATAACCAGAGAACTAAAAGTTATTTTACATTTGTGCTGTTGCAAATTTTTTGCATATTCATGCATGGCATAATTTTGTATTGTCACATTTGTGGATTTGTATGTTTATTTGAGTGTTTGCAATTTGGTTAGATTATTCGGAGGGACCCGAAGAGTTTTGCAGCTGCTACTCCTGCTCCTCTTGTTGCCAAGGCAAGTGGCACACTTGCATATTTTTTTATATTATTTTGATATATGCATGTGTAGTAATACTTGGAAAATAGCATGATAGTCTTATTAGTATTGCTATGCTAAAAACTGTTTAGAATAGTTTCCCCCTTTACTAGATGGTCTAGATGCACCTATTATAACTTGGTAGAATTATAGAAATGCTATGCAACATGTTGTTTTTGTTAAAAGTAAAATTCTACTAAGTTAAAGAACCTCCTGGGTGGATTTTGGCATTGCTTGGTGGTTTATGGTTGAGTGTCTACTCGAGATCATGTCTATGGTGTTTTTCACCCGAGATTGGCTCACTTATGGACGGCCACCCAGGGACAAAGAGATCAATGTTACTCCGAGTTTAGTTAGCTTACCGTGCAGCCATAAGTCATATGGGCTCTGGCTTGACTAAGTATGTAGTATGGAACCGGTCCGGCCTGACAGGTGGTGGTAGAGGAAAGTAGGTGGAGCGCGTCAGGACGGCAGTGGTCGGGAAAGTACTTCGGAAAAGTCTCATCTTCATGTCCTCCTTTCCTTTTCACTTCAAGAAGGGTCAAGGTCCGAATGGGTTGATGAAGTCTTATGGTGAAAGTGCACAACCTCTGTAGAGTGTCAAACTAAGTACTTAGCCGTGTCCCCGGTTACGGACGATTCTGAGCAAGCTGGACGAGGACGTCAACGGAGGATCTCATCATTCCAATTTTCCTAAGTTAAAAATTTGATGGGTCAACAAGGGTAGTTGAGACAATGGTTGTCATACCATACTTGTCTCGTTTAGATGAAAAAGTGTTTTGAAAAGAGATAGAAAAAAATTGGCTTTATGCAAATCAGCCTTCAAACTCCACAAGCCAAATATGCATATAGGTTATTAGAGTTTTCCCACTATGAGTCCACAAAGTGTCACTTGCCAGATCCATTCCTATGGTTCTGACCAATGTTTTGGCTGTAACCTACGTGTTGCAGGTTTTTCTGACGATGAGTAAGAAATGACGTTGGGTTTCGAGTCTTCAACCGACATGCTCGCCTGTGGCTGCATGAAGATGATGAGGGCTCCATGAATAAAGTTATTTCCGCTGTTTACTCTTTGAGCTAGGCTTGAGCTATGCAATTTGTAATGGATATTTTCCTAAGAACTTGGATCATTCGTGTAATAATTGATGCACTGTTGTGATATTCATCTTAACTGTATGTGCAAATGATTCGATCCAGTGATTTGCACTATACACAGGGATCGTGCCTATATTTTAAGTGCAGGTCCGCTACATTATTAACCATCACTCGTAGGAAAAAGCCTATCAGTGGCGAACCTGTTTTCGCTATCGCTGGCGAACGTGCGGTTCGCCAGCGCTACTATCGCCAGTGGTAACAGCTTACCACTGGCGAACATCATGTTCGCCAGCGGTAAGTAAGTTACCACTGGCGAACCACTGCCTTGTTCGCCAGTGGTAGCCTTCGTTACCACTGGGGCACCACAGTTGTGTTCGCCAGCGCTATCTTTTTCAGGTTTTAAAAAAAATGGCGGCGTTTTCCGAGTCGCGTCCGCGTCGCCGCCGGAGAGGATGGAGTCCACGTTGACGAAGATGGCGGCGTTGCTCTTGGCTCGCGGTCGTCGGCGCGACGAGGATAGCGGCGTGCTCCTGGATCGCCCCAGAGTCCGACGCGGCGATGACGGCGGCGTGCTCCTGGCTTGCCTCGACGTCCTATGCAACAAGACGGCGGCGCGGTTGAGCTGGTTGACGAGAGCACCACGCCGCGCTCGGTGCCGGCGAGCGACGCATGAGAGAAAGAGAGAGGAACGGCGAGCAACGAGGCGCGTGCCACATCCGCTGCTTGGGCACATCGACGCAGTTGAGCTGGCCGCTGTTGTTGGGTGTCACGGCAGCGCACACCCGCCATGTCCGCACGCGGCGCAGGCCCTGCCTCGCCCGAGCTCCTCTCCTCCGGCCGGCCGACCTCCTCCTTGACTGCCTTGGTCGCCTGCCGCTCGACGTCGTCCCAGCCTGCGAAAAAGCTTCGCCGTGACGAGCTCCCTCCGCACCTCCCGTCCCGCTCAACGACGGCCCCGCGCCCAAGCTCCCCCCGTCTCACCTCCCAAACATCCGCACGGAGCGTCGCAGCTGGAACGCGCTTCGTGGCCCTCTAGGCCGCTGAGAGGAGGCGCGTGAGGGTGAGGAGGAGAGCAGTGGCCGACCGCGTGGTGGTGTGTGTGCGTGGTGGTGTGTGTGCGTGTTGGTGTGTGTGTGTGGTGGAGAAGAAGATAAGGGAGAGAGGGGGGAATTGAAGATAAGGGAGAGAGAGGCCAGCCCGCGCCCGTGCGTTTGTACGCATGCGGGAGTGTGAAAATTACCACTGGTGAATGCAACTTCCTGTGCGCCAACGGAAAGTTAGCGCTGCTGGGTCGCACTTACCGCTGGCGAACGTGCATGTAGGTGCAACAGCGGTACTGTATTACCGCTGGCGAACAAGGATATGTGCGCCAGCGGTACTGTATTACGTGCATGTAGGTGGCCACTGATAGTTTCCATCGTCGGGTCGTTTTGGGCTCACAAGTACCGCTGGCGAACACGATTTTGTGGTTCGCCAGCGGTATTTACCGCTGGCGAACACAGCGGTAGCCTAGCGACTATAAACCTTTTCCTACTAGTGCATGGTTTGAAGGAGGTCGGCACCTTCTACAAATAAGATAGGGGACAGAGGATCTCCTTGCCGCACTCCACATCTGCAGGGGAATTTCCTGCCAGGAACACCGTTCAATAGTACCGAGGAGAAACCTGTCGAGAAGATCGATTCAATCCACATGATCCATCTGTCATCATAACCTTTACATTTCAGAATTTGGATTAGTGCTTGGTGACCAATAGTGTCAAACACTTTAGCGAAATCCAGCTTAATAGCTTCTCTACCCGAAGCAGACACCTGATGAATATATTCATAAGCCCAGGCCACGCAGTCCTGAATATTCCGAGTTCTCAAGAAACCATATTGATTAGCTTGCACCAGACCCAGAATTTTCTTTTGCAACCTATTCGCCAGCAACTTGGTGATCAGCTTGAAGCAAGTGTTAAGGAGTGATATCGGTCTATAATCATTTGGGCTCTTAGGTGCATTGTTTTTTTGGGATGAGGGTAATGAAAGCATCATTGATGGACCGAAGATTCAAAGATCCTTCCCAAAACTGTTGCATAAGATCATAGAAATCATACTTATTGATAGGCCAGCAGAATTTCAGAAAAAGCCCATTGGAACCATCCGGACCGGGTGCCTTGTCAGTCGGCATATCAGCCACATCACTGTCAATCTCAGCGTGTGAAAATGGTACTGAAAGCATCTCTAAGCCCTCCACTGGGTGAATATACTCAGAGAAATCAAATGCAGGATCAAGTGCCACCACAGTGCCCAAGCGTTCAACAAAAGTGTTTCTGAGAAGGCCAGCCTTTTCTTAAAGCTCCACAGCCAGGGAGCCATCTGGTCTGGTAAGAGAGGAGATCGAGTTTTTCCTATAGCGGATGGTAGCCATAGAGTTTGGCCCACCTCGTTGTACATCTTTTCCTCCAATATTCCTGCTTATAATGGAGAAGGTGACTGAGGCGAGACTTGACAATATTCCTAAAATTCCATTCAGTGGTATCCAGACAGCGTTGTTCTTCAAATTCATCCAGCATGAAAATAATATTATTGCAGTTATCAACCAATTTGTTAATCACAGAAATACTAGTACTCCATTGCCTTAAACCTTCATGCAACAATTTAAGCTTGGAAGAAAGGCGCTTGGCCCCATCCCCTGGGCAATGTATGTCCCAAATTCTGCTCACAACATCTAAAAAACCGGGCATTTTTGTCCAATGGTTCTCAAACCGAAATACTTGTGCTTTAGGAATATTGGTGCTGATCGAAAGGACACAAGGAGTGTGATCGGAGGTGGGTTTTGCCAATGGGTGCACAAGGGTATTGGGAAATTTAATAGTCCAGCTGGGTGAGGTGAAGAACCAATCTAGCTGGGCAAGGAGGGGCTCTGTTTTCATATTAGTCCAGGTGTAAGCTCTCCCTTTGATTGGAATCTCCACAAGGCCTAGATAACTAATTACTACTTCATTGAAAGTTGCTATGTCCGTGAGATTAGCACCAGGTCTGTTCCTGCTATCAGAGTATCTATAAAAGTTGAAGTCACCCATAAACAGCCAGAGTTCATCATCATTGATAGGCAGGCTAAATAACCACGCAATAAATTTTTCTCTGTCCATGCCTTCACAAGGACCATAGACATGGACTAAAAAGAAGTCATCTGATGATACAGTAGCAGTAAAATGGATCACCATGCCAAAGCCTTTTTCCTGCATCATAGTTCCAGTGAACATATTTCCAACACACATAATAAGGAGGCCTCCAGATGCACCATCAGAGGGGATAAAAGCGAATTTATCAAGGCGTTTGGGAGCAAAATTCTTAATGAAGCTGAGGGAAAAATCACCCCTCTTAGTCTCCTGAAAGCACACAATGGAAGCAAGGCTTTCATCAATTTTGTTACGAACCAGTGGCCATTTCTCATGCATATTGATACCACGAACATTCCAGCATAAAGTTCTCCAAATACGATTTAAGAGATCCATACACAGTAGTGGCAAAAGATAGCAAACCAGTGCAACACCAGATAACTGACAGTACACAAACACTGATACGATGACACAAGTTTAACTCACACTGACATATCACACTGACAAACTGATACATGGTAATTATCATTCAATATCTCCTCCGTAGAATCCAAATCAAGCTGAACAAACAGTGAAAAGCCTCCAATAAGGGTCATCACCTCTGCAGGCATGTTGGTGTCGATTTCATGAGCGCGTGCACGAGGATCATCCGATGGGCACGTGAGGACATGGGTCGAATAGCCTGCAGACATGCTCACGCCAGACCCAACCACACCTTGCACTGTGTTGTTTCCAACATTGATCGAGGTGGTCGCACGGAGATGTGTCATGCCACTCGTTGGAAACGCACATGCTTGTTGCTGAGATTCACAACCAGACCAATTGTCGAACACCTTGTGCGCGCGGAGGAAGCGAGGACTGTACCCGTGTGTAGAGCAGCATTAGCCACGACCCTATGCGCCGAGATGGTCGAGGGCGACGAAGGCTTGGTTGCCTGCTGCTTCAGTACGTTAGCCGGCATGAGCGTGTTTGCGGCGGCGGTTGCCACCGCCGACGTCATCTTCTTCAAGACCAACAACATCTTGTCTTGTCTGGCGGCAATACGACCCAACATCAGGTTCAGCTGGTCCAAGCTCTCCTGGATGCCGCTCATGGTCGCGCCCATCATTGTCGTCGCCACCGCCATCGCTTGCAAATAATCAAATCCAATGGGAATTTTTTTTTTGTTTTTTTTTTGGGGGATTTTGTGGTGGATGATAGCCTAGCTCTGATACCAAGTGTAACAACCCCGTTGCCGCCGGTGCTCGCCGGGACGTGAGGTGGATAAATAGCTACTTGTGGAGAGCAACAATACCTTGAGAAAGAGAAGATCCAGAGAAGAACCGGAGGAGGACAGAGGAAGAAGACAGGCTCAGTTGTTTGTTTTCTGTTCGATACCTCTCCAGTTGGTGCTGCTCTTTTCTTATACTCTCTGCGTCACGACACAGGCCCAGTTTGTTTGGCCCACGGCCCAGGTCCATCAAGCACAATATGTCATTGTGTACGGGTGTGACATTACAGTGCTAATTTTTCTCTGTCGGAAACACAATTGGTGTGTTGCCAATCGATTGTGTAGAATAATATGATACCACTCAGACTAGCTGAACAATTGCTCTTACTTCGTTAGTGCTTCCTGGACGCTTACTATCTTTTTTTTTTTTGCGGGGATGCTTACTGCCTTCATGATTGATTCGACTATTCTATGCAATGCAGTATATGATCTTATGATGTTTTCATATCTGCTGTGTATTCTGTGTTACGTAAAATAATAAATGGTTCTTTGACTGAATTTGTGTTGTTCTAATGCCGAGTAATTTCGGTGGGAAGAAGAAATCCTGAGTAATTGAGTTCAGCATTTTTTTTTTGTAGAGAATCCTCTGTAATTTTCTTAAAAGGTTCATGCTTCATAGCTTGCGTATGTAAGCCTAGAAGCACACACATCACATCATTCAGTTTGTGACCATGGTTAGAACTGGAATCCAACTCCAAATGCATCAACATCTTATCATCGCAGCAGGTTTCAGGTTCAGGTTAGAAAACTTGCAGGTTTCAGGTTTGCTAATATCATGGCAGTAGGTTTCAGGTTCAGGTTCACTGAATCTTTGTGAACCCGCTCAAACACAAAGCAGAACCGTGAGAACAGACCACTAGACCAGCCAGACGACAAAAACTAATCATTTCCATTTATTGAGGCAGAAGTGCTGAACGTAAAAAAAAAATTGAGAGCAAGCGCAGAACGTCAGTGATCAGCAGACTTTTTTTAGGGCATCACTGAACACCAACTAAGATCTCGTGGCGGCTATGTAGATGTTGCATAAGGCTGGGTCTATTTGAGATGCTCCATAAGGCCTTCTCTTGTTTCTTCTCTTGTTTCTTTTTATCTAGTCCGCATAGATTCGATAGAGTAGCATAGTAAGAGCATCTCCAACAAATGATGTAAGATAAGGCATTAAAAAGTAGTTTTACAACACCTGTTATTGGATTTTAGGGCACGGAATTTAGGGCACACATTTCATATGTAAAATAGGGCTTTGATTAATTTTCAGATGATGCAAAATAGAGTAGCGACCAACACATCAAACGTTGAAATTTGAAACTTTGACACATTTCCAACACCTTCGACACATAGTTCGACAGATAGTTAGATCTCGACACATAGTTCAACACTTTGTACACTTCATATACAATCTACACTACACCTCGACACCTAGTTTGACACTTCGGACACTACATAGATCATCAACACTACAACTTGACACCTAGTTTGACACTTCGCAAGCTACATAGATCATCGACACTATCCTCATCTTCGATATATACTACTTATCGCCCCATGAGGCATCGTTGAGCTCATCATCAGAATCTTCGGAGTCCCGACCAAGACTTTTCCAGTAGGCCTCGAACGACTCATCGGAGTCCAACGACAAGTTGGCGATGGTGGAGGGGCCAGCCTCCCCTCGGGATGTCGAATCTCACTTCTTCGCCGCGTCGATCTCAGCGTCGTACTCCTCTTGCGCCTGCACAAGCACCGGGTGCTGGCAGCGAAGCCTCTCCATCGTCGCCTCGTCGTCCCGTAGATGCTCAGCTAGGCGTATGCGCGACGGTTCTACTGCTCTTGCTCGGGAGTCACAATCCGAACCTCCGAGACGATGAACTCGGCCTCCCCGAGGTCCCGAATTTCCGGAAAGTTGAGCTCGCGTCGTGGGCGTCCAAACCACCACGCCGCCGCGTCGAACGTCGAACGCGCGGGCGGCGAGCTCGGGCATCTCGTAAGTTCCCATCCACTTCCACTGCCCGTTGTGCCAAACAAAAGTGATATCCACGAACCAGCGACCGGACGACTGTAGCCGCACGCCGTGAATGCCGGTGCTGCTTCTCACGCGCGGCGGCGACGACATCGGGGAGGGTGCGAGCGCGGCGAAAATTGGGGGAAAACGTAGCGGGAAACAGGGCGGACGGATCTGGCGGTGGCTGTGATGACGGGAAACGGCGTCAGCGCGAGGAAGCAGCGGGCAGCCGCGCGAGGTGGGAGGGGATGAGGAAACAGACAAAATGGCGATTGGCGGTCGCGTGCGGCCATTTTTATGCGATAGGGCATAGCTTTGGTGCCCCAAATTTGCAGCACCACACCCAAATATTTAGGGCACGATGTAAAAATTTGGGCATCATTTGTTGGAGCTGCATTTTCACCCATTGTGTCCTATATGACATTTATTTTTAGGGATACATCATCTGTTTTTTTTTTGAATTGGATGCATCATCTGTTGGAGATGCTCTAAAGTCGAAGTTTTTTTCTTCTTGTTTTGATAACTCATAAGGCAAACCCGCGCGTTCCTCTCGTTCCATATTGACCAACAAGTCCGCACCTCCCACCAGTCGCCTTCAACAACATCAAATCTGAGGCGAGACTTTGGGTTACCACGGAGGCAAAGCATTTGAGAGTTGTAATTATGAGCGAGTAATCCTCATTCCGTATACCTTGTAACCCCAAGACTATTTTGTCAAACTCCTCTCTTTATTGAAATGAGGCAAGTCTTTTGCCTCAGGTTTCAAAAAAGAAAAACTCATAAGGCCTACTTTTATTTTTAGCAAACTCATGAGGCCAATGTAAATATGGACACAAACGAATTGGGACTAAATAACAACTCGGGCATAAATACTTAGACATCTTCAGTTTCTTACACTAGGGACGGACGGCCCAGAAAACTGTTAACATGGGCTAACCAGAGAACACCTACCTGAGCCGCATTGCCTTTTCGACCGTACCTTGAATTTTTTAAAATCAAAACCCAATATATTAGGTCAGCAAGCCGCCTCATTAAAAACCTTCCAGTCCCCTTAGGTACCCTGGTAAGGAAAAGAGTGCGTAAGAAACTTGCTGCCTCAGATAAACACAGATACATCGTTTATTACATCCTGAATAATAAAACTAGGGGGCTCGCAGTCCCAAGAAAATTCAGAATTTGATTCAAAAGCATATCTTGCTAACTTGTGCGCAACCACATTTGCTTCCCTTCTGCAATGTGTTACCGAAACTGACCCAATGCTTTAAGCCATCATGAAGCAATTAACAAGTATAGCCGAATATGGACTCCAGATCTCAATCACCCCATTGTACGCTTGGCAAAGTTCCAAAGAGTCTGACTCAATAGTAACAGGCGAACAGCCGATCCGCTCAATAAACATCAAACCTTTCTATAGCGCAATAGCTTCCGCCGTTGCCGAATCCAGCTCAGTTAGAGGCCAACCAGCGCCAGCAATGGCCTCCCCCCTATGGTCACGAAGGACAGCACCTACAGCTCCAGAACCATTGGGAAAAAAGAGGCATCAATATTAAGCTTATAAGTATTGAAAGGTGGTTTAGACCATGTTATTTCATGTGGCTGTTTGCTCTTCTGCGCTACAACAAAATTTGTTGCTAGCCCCAAAATTGAGAACGCTGTCTGGGAAGGAGTTGCAACACGTTCGCCTTTCACTGCTTCCCTTCTCTGCCACCAAATATACCAAGCACCAACTGCAATCGCCTCTTTAAAACCAATATTTCCCAGTTTAGCGATTGATGGGTTTTTGTTTCTCAAGATTTCCTCTAAAACAACAGAACCCGACCTGTCAATAGGGATTACCTCATCAATTACCTCTAGCAGTCCCAAAGAACTCCAAACTTGCCTCGCTCTTTTACATGTAAACATAAGGTGTTTAATGTCCTCTGGACCTCTTTTACAAATAGGACATTGGGCAGATGTTTTAATATGTCTGTTAGCCAAAATAGCCAAGGCTGGTACATTACCATGGAGAGCCTTCCAAATAAAGATCTTTACCTTAGCTGGTACGTGCAATTTCCACAAAATTTCCCAAACTGGATTATTCGTCGATGAACCTTGACCGTCAGGACGTGATCTTTGGTGGCCAAAAGAATGCTCCCATTGAGCATAGTATGCCGATCTCACACTGAAGGTATAAGTCTTCGTTAGGTGCCACGCAATAAAATCCTCTGTCATATTCTCACTCAGAGGAATCCGTAAAATTCTATCTGCATCCAGCGGATGAAAAATATCCCTAATAAGTTGTTCATCCCATGTGTGAGATTCCGGATTAATCAATTCATCCACCGTTCTTAGCAGAATGTGTCCCCTTCGGGTTTCAACTTTCCGTGAATGGCTTCCAGGGATCTCAATGGTCCTCCCATATATTAATCTGGTTGCCTGTTCCAACTGTCCAAATACAACCCCTCTTGAAAGTGGTAAGCCCCGCCAAAATACTTTGCCAGGTGAAGGAAGAGCCTCCCTTAGGACCCGCTTTTAACAGATTACCATGTGGGTAATATTTCGCTCTCAAGACTTGTGCACACAAAGAATTTGGGTTCGTAATCAGCCTCCAACATTGTTTAGCAAGCATTGCAAGATTAAATGAGTGGCAATCACGGAAACCCATACCGCCATCCTTCTTCGGACCACACATACGCCACCAAGCCATCCAGTGCATACGTTTTTTGTCCTCTGTATCTCCCCACCAGAAACATGACATGGCATCCGTCATCTCTTTACACAGCTTCTTTGGAATGTTGAAAACTGACATAGCAAAGACAGGGATAGATTGAAATACCGCTTTCAACAAAATTTCCTTTCCACCCAATGAAAGGAATTTTTCATTCCAATTCTCCAGCCTCCTTATAATTCTTTCTAAGAGATGAGAGAAACTATCACTTCTATCCAAACCAACCATGGAGGGAAGGCCCAAATATTTGTCAGATAAAGCTTCAGACATAATATTCAGCTCTATACATATATCAGCCTTAAGCTCAACGTTAACATTGGGACTAAAATAAATGTTGCATTTAGCCTCGCTTACCATCTGTCCTGAACTTGCACAGTATTGATCAAGAACCTGTCTCAATGAGGTTGCATTATTCATCTCTGCCTTCATGAGGATAAGGGAATCATCAGCAAAAAGTAAATGAGAAACTGATGGTGCATTCCTGCAAACCCTAATACCTTCAAAACCATGAACCTCCTCCCTATGAGCCAGCAAACTTGACAAGCCCTCTGCACAGATAAAAAAACAAATAAGGAGATAGAGGGTCCCCCTGTCGAAGACCTCAACTCGGAATAAACTCCTCTGTCTCCTGGTTATTAAACCTGACTTTATATTTCACAGACCGAACACAAGCCATTAGTAACTCAACAAAATTTGTATCAAACCCCAGCCGAATTAACATACTCTCCAGGAAATTCCACTCAACACGGTCATACGCCTTATGCATATCCAGTTTGACGGCATAGTAACCCCACTTGCCCTTCTTCTTGTTCTTGATCGTATGTATACTCTCATAAGCCAAGAGAATATTGTCAGTAATTAGTCTGCCAGGAACAAATGCACTTTGAACAGGTGATATAATATCATCAAGGACAAATTTCAGGCGAAGAGCAATCATTTTTGAGATGATCTTATAGAGCACATTGCACAAACTAATAGGCCTGTATTGGGTTATCAATTCTGGATTCTCGACTTTCGGTATCAAAACAATCATAGTATCATTCCAACCTTCCGGTACTGCTTTATTGTTGATAGCTAGAAGAATTTCACCAGTTAAATCATTACCAAAAATATTCCAACATTTTTAAAATAATATTGCATGAAGACCATCAGTACCAGGAGCTTTCATATCACCTATAGAAAAAAGAGCTTTTTTACCTCCTCAGCCATATAGGGCTTTAGTAATCCTTCATTCATAATTGTACTCACTCGTGGAACCACTTTTCCAATAACCTCAGGGTCCGGTTCTTCAATCTCAGTAGAAAAAAGCCCTGCAAAATATTGGGAAACCAAGGGGTTAAGCGAAGCACTTCCCTCTTGCCAGGCACCACTATCATCCTTTAATTTTTTAATAAAGTTCCTTTTCCTCCGGGCATTTGCAAAATTGTGGAAATATGTTGTGTTCTTATCCCCATTTTGTAACCAATTCAACCTAATCCTTTGGGACCATCGAATTTCTTCTTGCTCCAACAAAAACTCAATTTCCGCTGCAAGTTCCTTTTGCATCCGAATATTTTCATCAGACAATGGCGCAGCAGCAACAGTTTCAAACTTCTTTTGTACCTGCTTCAACTTCTTACTAGAGCTCTGTAAAACTGTTTTATCCCATCTATGTAATAGTTCATGTACAACGGATAATTTTCCCGCCAGTCCATTACCAGAAGATTGCTCTCCCGACCGGGCCCAAGCTTCCTCCACAACTTGCTGGAAATTGGGCTCCTTCAGCCACTTCGCCTCAAATCTGAGCACAGGCGGCCCATTCTCGACTTGTTGATTCTCAGCTTCAACACACATCAAAATAGGGCGGTTATCAGACTGACCATAGTCTAGGTTCTGCAAGACAGCATCTTTAAACCGTTCCTTCCAAGCATCATTCGCAAGTGCTCAATCAAGCCTCTCCCTGATGCCAGCCCGGGTGCCAAGTAAACTTCTCTCCAATGTACCCACAATCCACAAGATTGCAATCCTCGGTAGCACTTCGGAAATCTTGCATAAAGTGGAGAGGTCTTGGGTTACCCCCCTCTTTCTCAAAAGGATACAGAATCACATTTAAATCACCCATCACAAGCCATGGTAAATTTACTGCAGAATGAAGGTCCCTCAAACACTGCCAAGTCTGGTGTTTGACTTGCCATCTCGGTTCGCCATACATGCCTGTAAAACGCCAAACATCACTCTGACTATTACCAACAAATACATCAATATAGTTGCTCATCTTATACCGCAGAGATACAACCACCTCTTTTTTCCATAAGAGGAGTAAATCCCCACTCCTTCCATCACTTCTTACCACCTCCTTAAAATCCATCCCTAACTTTCTTCGTAGACACTCAGCCGGCCACTCATCAAGATGAGTTTCCGACAAGAACACCATGTCCGGGCATCTCTGCTTAAGAAGTTTTAGCAGAGCCCGAACTGCCGTGGACTTTCTAAGACCACGGCAATTATATCCTAATATTTTCATTGCATCCGGTCAACTTCCTCCTCGGAAGTTGCCGATATCTGTGTGGTGTTATCCCCATCACCTTTTTTTGCTCTCTTCTGAATCTGCACCTTCCCAGGTGTAGAAACAGACTGGTTATCAGTCTGCTGAAAGTCCCCGTCATTCTCATTCTCCAGCACAACCAAAGCATTAGTACCCTCCTTCACCTCCTTCACCTGTGAAGCATCCACCTGTCTCTCCACCTCATCATATGTCAACCTTTTCCTAGTCAGATTTTCTTTATCCAGGCCTTCACCTTCATCAGAGTACAAGGGGTTACCAATTGGGTTAGTAAACGTAGCGACAGAACCCCCTGCTGAAAACCCCCTCTCGCTCTTCCCCTTCCCATGGAGGGAGCTCGGCCACCAATATTTCCCCGACCAGCACCACGGCCTAATCCTCTTCCTTTGTCCACTAAGATAAAGTCACCCCACTCTAGCTTCGACTCATCGTGGTCTCCTGTCCCACACTCCTGATGCCAATGCCCAATCAAGCCACAATGCCCACAAAATTGAGGGACCTTCTCATACTTTACTTGATAGAACTCCTTCTTCTGGTTTTTTGTGATAGAAACAAATCGAGAGAGCTTTTTATTAACATCTATGCGAACTTTTATCCTGACAAACTCACCAGCAAACCCTGCAGGTAGCAAAGTCTGTACCTCCAAAACCTGACCAATAGTTCTGCACATACCTCTGATAATCTCCTCCTTCTTCAGATAATTGTCAGGCAGTTTCAACACTCTACCCCACACGTCCAGTTTGTCCAAGACCACAGACCTAGGGTTCAGGAAACCATCATACTCCTGGATCAAGAGTGCTTGCTGATTCCGAAACAACCATGGTCCCTGCTTTATTGCTTTGTTCTAGTCTGCCAGGCACCCAAATTGCACCGTAAACAGATTACTATCGACCTTCCTCCACTTCACCTCTTTCGCCGGATTCCAAGCCGATCTCATCTCCGCGTAAAGAGCGCTAGGGCTAAAACCCTTCATCGTATGAACCCTTGCGATCGTGAGCCACTTTTGCCGCTTCCGGTGGTTCATCAACCTCATCTTCCCATATGAAATCATCTTGCTCATCTTCCAGCAGGTTCAGCCGCCCGAGAAGTACATCCACAGGTTCCGACCTTTCCTTCACTGATTCACTAGCCTCACCCGACGCCGCCATCACAGGCACCGTCTCAACCCTGACTATCCGCCCTACCTACAGAGAGAGGGAGGGAGCAGGGGAATAAAACTGTCCGGCGATCGCCAGTTGACGATCGAAACTCTTGGTAGCCTCGCCGCCGCCAGAGGACAAACAAACCCTAACCGTGTTAGGGGATTCACACGCCAACAAATTCTTACCGTACCTTGAAATTCATTCATGGTCACATTCTAGAAAACATCAGAGGGGAAAAGACGTTAAAAGCGACACTCCATGAGAGACTTACGCTCTTAAAAACCTGAAAATATATCACACATGCACAATTGGTTATGTGTTAAGTAGTTTCTGCCCGAAGAGACATGCTAAGAAGAAGAGAGCATACAAAGGTACGTACAACCACACATCGACTTAACCTACTAGTTACATAGAAATGTAAGGTCGCATGCTCGGATGTGGTTTGCAGTTCACAATAAACAAGAGCCCGGCATAAGATAATAGTTTGGGTTAGCTAGGGAGAAGAAAATATGTGACAGCTTCAACTTATGCTCTAGCCTAACTTGAAACTACCGTGGCTATCCTTCAACATATGCTCTAGTCTAACTTTAAACTTTTTTACATTTTAGAGTGTGATTCTTCGTAGAGAGATTATTACGAGTAGTTTTTTTCTCGTCACGTCTCCTCCACGTCATCAATAGATCAACTGGGGAAAAAATTCATCAACTGATCCGGGCCGGCAGGTGTGCGGCCCGCACAGGGCCCCGAACTTTTAGGGGCCAGATTTTTCCTATAGGCAGCCCATTACCACTAAAAAACCTTGCACCCATCTACCCGTCCTGCCAAAATCTTCAACGATAGATCAAGCTAGTTATTATTCATGAAAGAAAAGCTAGCTTGTCTAAAAAAAAAGGAATAAAAATCTAGCGATGGTGTCCTTCCAGAAAAAAAGAGTAGCGTTGGACTCCTTCCACTAAAGAAAATCTAGCGCTGGACTCCCGAGGCTGCAACGATCGATCATGCAAGCCTGGTAGCGAGGGCACCGCGGGCGACGGCCCTCCCCTCGACTCGGTCGATCAGGTGTACGTGAATAGCGACGCAAGAACAAACAATCGATCGCCAGGCGCCAACGCCGCTCACTTGTAGGAAACAGCCTACTATCGGTGGTGCGTTTTTTTTTTTTTTTGAAATAACAATATATTAGTAGCAAGCCGGCTCATTAAAAACCTTCCAGTCCCCTTAGATACCCTGGTAAGGAAAAGAGTGTGTCTGAAACTTGGTGCTTCAACAATCCACAATAGTTACATCATCTAGGAGGCTATTCAACAAAAAACTAGGGGGCTCATCGACCCAATTACAAGAATCTTTGTTATGAAAACAGACCCTAGCTATTTCATGAGCAGCTTTGTTTGCCTCCCGTAAGCAATGACGATAAGTTACAATTCCAATGGTAGATGCCATGTCCACACAATCAGCAAAGATAGCAGCTGAGGCATTCCACCAAGTTTCCACACCCATGCATGCTTCAATAGTTTCCAACGAGTCTGACTCAACAATGATATTGTTACACCCCAGTGTGATTGCTAGTCTTAATCCTTCTTTCATAGCCAACGCTTCCGCCATTGTTACAGATGCTACATGAGGTATGAATTTACTCACTGCCGCAATGAAAGAACCTTGAAAGTCCCGCATCACTACACTCAATTGCCCCAGCACATAAATCAGCATGGAAGGAGGCGTCGACATTAACCTTGACCTGACGGGGACTCGGTCTAGTCCATTTTCCTTCTGAAGCCACACCTGTAGAAGATACTGCTTTGGATGCATTAGCAATAATGGAAAGAATTGAGAACTTACACTTGAAAGTGGGGGGCACTGTCTCGTTATGTGTACGCCTACGCCGAATCCACCATAGGTACCAAGAGGTCACAGAAATCAATTCTTTTAAACCAACATGGTGGAGGCTGTCAAGTTGGTTGTCCTGGCGTCTAAGCAAGACTTCAAGGACAGCCAATCCTGCTCTATCTTCTTGAGCTGCTCTATCTTCTTGCAGTCTGGCAACGGAATAAGAGGTGCATGATATCTTCCGGTCCCTCATTACAAATCGGGCATGCTCCAGAAGTGCCAACGTGGCGATTCGCGAGAATGCATTTCAACGGAAGAATACCATGAAGCGCCCGCCACATAAAAATCTTTACCTTACTTGGGATCTTGAGTTGGCAAAGAACCTTCCACACTGGATTATGAATAGAGGAACCCGGCAATGCAAGTTGTCCAGCCCCGACCCCAAACTGATGTCTCCATTGGACATGATATCCAGATCTAACCATATACTGTCCATGCTTCGTGAAGTTCCAAGAAACAAAATCTTCAAAACCTTGGCTGTTAAGAGGAATTTGCAGAATGCGGCTAACATCCACTGGATTAAACAACGATCGAATCAAATCCTCATCCCACGTACCGGATATTGGATCAATCAAGTCAGACACCTTATTGTAAACTGCACCTCCTCTAGCAGAAAGAATCATTCTATTCGGACTGCTGGGGATCCATGGGTCTAGCCAGATATTAATTTTCTCTCCATCACCACCTCTCCACATATATCCCCTTTTAAAAGTAGCCAGACCCGCAATAATGCTTTGCCAAGTAAATGATGAATTGGATTTTGGCCCAGCCTTAAGTATATCACCATGAGCATAGTACTTGGCACGTAAGACTCGTGCACATAAAGCTTCAGGTTCATTAATTAAACGCCAAACTTGCTTTGCCAGCATAGCAAGATTAAAAGAGTGAAAATCTCGAAAGCCCATACCTCCTTCGTTTTTAGGATAACAAAGTTTCCACCACGCATACCAATGCATCTTATTAGAGTTGTCGTCATCTCCCCACCAGAAGTCCGATATAACATCCATCATACTCTTACACACACCTTTCGGAATTTGGAAAACCGACATGGCATAGACCGGAATAGCTTGCGCCACAGCTTTTAAAAGAATTTCTTTGCCCCCAATAGATAGATGTTTCTCCTTCCAGCCATTTATACGTTGGATAATCCTCTCGATGAAATGCTCGAAGCAGTCACTCCTATCCGCTCCAACCAGAGCCGGGAGCCCAAGATACTTATCGGATAAAGCTTCTGTATCAATATGTAGGGCCTCACAGATTTCTGATCTCATCAAAGCATTAGTATTTGGAGAGAAGAAAATACTAGATTTAGCTAGACTCACCATTTGACCGGAATTTGCACAATAGGTATCCAACGCACGTTGCAGGGAAGTTGCATTGTTCATATCTGCTTTCATGAGGAAGAGAATCATCAGCAAATAAAAGGTGTGAAACTGATGGTGCATTCCTGCACACACTTACCCCATCGATTCCACCAACTTCTTCTTCATGCAACAAAAGACTAGATAAACCCTCCGCACATAAAAGGAACAAATAAGGAGAGAGAGAGGGTCCCCTTGACGAATCCCTCTCGTGGGGAGAAACGTATCAGTGTCCTCGGAATTAAATCTCACTTGGTATCTTACTGAACTCACACATGCCATCATGATAGAAATCCATCTCTCCGCAAAACCCAATTTGCGCATCATGTTCTCAAGAAAGGTCCACTCAACTCTGTCATATGCCTTATGCATATCCAACTTAACAGCACAAAGACCATCTTGCTCCACTTCGTTTATTCTTAATTGTATGGATACTTTCATAGGCCACAAGAACATTGTCCGTTATTAGCCGACCCGAAACAAAAGCACTTTGCATCGGTGATATAATATCGGTAGAATAACTTTTAAACGAGCAGCAAGCATCTTAGAAATTATCTTGTAGATGACATTACAGAGACTTATAGGTCGGTACTGGGTGACTAACTCTGGGTTATCAATCTTCGGAATCAGCACCACAGTAGTATCAATCCATCCCTCCGGAATAACCCCTGAGTTTAAAGCATGTAATACTTCTTGAGTAATTTCCTCGCCACAAATATTCCAAAAATTCTTATGGAAAACCGCATGAAGTCTTAGCGCTTTTTTGAAAAACAAGTTTAGCGCTTTTTTTTGCGAAAAGACCTGCCATTAAAAGAAACATTGAACAGTATAAAACATCTCAACAAAAACGAAAATTACAAGAAGATCCTTGAGATGTCCTTCGTCTTCAACCTCCAAACCGTGTCGACGGCGCGCCACTGCTGCCGCTCCTCTCAGAGCCGGCCTGACGTTGTTGGTTGCGGACGGTAAGTCCCCGAACGGGTCAAGAAGACCACATCTCTCCCAGAGCCGAAGAAGAAGGATGAACCACCGATGAAGCTCCATGACGATCCGGAGACCGCCACCGTCGGAAGATGTCCTCGAGAACCACACCACTCCCACAAGCTTCTCGACGTTGCCGCCGAGATGAGGCTGAAGCCGGGAAGACATTATTGCAAGAGGCGGTGCCGCCACCAATAGAGCGCCGCCCCAGGAAACCTAAACACTAAAACCAGAAAAACGGAGCCCTCCCGCCGACGAGAGCCGAGATCCACCACGCCTCCATGGCCCGAAGGCCACCGAGGCGGGGCAGACCTACGGCGGCGCCGACGGGAGACGGGACTTCAGATCCGATCGCCTCTCTGGGACAAGAGACGAATTGGTACGGTGTGAGTCTGTACGCTATGTAGTGATGTGTTTTGTACATGTTACTTGGTTATGTGGCACTGATAATAGTTGTAGCGGTGCACACTGCATCTCACTGTTGAAGTGTGCCCGACATTCGTGTACAATGCGTCACTGGTAAGTGTTAGTACTATCGCGCACTAGCGGACGGCACCATTAGACGCGCCGCTGGGAAAGTTGAATTTACTAATTTTTAGCTCAAATTTAGTAGAATTTAATAATCTTGAATTTAAAATTCCATTCATTCAACTATAGAAACAAAGAGTATTCAAGTTGAAAACGAAAATACGTAAATTGTCCTACATAAGGGGTCCTATGATAACTCTAGTCCCACTGGCTAGATCTAGGACTTGGGTGACGATTGCTCGACCTCCTCATCACTTTCCTCGTAGCAGGACTTGCGGCACAGGGTGCCGTGAAACACCCTAATGGAGAACACGCCTCTCTCTTTCAGCTTGAAGAGGATGAAGTATCCTGACCGTAGCTGGTGCATACGGGTAATATGTGGCCCTCGCCGTCGGAGAGCATGTCCGCCACGACGACACTATTGGGACAGCTCGCCATTATCAACGTGAAGCCCCCCCCCCCCCCCCCCCGTCTCGGGTGTAAAGCCACCACAAACTCAAAGTCATACAACCTGCTTAGTGAGCCTCCCGAGGACGAAGCCGATGAAGGTGGAGGCTCCTCCGCCGCGTTGAATGGTTTGCACAATGGCGGCCGCCCGCGTCCGCGGCTTCTAGAAGCCTCCTCCGCCGCGTTGGATGGTTTGCGCAACAACGGCCGCCCGCGCCCGCGTTCGCTGCCGATGAGGGCTCTCGCCATGGCGCTCAAGCGATGGAAGTGGCAGGGGGGAGAACTGAGGAGCGCCGCTCCTTCAGATTTGGAGGAGGGAGAAGTTGTGTCGTCGGAGGAAGAGATGATATGGCACCAGAGTGCGCCTGCTCTTCGACTTGATATAGCGTGGCAGGGCGTCTCCTCGGTCTTTCCCGTCTCCCTGGCCCGAGTTAGTTTTATTAAAGACGCATCAATTCAGTGGCGTGCTCTTATTTGGCCCGAGCAAGCTACGCCCAGCACAACATTTTGGTGGCGCGCCGAATAGAACACGCGTCACTGATCTGTCAATACTGGTGGCGTGTGGGATCCGCACGCCATCTGTGCTAAACTTCCAGTGACGCGCAATATATGGAAGATTCCCCTACTATGTTCTGGCCGAGTGGACGCATGGGTCCACTTACTGGTGGCGTGTACTTACGCAACACACGCCACTGGTAGGCCCATACCGGTGGTGCTTATATTTTTACTAGTGGCTGTTCATCTCCCCCGCATAGCAATCTCGATCGATGCGTTCGCCGCGGATAGTCAATCTGGTATTCCCGATCGATTCCTCCGCGGGATCATCATTGGTCTCTTCTCGCCCAGTCCTGCATATGAGTTCCATATTCCGCCTAATCGCCAAATAAAGTAGTATTTTTTAATACTCGGATTGATTGCTGATGTTTAGTACCTTTAATTTTATTCATCCTTTATATCTAATGTTTCAAATTTCAAGATTTGAGTCATCATGCATCAATTTGGGACCCAAAAGACAAATACAGGACGTAATTTAATTTCAAAAGGGGGATATGCACATGTTAATTAAAAAAATCACAAATCATATATATTAAATCATAGATAGAAATGTTATTTGTTTGATTTTTTAATAACATAGGGCCCCATTTTTGGAGTTTGGCACAGTGCCCCGATTTTGCCGGCCCAGGCCTATGCATAAATAGGTCTTGAAGCATGTATTCGGCGCTGTGGACGACTCTAAGGACATGTTTTGTTATCTGATTGGATTTTGGCCATATCGTATATGTTGCTTTCAGGATGTTTTGAGCTGAGCCATATTTTGCATCTTATTTTGTTGCGTATATTGATTTTTTCCTGGCTTTGGAGAAACACAAAAGTTTAGTTACAACCATGTGTCGTGTGCACTGTCACTTACTCTCACCTCTAGTCTACATGATGAACTTACCTCACACCACATTTGGAACAAGTTCGTCTACGTGACGGCCCCATGAGGAGCGGTGAGCAATACAACAGAGCGGCACGATGGCGGTGCGGCGGTCACGGTAGGAACTACACCAGCTCTGACAAAGTTTGTGGCGACAACGAAGGAGCGGAACCACAAAGAGCTTGAAGAGGTAAGGTGAGACACACAAACACACAATGAACATGTTCAACAACCAGTGTAACACTCACAGATGTACCATACAAGATCTACTCGTCTATGACCATGGTCCAAGTTAAGGAACTCACATACACCAATCACAGCTTAATGGCTGCTGCTACGACGACATAGTTCATGATGGTTAGCCATGTTGGTTGAGCAGAGATGACACACATGTTGAAAAACATACGTGCACGAAGCACAGTGTAAACACATATATACTTACAATACAAGATCTATTCGTATATGTCTGCTGAAATAGAAAAGCTACAACATGAACATTGTGGGAAGCGATGAGATGAATCTACTCGTCAAAGAAACTTTTATATGGTCGATTTAGTGCGATGAATGGAAAATATCCGCCTAAAAGACCTCCGAACATCTATCTGAAGTCGAGGAGGTACAGTCTACAAAACTCAAAACTGAATTGAATCACAACATCAACGTGCAGATTTTGCATGTAAAATTTATCTCGAGTCAGAGCAAGATTGTGTAGATTGGAGAAAATTAGGTGGAGAAAATTAAGCAACATGAGGGGAAGCAAAATCAATGTACCTGACAGGTTTGTCGAGGAACGTGTGTTCTCTCCCCTCATACAACAGTGCCTATATGAGAGGAAACGACGGGGGCTCCTATCTACGCTCGACGCGCTGGTTAGCGCAGCGACGCGTCGAGTCGAGGCCGTCTTCCTCCTCCCGCCGCGCCTCCACGCCGGCCTCCCGCCTCCCACCTTCGACCCCCCGCGTCCAACGCCGGCCGACCGCCTGCTGCCGCCACCCGCGGCCGGCCCCGCTCCCGCGGCGCCTCGCCGCCCCGCCCTCCTCAATCCCTAGCCCACCGCCGGTCCGCCGCCACCCCCGGCATCCCTCTAAACCCCCCGGTGAACCCCCACCACCCAAACCCTAAGGCTCGTCGCTGGCGAGCTCGCAGCACTCCTTTGCACCGCACCGACCCCCACCCCCCAAGTTAAGTTTGTTCCTCACCTACGCCGGCGACGCCGCGGCCAGCCGCGTCGTCCCCGTCTCCGGTGAGGTCCATCCCTCGTCTGGCCGGCGACGTCGCGGCCAGCCGCGCCGTCCCCGTCGGCGACGAGTGCTCGGTCCCCGCGTCGTGCTCATCTCCATCCGGTCGTCTTCCTCCTCCCGTCGGGCGCGTGGACGTAAATGGGCCAGGCCCATATCGCCGAATTAGCTACGCAGAGGGTGCGCGTTTTGCTGCTATTCATTACAGCGGGCGTAGAATAGGATTCGCCGGAAACGACCGGTTCGGCCATTCCTTCAGGGCTAGGCCCAATGTGTCTTTAAGTTTTTGTGTCGTAAAGAGATTACCCATACGACCCAGCCCACCAAATAGCCAAAAATTGCATCCAGAGAGCTCATACGGAGGCTTTTGACCTACCAAACATGCCCTAAGCATTCGGCAGAAATCGCAGGTCGTTAACATTTTTTTGTTTCTCCTTCCTTTCTTTACTATCGTAGTGCGGACGCAAGCAGTTAGAAACATGAGTTGTTGGGTTTGGTCCTTACGTGAGGACTAGGGGAATTACGAGATTTTTTTTTGACTTGTGCAAAGGTCCACCCATCCGATGTATGCTCGTCAAGTGTCGTCTCCTCCATTCTCGCGGGTGTGGCGCGGATATCTATCGACACATTGTCTAATAGTGCAGCCCGCATTTCCATCATGTACGGGTCCGGGTTTTTCGAATGAACCGTTAATCCCCACCGCCTCTATGGTATCTGTACAATTAAATTGGGATCGGTCTGGTACGGGTGTGGTGCGTCGCGGCTGTTTTGCAGTTTAACCCCTCACTTTTTTCAAAATTGAACCCGCGGTCCTGTTTCCTTGGTTGCACTTTAGTCCAACCCGCACCACCGCACCTCCCACGATCCCCTCGCTCCTCTGATGAGCAGCGGCGATCGGCAGGAGACACAGCCGCCGCCCCTACCAATTCCTCTGGTGCTTCTGCCCCAGCCAACCCGAGTCCCTCCGGCGTGGATAGGAGCCGCGTCGCGTAGACCAGGGTAGGAGTGACGCCTCTCGGGCGCCCCACCACGCTGTGCGCTTGAAGGCTGCGCCTCGCCTTGAGGGCGCCCTGGACGTGCCCGCGGCGAGGAAACGGGGAGGAGCCAAGGAGGAGGACAACGACTTCGCGGGTGCTCCTGGACGACTTCGGCACCGACGCCACCGAGCGGAGGGGTGGCTGAGGGAGGAGGGCTTGAGGCATCCAATGGAGCGGGCACTCTCTTTGGATTTTCTGATTCTATATCAAATACTCGATACTCGAGACGGCGGCGAGTGCAGGGTGTAGCCTATGGCGCATGCTCGCCGAGGTCAGCGCCCACACAGAACACATATCAGATTAATCTCTATATACGGCGTTCCTGCTGCAGTCATGTTGATACTCTTGATTGTTGTAGATTGCACGGTCTGAGTCCATAAGCAGGTCCCTGACAGCAGTTGCATAGCTCACACAGTACTCTGATTTTCAACGGGTGTCTCCTCTTATTGCTCCGTTCTGATTGTTTTACATATGGATTTGCAGACACACATTACTCTCTGATTTCTCAACTAAATTGATTCAGAATCTTCATTGGATCTTAATAAATGTTGGTCTATTTGGTGAGATGAGGTACAAGTACGATTGTAGATAATACTGGGCAGTATTATATTTTGTAAATTAGTACATGTCCTGCTAGGCTGCTACATCTACTTGCCACATTATATTTTGTCAATTAGTACGCTCTGACGGAGTAAAATGACAGTACCGTGAGGAGAAGCAACAAACAGCTATCAAATAGAGGTTTCAAGCTAATGGAAAACCCAATGCTAACTATTCATTTCATGTATATGGAGGTCAGGTCAGCCAAGCCAGCAGGCATGCACATTCATTTGTTGAAGAAGAAGAAGATGCAAGCAAGCAAAACCTTCATTCGCTTTCACGATCATGCACGGATCTCGACGCACGCCACCAAGCGCCGCTCACATCACATCACGCCGGCTTTACCTCACCAAGAAACCGCAGCCTAACGTACTGATGTTGAATAGTTGTGGTTCTCGCATTGTGCACGACGAGTTTCAATTGGCGATCTTCAAGACGAGCAAGGAGATCCTTTTTGCTGCGTGTAACTATGTAGTTGATAGCTAGGGGAGACGAGCATTTTCCGTTGATACTTGATATCCGTGTAATACTGCCAGACATGATGTTATTGTTGCACATTTGGTATTTCCATGGACCTTTCATTAAGGAATGGTTGAAACTCAGATGACAATTAGGGGCTCTCGATGGGTTTTGCTGTGTGAGCTGAATACTTATGATGCAATACGCCAATACATGACAACTCATAATTATTTCTTGCAATTGTTATGAGTTATCCAGAATTAATTGGCGCTCACTTCAGATAGTGTTGCCTGTAAGTGTTACTCGGTCATGTATACGGTTGTCAGAGTTCGACTTAGATTCGGCAAATTTCATAGCTGGCATGCAATGCAGCGCTGCTTCTACTGCTTCTGGAGGCACATAGACACTGGGGCCAGAGGGGAGCGGATGGGGGGAGGCTGACCACGAGAGAGGAAGGAGCAGCTGGACTGGAGCTTCAGACGTGACCTCGTTGCTGGGGGTGGGCGTGCAGGGGGTGGGAGGAGGCCATGGAGCAGCTCGGTGGGGGAAGACAGAGATAATTACTTGCTATAATTGTTATTTTTTAATGTGCTCTGAGTTCTTTGTTGCGTCCTATGGTTTCTATCTTTTGAAATTGTCGACTGTGGCTCTTATGACGAGAAAGGTGAGAGAAATTGAGAAAGGGAGATTGTTAGCTGCTACTCTGATTTTTTAATATCTTGCTTTTTGCTATGACGAGACTGGCTCTTATAGCGAGATAGGTGAGAGAAACCGATGAAATTTGGCAAATCTCTACTATTAAATTGAAACAGGTCACGTACGGGTAGGTGGTACGTCGTAGGTCCCTCCGTCTAAATCGGTAAGAAAACCGAAAGTCAATCGATCGTGGTTAATTCAGCCGCTGCAAAGACCGTGCAAGTGTGCAACCCAATAGAACTAAAAAGTGGGCCAACTTTCAATGGGCCCGGAGGCAAACATCAAATCGTGCACAGGCACACCATCGAGCGAGCTAGCTACATGAAGAAACCAGCCACTCACGCATCGTACTATATCATGTGCACGTCTACCTTCGTGTCAAGTGATTTAGGTTTAGTTGGTTTGTCTAATACTAACCAGGGGTGCTACATTTATGGATTGCATTCAGCATGTTCATTACATTGACGGTGGGGACTAGACTGAATACAGCGCTGAACAAAGATCATCAGAAAAAGAATCTAACAATAAATAAATAAATAAATAAATAGATAAATAAATAAATAAAAGATTAAGATGAAAGGATGAACAGTGATTGGGTTATGCGGGTTGGTCGATTATATAGGAGAAATTTAGGTCACGCCAACGCCTTGGCCGCCCTCATAGTGGAGGACGTTGAACACAAGGAGGTGCTCGCGCCATACCATAAATGCAGTTACGCCCACACACACCCTGATCGACATCCTCGACGACGCCGAACGTGTGTAAGACCATTATACGTCGAGGCGTAGCCCAGTGGACAACACCGAGCGTGTGGCCTAGGAGATGAAAATTCACACCTATAAGACACTAGCCACCAACTTTTTTTTCCTTTGGCCATGACACCAAAATCCAGGTAGCACGTAACGTGGAATGTCAAATGTGGAGAAGGAAATGTTTGGCGAGCCAATTCCCATAATTGATGGAGCTTCTCCAAAAAAAATATTAAGACGAAAGCAATACATGATTCGTATAGAGACAATACACCATGAGATATAGATACGATTCATAAAGAAATAACACGCCATGAGATATAGATGTTAGCTATTTCGTACCAGTGCACGGGTATTTGTTATTTATTTGACAGGCATAGATCTTATCCTGTAAAAGTAAATTATTAAATTTTTTCACCCGTAGCAACGCACGGGTATTTTGCTAGTTTAAGTAGTGTGTTGATTTCGATCCACTATAACAGACATGATGGACCCAACTCAAGGTCTCTTTGAAAAATAAGGATAGGAGATGCACTGATTAAATAATTGGTCCCATCCCATTCAACATGGTGTCCACTATAATGTACAGAACGTGTGGCAGTTTGACTCATCTTTTAGCTCTAGCATTACGTGGCTCCTATAGCCGCTTCTAACAGTAGTACACAGTATCTCGATTACTCTTTGGCAGCCAAGCTTTCATTTTATTTAAAACTCAAAAGGATGTATCTATATATGTATAGTTATATAAACCACATTGAATGTCCGTGTGGCACTTCCAAGAGAGTGTCACCGACGAAACCACAATCGCTGCCACCCCCGCCACCTGCTTGTTTCCCCTCACAGGTGCCGTCACAACGTCACCGTTCAACAATCGCCAGGTGGTGGGCGACCATAATTGATCTTATTCCTCATGTGAAGGCAAGGTGGCGACCGTAGATGGAAAATCCTTGTGGGGTGGATTTAGAGTGCCAGGACGATAGCCCAGGAATCTCTCTTTCGTAGCGGTGTCAACTGTGGAAGTGCGGCATTCTGTAGCCTCTTGGCGCTGGGTGGTTGACTTTAGCATTACATGTAGACCATTTGACAAGCGATGCTTCATCCTGGAAGTAGCGGCACTTGGCAGCATGTGTGGATACCAGAGATAACCAGTGGGATGACGTGTCTCTTGCGCGTCGGATCTGGATCTCAGGGGTCGTGGTGTTGCTCTGTTCATTGACTTTGCGAGATGCATATGGCGATGATGAGTTTTCCAATGCCTACAGTTGCGGAACTTGGCCAAATCATAGACATGATAAAAGATATTAATTTGAGCTAAGGGGGTCAATCTGTATTTTGTGCCATATGTATGTTTTTTATAAATGTGAGTATTAGTATCAAAAAATTTGACACTTGCGGGGCCATGGCTCACCATGGAAAAAACTAAGCTCTGATATTGATGGCCAGGTTCCCCCACTACTAGGAAAAGGCTTATAGGTGCATTACTTAGCCGTGGCGCACCACTATTTTGGTGTGCCACGAGTATATAGCCGTGGCGCACCAGACACAGATGCGCCACGCGTAGGACATTACCCGTGGCGCACCAAAATAGTGGTACGCCACGGCTAAGTGCAGGCTAGGCTGACGGAGGGGCACCCTCCTTAGCCGTGGCGCACCACTATTTCGGTGCGCCACGGGTAAGAGTATAGCCGTGGCGCACCTTATTTCAATGCGCCACCAAAATAATGGTCTCGGGGCCAAATTTTGACCCCACATAGCCGTGGCGCACCAAAATAGTGGTGCGCCATGGGTAACCTCTTACCCGTGGCGCACCGAAATAGTGGTGCGCCACGGGTAAGTTTCCTATTTTGTGCTCCCATGCACCCCCCCCCCCCCCCCCCCCCCCCCCCCGTGATCGCCTTTTCAGTTTTGGAGAAGCTAAAAGAAAATGTTAAAAAATTCAAAAAATAAAATCCTTTGAGATGTGGTTATGTTACGTAAACTAGGTGTTAGGAAAAATTTGAAACATGAATTTCGATGTATTTTGCAAAAAATCATTATGGAATAGTAAAACGGCAATAACTTTTGCATACGAACTCGGATTTCGACGTTTAATACCTTAAAAAAACTAGAGAAAAAACCACATCCAATCCAAATGGCCTACGACCTTTTGAGCCGTTTTTTGCCCACAGAATCCCCAAATTCGAAAGGGAACACCTATTTTTTTAAAGTTTAAGTTTTCTGGCCAGAAAAAATAAATAAAACTTACCCGTGGCGCATGGAAAGAGTGGTGCGGCACGGATAGTTAACTACCCGTGGCGCACCACATAGTCCATGCGCCATGGGTAACCTCGGGGCACAATCCATGTGCTTCACGATCCGACGGCTCACAGCGATTTAAACAAGCACACAATCCGTGTGCTTGTTCGTTCTTGTCTCTGATTGGTCCAGAGGGGGGCATCTCCTCAACCCTATCTCCTTCTCTCCCTTCTCCTCTTTCTTGTCCCCTTCTCCTCCATCTCCCTCCAAGCCTCTCCCCTTATCCTCTCCAAGCCTCTCCCCTTCTCCTCCATCCTCCTCACAGTGGCGGCCGGGGACGGCCGGCTAGCATCTCCACGGCGGCCGGCGACCTCCTCCACGATGGCGAGCATCTCCACGGCGGCCGGCGACCTCCTCCACGATGGCGAGCATCTCCACGGCGGCCGGCGACCTCCTCCCCGATGGCGACATCCTCCACGACGGCGCCTCCTCCATGGACGGTGAGCTCCTCCACGACGGCGCCTCCTCCATGATGGCAAGCTCCTCCACGTCGGCGACCTCGACGGCGACATCCTCCGACCCAACCGGATCCGCCACGAGGGCCCTATCTTTGGTGGTGTGGTTGATGAATGTATATGTGTGTTGTGGTGTCTTGGTTGTTTTTTTTGGGTGGAGGACATCTTGGAAACTTGGAGAAAACCTTGCTCCGACCCAACCGGATCCGGCGATGGCGACGCTCATGAATGTTGCTAGCCTCCTTGGAGGAGTCACTTCTTCTTGCATCTTCCTCTTCTGGTCTCCCACAGAAACCACTTTTCTAGGATTTCCTGGAATGGAAGAGGCGACTCACCTTGTGTTGTGGCCCTTCTTGAAGGCATCATCCCATGGACCCTTCTCGATAGTCGTTACCGATGGTTGTTTCTTGTAGGTCTATTGGGACGGCGGCCTTCGTTCCATTGGCGCGACAAATTGTTTTGGCAAGGATGGTTGTGGTATGTTGAGCTCTATCTCATTTGGGTCTTTATAGTTGGTTCCTTCCGACTTGTCCGAGGGGCTGTATGTGCCTCATCTTGTCTTCATGGAGTCGGAGCTTATGTGGAGGATCCTTGGCAGCGACGATTACAAGAGGTGGGTGTTCGGCTACGGGGCTTGGTCGGCACAACCCCAAAAAAATCTCCTACGAGATTCGTTGCAAGAGTTGGAGTTATCTAGTCACTCACGTAGGTGTCTGACTGTTTGGAATAGGCTGACATAGGTTCTTGGCGAGTGCTTTGTTGGTGGTCATCTGATGTCTACACACGCTTCTATTCTTGTAGACAGTGTTGGGCCTCCAAGTGAAGGGGTCGCAGCATAGAAAACAAAAATTTTCCTACGCGGCAAGCGGAATAAACCCCAAGGATCTAGATCTACGAGATGAAGATAGCGAAGGTGAGATCCAATCTCTTACCCTTGAAGATCAACAAACACGTTTTGTCGGTGCAGGGGTTGGCTAGTCGATCCCCGCAACTAGACTCGTCTAGTCGCGAGGAGATGTATTATCCTCGAGATCCAATCCGGTGAAGTGCAGCAACGGGCAGCACCTCCGCGGCGTCCACACGTACGGCTCGATGAAGACGTCAACTCCTTGATCCCGCAAGCGAGAGGACGTGGCCTTGATGATCTCAGCAGCACGACGGTAGTGCCGGTGATGATGACGATCTCCGCGAGCAGGGCTTCGCCAAGCCAAGCAAGAGGAGAGGAGAGGAGGAGGTGGCGCAGCCCCCTAGGGCTAGGGTGGTGCGGCAGCTCTTGGTGGAGGTGGTGGCACGGCAGCCCTCCGGGAAGGAGGGGTGCGGCTAGGGTTTTAGGGTGGAGGGAGGTGGTGCGGCTAGGGGACTTGGGGCGGCAGGCACAAGGGTGTGCCGCACCCCTCCCCTCCCCCCCTTTATATAGGTGGCCGGCTAGGGTTAGGGTGAGGGCCGGCCGGCCCCCCCTTTCCTTGGCTCCCAAGTTGGAGTCCATCAAGGATTCCTCCTTGGGCCCCTTTCCTAAAGGGTGGAGGGCCCAACTCCTAGTCCAACTAGGAGTGGGTTTCCCCCTTTCCTTAGCCGCATGCCCATGTGGGCCATTGGGTGGTGCGGCTGGCCCAAGTGGCCAGCAGCACCCCTTTGGTCCATGTGGGCCCCATACAATATGTGGTCCCACTTCTAGAACCTTCTAGAACATTCCGGAACCTTCCGGTACCCTATAAATAATTTCCAGAACTTTTCCGAAACCTCTGGAAACCACTTTCCATATATGAATCTTATTCTCCGGACTCCTCCGGAACCTCTCATAATGTCCGGGATCCCATTCGAGACTCCGAATCACCATTCGTTCATTTCATCATTTAATTCATCGCAAAACCTAATTTCATCGGAACGTTAAGTGTGTGACCCTACGGGTTCGAGAATGCATAGACATGATCATATCAATAATTAATAGCGGGACCGGGATGCCCATATTAATTCCTATACACTCACCGAAAACCTTTTCTCGATTGAACCACGATGCCGGAGATTCAATTAATCTCATATACGATTCCCTTTGTCTCACGATATTTTACTTGCCCGAGATATAATCGTTGACATCCCCATGTCCAGTTTTATCTCGTTACCGGCAAGTTCTCTTTACTCGTCCATAATATAGGATCCTCGTGATTACCACCTAATCACCTGTCTGCAGACTTTTGATGCTATATTATCGAGAAGGCCTGGAGATATCTTCTCCGTCACATGGAGGGACAAATCCCACTCTTGATTCATATCACCCAACAACCCACCATCGGAGATGCCTAAAAGCCACATTTATAATCACCCAGTTACGAAGTGACGTTTGATGTCCACAAAGTATTCCTCCGGTGAACGGGAGTGATATAATCTCATGGTCTAAGGAAACTATATTTGGCATATGAAAAAGTGTTGACAACAAAACTTTTGTGACACGATTAATTGCAACTTCTTTATTTGGGTCATGTCCATCACACCATTACTCTTAATGATATGACTCCATTATCAAGTGACTATAACAAGTCCATAGTTAGGAAACTCTAACTATCTCTTGATCAACGAACTAGTCCTGTAGAGGCTCACTAGGGACTCCGGGTGTTTATATTCCACACATGTATTATGTTTCCATTTAATACAATTATAGCATGGATAATAAACTATTATCATAAACGTGGATATGCTTAATAAACCATTTTATTATTGCCTCTAGGACATATTCCCAACACCAAGTGCAGAGGTTTGTAGAACAGCAACAAGTTTCCCTTAAGTGAATCGCCCAAGGTTTATCGAACTCAGGGAGGTAGAGGTCAAAGATATCCCTCTCAAGCAACCCTGCAATCAAGATACAAGAAGTCTCTTGTGTCCCCAACACACCTAATACACTTGTCAGATGTATAGGTGCACTAGTTCGGTGAAGAGATAGTGAAATGCAAGTAATATGGATGATTATAAGTGGTAATTGCAATCTGAAATAAAAATGGCAGCAAGCAAACATGCAGCAGAACTGAGAGTAAACGGTGTTTCAATGCTTGGAAATACGGCCTAGGGATCGTACTTTCACTAGTGGACACTCTCAACGATAATAATATAATTGAATACATAAATATTTTCTCTTCACTATGCTACTCTGAATTATTCTCTCGTTGGATAACGAACACCAATCCACTGTGTAGGGCTATAAAAGCACACCTTAAAGTCGCATTCCACATCTACGGAACCCCACACTGTCGACTTGAGCGCCCTAGATAGCACTAGCCAAACACAACAATTTCATAGAGACATCCAACACAAATAATAACTCATGATAAGTATTCCTGTAATCTTTAGCCTAAGAGCCACACACGATGCACACACTGTCATCTTCGCACCATGGGACAAAGGTGACTCCGGAGATTACATTAATAAAACCACTTGAGTAGCATAATTCATAAGATAATGAAGAGTAACATCTATTAATTCAACTAGATTACAAAGCTCATGATCACATAAAGATCACACCATGGGAGAGAGAGATAAACCACATAGCTACCGGCATGAGCCCTCAGCCCCGAGGAAGACTACTCCCTCTTCATCATGGAGACGGTGGAGATGTCGTTGGGGGAGATGGAGACCACCCCGACAGCGCCTCGCCGGAGTTTTCCCCCTCCAATCTACAGCTCCAGGTCTTTGTTTCGTGGTTTCTGTGTTTTGGCGGCGCTCCCCTCTGGAAAACGTCGAGTGACTATTTTTATAGTCTTTTTTAGGTTAAAAAGAAGCTTCGGGAAGAAAGATCAATGGCAACGGAGCCACGAGGCCAAAGTGATGGGTCCCACACGGCCAAGGAATCTGGCCATGTGGGCCCATGTCTTTTGGCCTTCAGGCCTCCACTTTTTCTCCTCCTTCGCTCCTACGCTTTCTTCCTTCCAAAAACTAATCCCCGTAAATTTTCAGGTCATTTGGACGTCGTTTGGGTCCCTGAAACATCAAAATATAGATAATAGGGTTTTCTGCCAGCGCAGGGTTAATTCCAGAAAAATAGGGAAACTGTGAAATATTCCCAAAATCATTATAAAACAATGATATAACCCTTATATGTTGCAAATATGAGTATTATAATGCAAAGTACATGTATGCATTTTACATGCATCAACATCCCCAAGCTTAACCTATACTCGTCCTCGAGTACGAAGATGATAAAACTAACATGGACTTTGCATTTTAATACTATCAAAGGATGTCAAAGATGATTACTATTGCTACATAGAGTCAAATGATTCATTTTTCAAAGGAGTAGCAATATGTAAGATAGATTATAAAGTTATCAATTACTCAATGCAAGGATGTTCAATGATAATTCACAAAGTGTAACATAGAAGAAAATACTATGGACCAAATGTATGCATAACGAAAAAAAAACATCCTATAATGGTCATAGAGTACTCTTGTAAAACTGAATATAAAAGGTGGACACTTTGGAAAGATATATAAATGAGTAGAGGTAAAACATGAATAAGTTTCATCTAACTTCCAAATGCTTCTGCTTTAGTCATGTTTGCAATGTGGTATTCATTGGTGTCAAGCTCTCATTACCCCTATCATAGCATCTTAAATGGTTAAAGTTTAAAGTGAAAGCAAATATGAGTAGTGTGCTTGAAAAAGTATGGGTTGAAAGCTTCATGCCCCGTGAATACGAGTACCTACACCATGGTGTTACTCAATTTGGGCTACCAAGCAAGTTCAAGTTAAATCATTGTAAAAATAGCGTCATAAAGAGGATCAACTGGGGTACCTCTTGTCCCAGGACATGAAACAAGCCCATGTCAAAATGACAAGACAAACAAACATAGTGAACAATCTCAAGACCCTTTCTATTTACTATTGGTATAGCTTTTTATTATGAGGTTCATCACTGAAGGTTCACAATAGCATGTAAGTAAATTTCCACCATCAATGATGCATGGCTTAGATTAGCGGCCCAGGTGTCTCTCTAGCCATTTATACAAACTACTTAAACTTACTTAGTTTCCACATTTATTTGGCACTATGATAGGCATCCATAAACAAAAGTACATGATATGAACTTAATACAATTAAGAGCATGTTGAAAGCTTGCCATGTGACAGCACATATGGGCTAACCCCCCACCAAGACTTTTGTCAAGCTCACAACTTCATAATTTTAATCACAATGGTTCATGTTTATTAAGTGCAATAAAAGTAAGGTGTGCATCAAGTTCGCGAGAGCTTTTTAACCAACTTTCCCGTAACAATCAATAACATAAGCATTTTAATTCAGAGGTATAGATAATACAAAAATAACATGATAAACATACTCGGAATATCATACAGCTAATAGGTAGATATGGTGGACTCACTGGAAAAAGTTTGGTTTAAGGTGTGGGAAAACAAGTTTTTACTTGTTGGAATTTTTGGCCTAGCAAAAGGAAGAAAGTGGACCGTCTAAATGCATGCACAAGTGTCCATAGAACTAACCAATCTATGTAAAACCAAGTAAAGTAACATTCAGCATCAAAACATGAATAAGAGATAGCTCTTGATAGAACACTTGCAATTTAATATTCATTACAAAGCACATGAATCATGCAGCTATATGTATCTTTTTAAATCAACTCAAGCATCCCTTTCCCAATATTTTCAATAGCATCCAACTTAATTCAACCCAAATTTCTAGTAGCTCTCTCATATATAAATGATAGTTGTGGTCTTAAGACAAACAAAAATCAAACTAAAAGACGCTCCAAATTTATGCGATAAAGTGCATTGATCGAAAAACAGAAGTTAGACGTGTGCAAACCGAGATTGTGTTGGTCCAGTGGGGTTGTCTTCACATCCCCAAGCTTATGGTCTTCACCATCCTTGGATAGCTCATGGTGCATCTCCTCTAATTCCTGTGAAAAAACTTCAAAACACCGTTCTCCCATTTCTTTTCTGTGGGGTGACATTAGTAGTGATAGACAAATGAATTGCTTGCTGCATAAAATCCTTAAACAAAAATTCATATGAATTTCCTGAAAGTGTATAATGTTGTATGCATACTTATAAACTCAATTGGATAAAAAAGATTCAAGTTAAAAGTTCAAAGAATGCATCAAACAAAATGGGACAGAATCTGTCCAGAAAAACAGCAGCAGCGTAACACATTTTTCTACCTGAATTATATATGTCTAAAAATTACGAAACAATTCATGCTTACAGAGGATGAAAAGTTGCAGTTACAGTTAAAATATGAGCTCATTCGGAGTTACAGATTAGGAATGAAAAATCATACCGTGCACAGATTCGTGCTGGAATGAAATCTCCGAATACAATAAGCAACTTTTTTAATCCAAAATGGGTAAAACTTGGCACTTTATTAAAAATTCTAAAAACTAAACTAAAAACTAAGTCTCTCGTTACAGCAAGAGGACACAAAGAAAATAAAAAATAAAAACAACCGGGTTGCCTCGCGTAAAGCGCTTTCTTTATAGCCATATAGGCTTACTTACTTGTTATCAAGATGATTGAAGTGAGGTGGCTTGGCATCCCCAAGATTGAATTCTTGTACTTATTTGATATATGTAGGGTGAGCCTAGGGGTAACATCCCCAAGCTTGAGTGTTTGTCCCTCGTGATCTTTATTTATCACCCTCAACTCTTCCACTTGAAAAATTCTCTTTACACAAAACTCAACATAAAACTTGATTAGAGGGGTTAGTGTTTCTATAAATTAAATCCTCATAGGTACAGCAAAGACATATCATGATTTGATTCTACACATTAGCTAATATTACTATGGTTGTGTATTGCTCTTTGATCAATAGAACCGCACAAAAGACAAGTAATGAGAGTAATGCAAAATAAAGATAGAATCTGTCAAAAACTGGACAGCCCGTAAAGAGGGAATTTTCAGAGGCACTTACGTTACTCAAATCAGAAAATTTGGAACAAATTAAATGTATATTAATAACTTAATATTTCTGTCGTAAAATATCAATTTAAAATTCCTCTCCTGTGATTTTATACATTTTTCGCAGTGAACCTCAGGAATCTGTTTTCTGGACAGCAAATCACTATTGTTTAATCCTACCTCTCAAAAGAGGTTATTCTTGCCATTAAGATGAAAAACAAGATACAAAGGTGATGTTGCAGTAGTAAACAAACACCTTGACTCAAAAACCAAAAATGAAACTGAATATAAAAAATCATGGGTTGTCTCCCACAAGCGCCTTTCTTTAACGTCTTTTAGCTAGACATGATAGTTTTAATGATGCTCACATAGGAATAAGAAATGAAATGCAAAAGAGAGCATCAAGAGAAAAAATATGAAACACATTTAAGTCTAACCCACTTCCTATGCATTGGGATCTTGTAATAAAATAAATCATTGAAACACATAGTAATTAGCATAGGAAGGTAAAGCAAATGCAATATTAAAACCTTCAACATAAAGATAGGAAACATAGTATTATTGAGATATGAATAGACATGTTTCCCTCTCTCATAATAACTTTCAGTAGCATCATAAGCAAATTCAATAATGTAACTATCACATAAAGCATTCTTTTCATTCACCATCATAAAAGTATTATTACTCTCCACATAAGCAAAATTCTTCTCATTAGTAATAGTGGGAGTAAAACTATCATAGCCATCATTGTAATCATCATAAATTGGAGTCATATCATAATCATAAGCAATTTTATGCTCAATAGTAGGTGGACTGAAAAGATCACATTCATCATTATAATCATTATATATAGGAGGCATAGTATTCATCAAATCAAATTCCCTCCTTCAAACTTGGGGGACTAAAAAGATCATATTCATCAAAACTGGCATCCCCAAGCTTGCAATTTTCCATAGCATTAGCAACAATTGCATTCCAACAAATAATATTAATAACATTGCTACTAGCATGATTGTTATGCAAATAAAGTTCCATAGGTTTTTTAATTTTTTCTTCAAAAGCATCATGACCAATTTCAAGATAAATTTTATAAAGCTCTCTAATTTTGTTGTTGTTTCCCATTAAACCGAACTAGTGAATAAAACAAGAAACAAAAAGATTTAATTGCAAGATCTAAATAAGCTACCTTCAAGCGCTCACTTCCCCGGGAACGGCGCCAGAAAAGAGCTTGATGTCTACACACGCTTCTATTCTTGTAGACAGTGTTGGGCCTCCAAGTGCAGAGGTTTGTAGAACAGCAGCAAGTTTCCCTTAAGTGAATCACCCAAGGTTTATCGAACTCAGGGAGGTAGAGGTCAAAGATATCCCTCTCAAGCAACCCTGCAATCAAAATGCAAGAAGTATCTTGTGTCCCCAACACACCTAATACACTTGTCAGATGCATAGGTGCACCAGTTCGGCGAAGAGATAGTGAAATGCAAGTAATATGGATGATTATAAGTGGGAATTGCAATCTGAAATAAAAATGGCAGCAAGCAAACATGCAGCAGAATTAAGAGTAAATGGTGTTTCAATGCTTGGAAATAAGGCCTAGGGATCATACTTTCACTAGTGGACACTCTCAACGATAATAATATAATTGAATACATAAATATTTTCTCTTCACTGTGCTACTCTGAATTATTCTCTCGTTGGATAACAAACACCAATCCACTGCGTAGGGCTATAAAAGCACACCTTAAAGTCGCATTCCACATCTAGGGAACCCCACACTGTCAACTTGAGCGTCCTAGATAGTACTAGACAAACACCACAATTTCATAGAGACATCCAACACAAATAATAACTCATGATAAGTATTCCTGTAATCTTTAGCCTAAGAGCCACACACGGTGCGCACACTGTCAACTTCGCACCATGGGACAAAGGTGACTCCGGAGATTACATTAATAAAACCACTTGAGTAGCATAATTCATAAGATAATGAAGAGTAACATCTATGGATTCAACTAGATTACAAAGCTCATGATCACATAAAGATCACACCATGGGAGAGAGAGAGATAAACCACATAGCTACCGGCATGAGCCCTCAGCCCCGAGGGAGACTACTCCCTCTTCATCATGGAGACGGTGGAGATGTCGTTGGGGGAGATGGAGACCACCCCGGCAGCGCCTCGCCGGAGTTTTCCCCCTCCAATCTGCAGCTCCAGGTCTCTATTTCGTGGTTTCCATGTTTCAGCGGCGCTCCCCTCTAGAAAACCTCGGGGGACTATTTTTATAGTCATTTTTAGGTCAAAAGGAAGCTTCGGGAAGAAAGATCGACGACAACGGAGCCACGAGGGCCAAAGTGGTGGGTCCCACACAGCCAAGGAATCTGGCCGCGTTGGCCCATGTATTTTGGCCTTCAGGCCTCCACTTTTTCACCTCATTCGCTCCTACGCTTTCTTCCTTCGAAAAACTGATCCCCGTAAATTTTCAGGTCATTTAGACGTTGTTTGGGTCCCTGAAACATCAAAATATAGAAAATAGGTTTTTCTGCCAGTGCAGGGTTAATTCCAGAAAAATAGGGAAACTGTGAAATACTAGATTCAAAAGGCGCGGCTTGCCGCGCGGCACCTGTTGGTACTTTTAATTTTTTTTCCCGTACTTGTCATATTATATACAGATTAGTGATTAGATGGTTAATATATAACAGTTGAAACAAAACAGGCTTGTAATATTATAGTCATGCAGATATGTTGTTTACTCGGCAACAACCAGAGAAAAGAGTTGCAATCCTACTAAGTGATCAATGAAAAGGAAACAACATAAGAGTCAAAGAGTCATCCCCAAGTTCCTAATAATAAGATAAAGGAAACAAATGCACTTTATATTTCTAAGGAAATAACAACAGAAAATATAACACCCAATCAGGGCTCTAACAAATATGTACGAACATACATAATTTGTTATTTGATCCTGTGGCCATTTCTCGGTTAACAACTACCAAGGAAAAACACCAACGAAAAACAATGAGATAGCATATGAATTGTCGAACTACAATGTACAGAATAACATGATAGCGAGGAGCAGCCGCGGCATCTCTTCTTAACGGCGGCAAGAAATCCGGTCAGGATAAGGACCTCAAAGAAATATGCTCATTTGATGAGAAGTCACATATGTGCTTCTCTTTGGCATGCTTCAGGATAACCTTCAATAATTTTTTTAATAAGCTCATTTCATGAGAAGTCACATATATGCTTCTCTTAGGCATGCTTCAGGGTAGTCATTCAGAAGTAGGAACTGGCTATACACAAGTAGGAAGTCAGGACCTGAGTGTTATACTTTAAGAATTACCTCACATTGCTACTCAATGTCAGGCTAACATGTGGTACAACTAAATAAATTACGAAGATAGCAACATACCTGCTGAGAAGACACATAGGGATCGATGACACAGCTCCTTGGTAAATGGAATGTCAGAGAGATGATTTATGAGAATCTGTGACAATATAAATCAAGAACATCTTGATCTCTTTCAATACCTGCAACGTAACTACGAAATTTCAAATAGCTTCTTCCTCTCCAGCGGCCTTGCCGGCTGGAGTGCGGAGGTGAGAGGAGGCCAGGCCCCCCTTGTACATAGTAGATTAAGGTCTGTCTTGGCTATATGCCGTCTTGGCGCTATGCCGTTTAGATGCAGTTGCCCTTGGCCGCTTTCGAGCCGCGGTCCAGGCCCGCTGGAGCGCTCCTCTGCTTCGATCCCATGGTGGTGTTGGGAGCAGAGCAGTGAATCTGGAGGGGACTGTCTAAATAAGCTCGGTGGAGTACCGTGCCGGCGAGATCTGAAGCCTGGACTTTTCTTCCTCCTCGCGTTCATGGTGATTGGGAGGTTGAAAAGGAAAGGCATGGTCTGGTTCTTCTTCGGCTTGGTGCTGTGCAAGGAGGTTCGATCTGGTCCCTGTTCTTCCGGATCTCAAGCAGCTTACCTTTCCTGTGCTATTGTCTTCGTGGTGAAGGAGATGGGCAGGGGGTGAGGTGGAGAGCAATCTTTTGCAGATCAGGTGCGAGCTTACCATCATCAGATTTTGTTGCTAAGCTACGCCGCTCGCTGAAGCTTGTTCTTGGCGATCGATGGGCGGTCTTGGCCGATCTGGTGAATTTTCGGGCCGAAGGGCGGCCATGTCTGGCGAGGGCTTCGTCCGCTCGCCTCTTAATTCCTCCCGCCGAGATGCCAAAGTGGAGGCAGTGTTTGCTGCTGTTTGGAGGCCATGGCCTGGAGCTATGGCAACCCCGCCGCCCCAAGTGGCTCCGTCCCCGGAGACGGCGAGGTGAATCCCAAGCGGAGGCAAGGACCTGATGGCGTTCCTATTTCTCGGTTGGAGGTCCTTTGTGTAAAAGTTCAGGGACCATGTTGCTATTTCCTTGTTGTTTTAGGTCCTTATGTAATACGCTATGTTCCAGCGCTTTGTTATTAATATATAGCGTCTGTTTCCTTGTTCAAAAAAAAATAGCTAAACAAACTACTTGAGGTTGTTATAATTGACTGCAGCTAAATTTCATAAAAAGAATTACCTCAATTACATAGATTAATCCTCCTCACAATCTGAATGTATTTTCATTGAACACATTGTAGGCCTAGAAAAAAATCTGCACAAAGATGAGAAAGCTCGGGAATTAGGACTACGGCAGAAGGTGTTCGGCAGGTGGCAAACATATATCAAAAGAAAGTGAATTTCCTGTGGGGTTATAGATAAAAACTTCTGCGAACAACAGTAGTTGGCAATACCTAGACTAATTATTCCAACTATAACCTGGACATATCTACACTAACTACAGCGGCACATGTTCTTTAAGGAATATAGGGCAGTGGGAGAGAGAAGGAAGAAAATAACCAGGAAGAAGATATGAGTTTTGGTGCCAGTGGGCACTGGGATGTGAGGTAGACTCATTGTAAGTAGCAGAATCAAATAATTCTTTAAAGCATATGGTCTCGATAATATGATTTGAACAATAGTTTCATTGTGCATGAACAATTTCAAGCAAAAGCAGTACAATAGTTTTTTTGTCCTTAGATATATGTAGAAATCATTTCACCATGGATTTTATCTAAACATTAGAAAATACATATAATTTGGTATTTTCTATCAAAAAGGACATTACCTCAAAACCAACTCACATCCAGTTAGTAGCAATCTGTCTTGCCATAATTTCATTCACACTAATGAGTGATCGGGGCAGTAATTTAAGGTAGTAATCTCTTCCTACAAAACAAAGAAAAAAAATGTCATAACATGCTTGCTTACAAAATACACATGCCAGGAGTAGTATTGTTGCTTTCCTAATATGTCAATCAGGTGTCATGATAGCTATATGCATGCTTACAGAACTTGGGTATAACCTATAACTCTTTCTAGGCCGAGTTCTTCCACCTCGTCAGCCTGCACTCTAGTTATTCATGACAACATTCAGTAACTATGGTGCATTATAGCTAGACATCAATGAGTGGAAGTAATATGACAATAGATTAGATGCCAGACCACATATTCCAAATTAATTACCTACATCAATACCTAGTGACAATGAATCAAATGCAGACTGACATCAAGTGAATACATTCCAGCTTGGTTCAGTTTTGTTGGATCAGAATGAACTGTATGAAAAGAAAATGTCCATGTCAAACAACACAAGGTGAAACAAATGCATCTATAGAGTAGTATAAAGCCACTATCCAGATATATAAATTACAGATAATGACCTATATCACTACATCCAGATCTAATCCCAGCCTAATAAATCCATCAAAATTTAAGAATGGTAGCAAGCCAATATGTCATCGAGAGAGAGGAACCTGCAATTAAAGTGGTTTAACAGAATCAATGGATATATAAATCAGAATGCATATATTAGTGTTCACCACTTGCAGTTACAGGAAGAATGTTCATGCTGGAACAATAACACAAAATTCGAGCTATGTGTATCTTCACGGAAACCTGTAGACATTAAACATCCTTTTTCTGTCACAACTTCCTCCTGATCAGAAGAAGAAGTAATCAACAAAGTAAGACCTTAGTTCTTGCACTGAAGGTCAGAGAAGCGTCTAAAAAAACGATTTATGCACAATCAAAAGAACCTGGAAGCGACCAGTACCTCTACACGTGACAACCCAATGTGAAAATTTAATTTTTGCACTCACCTCAAACCAGCGTCCTGGGGAGCAACAGATCTCATCTGGTTCTCCATCGCCACCGGCACGATCTTGTCAGTCAGCTCCGCGAACAGGGCCGAGAACCGCAGCAGGAACGGCTCTAGTTCTATCGAATGTATTGTTGGCCCTCTTCCTCTTCAATCTGAGGTAAATAAGAGAAATCACAAACCCTAGCCTAAAAATCACATGGTCAAAACCTGAAACACAACTGAAACTTGGAAGGGGATTGAACGGGGAGGCTATGAGCACCTGGTCTCACCATCCAGGAACACCTCGGCTTGGTCGCATCCCGGAGGAGGCCGACGGACCCGCGTACGCATACATGGTCACCGCGTCAACGCGGTGGCCCCGCCCACCACCGACGGCGCCCTCCCTGGCCCATGGTCGGTGAGGAGCATCCCCGCGCTCAAGGACGCGCACCACGCCTCCAGGTCGAGGTAGAGCAGAGGAGGCCGCCTCCAACGACTGCTGCTTGGCCACCCCGCTTTGCCGACGAGGCACAAGCAGCCCAGCCCGGCGTCGTGCTACCTCCGGGGGACAAATCTGCTCGTGGTGGCCAAGCGAGAGGAGATGAGGATTGGGGGCAGGAGGAGAGGGAGCGGGAGCAGGGACTGGGGAGGAGAGGAGGCACCTCAAACCAGCGTCCTGGGGAGCAACAGATCTCATCTGGTTCTCCATCGCCACCGGCACGATCTAGTCAGTCAGCTCCGCGAACAGGGCTGAGAACCGCAGCAGGAACGGCTCCCGGCACGTCGTGCCCTCGGGGCAGATCACCAGGTCGCCCTCCTGGAGCAGCCGCCGGATCATGGCCGAGTCCGCCACGCGGTCACGCGTCAGCCGCACCGTGCGGATCGGCGACAGCATCTCCGACAACCGCGACACCGAGTAGGTGACCGCGGTGATTGGGCGGCCGCTTCCTCCTCCCTCAGCACGCCTCCTCTTCCATCCCATGTGGACGCCAGCCCCATCCAGCTATGGGGGAGGAGAGGAGAGACGCGGGTAGAGGCTGCTTAGAAAGAGAGGAGGTGAGATGGGAGAGAGAGAGGTTGAAAGAACAAGCTATGCCCGGATGTCGCCTAGAGGGGGGGGGGGTGAATAGGCGATTAAAACTTTTCTATTTAGGGGTTTGATAATTGCGGAATAAAACTAGGTTTTAAATTAACAAGCCAACAACCTAAAATTCTAGGTTTACCTAAAGTGCACCAACAACTTATGCTAAACAAGGCAAGCAACAAGGTGATAGCTAGATATAAACTTCAAGCACGAAGGCTATCACAATGTAAAGTGCATAAGTAAAAGCTCGGGTATAGAAATAACCGAGGCACACGGAGACGAGGATTTATTCCCGAGTTCCTCCTTGTTAAGGGAGTACGTCTCGTTGGAGGGGTGTGAGCTCGCCACAAGAGGCCTACTCAAGATGCCACAAAGGCCTCACCCTATTCTCCGATGAACCGCACCCAAAGGTTTGGTTCACCTTCTACTATCGGAATCCTTCGAGGCGGAATCCAGAGCCTTTACACCACTAAGCTTGGGGCACGCATCCAGAACCGAATTGGAGTCTCCCAAGAATCACAACAACACCGTCTAGGGTCCAATGACCCAAGAGTAACAAGCTCCCAACCTTCAATCCCACGAATCACCGTGGGGAGCACAACCCAATGCACCTAATGCAAAAGGCAAGAACACACCAAGTGGTCAAATCCTTCTCTCCAAAATCCAACTAAAGCAACTAATGCTATGGAGGGATTTAGGAGGAAGAACAAAGGAGAAACACTAATAACTCCAAAATCTAGATCCAACGAGTTCCCCTCACTTAGAGGAGATTTTGTTTGGTGGAAATGTAGATCTTGATCTCCTCTCACTTTTCCCTCAAAGATATGCAAGAATCATGGGAGGGATTGAGAGGGGGCAAGGTTTTCCAAGGTCAACAATGGTGTGAGAGAGAGGGGAAAACGTGATGGAAAAACCCTTAGTCACTTTGGGGAAGAAGGGGGGCTTTTAGGTCTCTACAAAAAAGAGCCGTTGCAGGAAACTTACCCCGGAGACTCCGGTCTGCCCAGGCCAGAGACTCCGGCCCAGACCGGAGACTCCGGGGTCATTCCGGGGTATCTCCGGCAGGGCAACAGAGCCGCGCCACCCGTTCGACGAAAATCCAAAGTTTCAGACCGGAGACTCCGGTCTAGGGCCGGAGACTCCGGCCTACAGAAAACCTGCAAAAACAGCAAAACGAAAACTGCAATAACTTTTTCACCCGGACTCCGATTTCGATGATCTTGGGCTCGTTGGAACCGCAACGAAGAGCTCTACAAGATCATGCAGAGAAACATCATAGTCCTACAAAGGAGAATAAAACAAAATGTAGAAAGGTAAACCTTCTCTAAAAAGGAATAACCGGTAAATTCTCCAATATAAAAAACCAACAAGTTTTTCATCAACACTCCGTTTTCTATGATATTGGGCTTGTTTCAAAGATAATCACAAGCCCTACAAGATCATGCATATACACATCATAGTCCATCATGTGAGGAGGAAATCATAAGGAGAGAGTTTGACCTCTCTTAGAAGAGACAAACCGGAAAAACCTCCAATATCAAAAACGCAAGAAGATATTCATGAAATCCGTTTTTGATGAACCAGAGCTTGGTATGGAGATGAACACAAGATCTAAATTCTCACATGGATAAAAGCCAAATAACAACCAAGAAAGATGATTGCAAAGATGCAAAGGTTTGTGCTCTCTACTACGATACGATCAAGATATTCGGTCGAGAGCCCCTCTTGATAGTACGGTTAATTATCCTATAATCCGGTCTCTCACTAACATCATGAGACCGGTAAAATAGAAACCCTATCAAGATCATACCTTTGCCTTGCGCATAAATCCACTTGAGGTCGAAGAAGACGATCTTCATCTCCTCAAGACGCACCACCTTTCTTGATTGCGCTTTGCTTGGTGAAGATTCACATGGCTCCCCCATACACCAAGATGGGAGGAGCACCTCTTCGACATATCTTCACTTGGTCTTTATCTTGATGACGAACACCTTGGCCTTGATCAACAAATGATCTTCTTCCCTTAACCTTGACTCCAACACATGGAGAACAAGCAAGACCTTGACTCCAACAAATGGAGACAAGCAAGCAAATGGACAACCTACAAATATAGCTCAATGCAAATATTAGTCCATAGAGATTGTCATTAATTACCAAAAACATGCATGGGGGCAACCATGCACTTTCAATCTCCCCCATTTTGGTAATTGATGACAATCCCTTATAAGAGGGTTTATATAATGAATAAAGCAACCTTACAAGACAAACAAGTAAGGATGCAAGCGCATTAAAGGCAAATGCAACAAAAGCATAAAACCCAAATTCCTCCATAAATGGGAAGAAAAATTTAGAGAGCCAATATAATATGAGTTCCTCCATAAAGATGATGACAATCCCTTTTAACGAAAAATTAGAGGAAATCAAACTATATTGAGGATCAAAAGATTGCAAAAAGGATGAAACCATTTTAAACATCTCCACAAAGGAGAAAAGCAAACAAAAATATCCAAAGTGAGAGTTCTAAATAAAAACGGAGAAGCTCCCCAATTTTCATGCACAATTGAGGAGTGCACAAAAATGGCATCCTCGCTCCCCAAAATTATCTAGAACACGCAACAAGTGCAAGAGTGCATAATGCAAAAGCAAATCATAGCACTTGCACCAAAGATGTGGTTGAGCCATAAGAAGATATCAATTTTCAAAAATTCATCATAAGATAGTCCCAGCCGAGAAAAGATATCTTTTAAAGAAATATATTCACAAGCTTAGGGATACCAATTGGAAACTAAAACCAATTGAAAATGCCAAAAACTAGTGAGAGCATTTAGTGAAATGGAAATCAACATGCTCACCATGGTAAGCATGAAGTAAAAGATCCTCAACAAAACATGAGTGTGCAAAGATACCAATAAACAATAAGACAAGCACTCATGAGACAAATTTGGAGCCACCAAAGAATTATAGGTGAAAAACAAGGTGGCTCGAAAGAAATAGGATACCAACTAAAAGGTGACCTCTCTCATATGTATAGGTTTCTAAGTAGACAAATCGTTGATGATATACATCCACAAAGAAACTTGCACATATGAAATGGTCCGGGAAAAAGAGAACAAGGTATCCAAAAGGAAGTCATAAATATACAAACGAGATTGTTACTTAAAAGCATAGCACATAGCTCAAATTTATCTCATTGTATATAAATGAACTTCAAATATATCAAATGCATCACACATATCACTAAGGGAACAAGAGATAGTGGAGATGCTTTGAAATAGGCAACAAGTATCACAAAGGAATAATATCAATTGAAGAAAAGGTTTTTGCAAATTCATCACACATATCACAAAGATATATTAAGTGAAGGAAATAAGCCAAAACCACAACAATTGCACCTAAAGGATTTCATGCCAAAAGGCAACCTACACAAGGTTGAATACTAGAAAAGTATGCATGTGATAGATACTTGTTACCGAGATGACATTGGTGATGAAGATGATGAGAGTTGGTTTGACATCAAAGCTTGACTCCGACAATCACACGGTGAGAACACCTTCCTTATGTATGAGGCAAGCATCCAATGCATCTCCATTGTACCTAAAACAAAATTAGAATACAAAATGGTTCCCAAACTCATTGGGTTCCATAGTAGTTAGATCAACTACAATATATAGGAAACACTCCACATAAATATGTGCATATAGATATGAAATTGAATTTCATGCACATCTTAGCCGATTTAGGATTCGGTGGAGTATCCCCTATATATTGGATCAAGAAAGATAAGCATGCTAAAATAATATAAATTAGTAACTGAACATGCAAAGGCTTTCTAGAACCAAAAGAGATACAATTTGGAAGAAAACACAAAGTGAACCAAAAGGTTGTCCAAATTATATCAAAATTCAAATCAACACATGAATTAGGAGAAATCAAATCAACCTATGATTGATTCCAAAACACATCAACACATGAAGTGTGATATCAAAAGGAATCAAATCAACACAACAAATGATCGATAAGACACCAATTGAAGATAAGATACCAATTAAAACAAAAATATCAACTAGGAGAAAAAGATACCAAGAAGAGGGTGATACTTGACCGAAATCAAGTAAAGTAAAATAAGGCAAAAGGTATCAAGACTCCCACAATAAATATTAATTGGAACAAATATCTATGGAGGAGATATTAAATTCCAATTAATACCAATTGAAGGTACCAAAACAAGATAAAGAATCAAATGCCAATTGAAAGGATCAAATATTGATAGATAGAATAGTGTTCTAAATAAAAAGGAATGCTCCCCCAAGATTAATGCATTATCTTGGATATTTGCATTTGAATATAAAATGCACACACAAGGGATCATTACTTTCCAAATTTTATCTATAACACTAAACACTACCGATTGAAAAAAATAGGATCCTTGCAAGAGGCAAAGAAGGCAATAAATAGGGCAATTTAAATGCAAGAGCCAAAGTGAAGATGATCTACAAAATCCACCACAATTACTAGAATCACTTGTCATGGACAAGGAGTATATGGAGATATTTCTCGGTGGTATATAGGAATGATGTACAAGAACAACTTCACAACAAATAAGCATATGACAAAAGATAAGAATTAAAACACCATATTTTGAAAAATGTTTGTTGGTAGTTTCAATTATTCGAACCAACCGGCAACGCCATGGTTAAAATAAAATGAAACAAATGGTTTCTCACATAATATATGGAAATGGATATTAGAGAAAAACCATACCAAGCAAACTCACACAAACAAGAGCCAAAAGATAACCAAAAGGAAATTTGAACTTGTTCGAGCAAACATGCCACAAAGGAGAAAGATAATGTACAATATCAAATCTAAGTGGCAAACCTCAAATGTTCACATTTTTATGGGATTGTAATATGCACATAGGTTATTACTCCCCCATAATGTGATAATTCATTTTATTTTTAAACAAGAGGCAAATAAAATCAACTAGTGAAATTAATGGACATTATAGAATTTGAATTTCTCATGAATATGACATACCACATAGTAACTAGATAATATTGAAATATCAATACTAGGTGGTGTGCCTCATGTATACACATTTTTAGGTTTGTGAAGTGCACAAAGCACATCACTCCCCAAAAATGGGATAGTCCATTAATATCTCAAAAAGCCAATTGAAATCAACACAAGATTCAATGAAGCTCAACACACAAATTACACATACATGATATACAACTATCATACACAACCTTGACTAACAAGACAAGTAGGAAAGAAGCATATCACATACAAGCACATGCTAGGAACAAAACTAACACATGCAAGGGAGCAAGCAACTTTCAATGAATATATGAATTAAATACAAGTTACCGCAAGGAGGAAGCATTGGATATGAGATAGATATGTGATAATCCAATTGACTTGGCTTGAGAAATAAAACCATGAAGATCCCTTAATTCTTCAAAAATAGCCAAGTCACCAATGTCCTCCATATCAACCTATTGATCAAGTTGAAGCTTGTTGGTCCCCAACCAAGTTGGGTCCTAAGAGGTTAGTCACAATAGGCTTGGGAACCCAAATGGTGCGTTTCTTGACACCACTTTGAGCTCCCACATACTTGGCAAACACATTGCCAACTCTATCCTTCCCAAGAGAATAATCATCATTAATTATGATAGGGTTGGAAGAGGTACCGTTAGTGCATGAGGAAGCAAAATGACCTTTGCCGCGGCAAAGGTAGCAACACCGACTCTTCTTCTTCTTAATAGGCTCTTCAACTTGAGGAGCAATAGCTTGAGTCTTCTTGGGAGGTGGCCTTTGTTCAACACGTGGTTGAGCACGAGTTTGAACAAGAGGCCGCTTCCCTAGTTGCTTCTCACTAAGAGGCTTCTTCTTCATTGGGCAATCCCGAACATGGTGCCCTTCAACCTTGCACTTGAAGCAAGTGATCTTGGCCGGATTCTTGACTTGAACTTGGCCCTTCTTCTTGTTGTCAACCTTGGACTTGTTCTTGTTGTTGGAGTTGAATCCAAGTCCACTCTTGTCATTTGGGGATTGTTGCACACTCAACATGTTGTCAAGTGCACTCTTCTCCCCATGACGCTTTTCCAAGCCCTTCTTCATAGAAGTGGCTTGGGCCTTGAGCTCTCCTCTTTTCTCTACATGGTTAGTGATAACACAAGAACTAGAGGAGGTAGATGCATCATTGGTAGAGCAACAAGGCAAAGCAAGTAATTCATCACAAGATGTAGCAACATTTTTAGTGGATGAACTACTAGGACTAGCACATGGCAATATGGCATTTTTAGTTAAGGTTGTGCTATTATCCACATGAGGCTCAATAGATGTTACCTTTGTAGTGACGGCCTCATGAGCCAACTTGAGACAAGCATAGGATGCTAGAAGTTCATCATTAGAGCTAGATAGCTTTTTATGATTTTCTTCCAACTCCCTATACTTGCTAGTTAGCAACTCAAGTTGAGCCCTTAGCTCAACATTCTCCTTCAAAGTGGATGCTTCACAAGAAGTGGAATTAGTAGCACAAGCATCATTAACTTTAGGAATAGAAGAAGATAACTTGGCAAGCTCATCATTTAATCTAGCATTTTCATTTTTCGTGACTTTATATTTAGCATGAGCATGGTCACGTTCTTTAATGATTTTAGCAATTATATCATTATGAGACTCCTTGATAGATTCTAGTTTCTCCTCTAGAGAAGCACGAGTCTCTTGCTCTTCCACAAGAGCATCTTCTAACGATGCTTTCTCCATAGCATCATCTCTTTCTATCTTACCTTTTTCTTCAAGGCTTGCATCCAAAGCCTCAATGGTTTCCCCACGCTCAATTAGGGTGCTCATGATTTCAAATAGGTTAGCTTGGGCACTTTTATTGCTAGGAAGGGCTTTAAGAATCATTAGACCTTTATTTTGAAGCATAGAATTAACCTTTTCCATATCATCTTCTTCATCAATATTATCATCATCATTATCATCGTTATTATTATCATTTCTAGAAGAAGATTTAGCCATAAGGCAATGAGTGATGGATGAAGAAGAATAATTGATTTTTGAACTACTTAAGTTCAAATCTTGTTCCACAATTAATTGGGTTTCCTCTACTTTAATATTCATGCAAGAGTTAGAGGGAACACAAGCATTTTCATCATGGGAACAAGATAAAGCAAGCATATCATCATTAGATTTATCTAAGCAATTTTTGGATGATATGCAAGGACTATCAACACTAGCATGTATGACATTTATAGTGCTAGAAGAGTTTAAGTCCAAAGATGAGGCATTACAACAAGATAGCGATAAAAGATCATCAAAGAAGAGCTCACTATCAATATTGCAAAACCTATCACTACTCACCATCACATTAGTTTGTGGCTTACCACATTTTGGTGAAGTAGATGAAGACGAGAGCTCGTCACGGCCGGAGGTGGAGGGAGAACAATCATCCTCAATAGAGTTGGACACTCCATATTTTTCTTGAAGCTTGGTCCAAAGCTCATGAGCGTCCCGTAGAGGCAAGATTGACTCAAACACTACAACACTCACAAATTTGCAAAACTCGTTAGATGCTAGAGCATCTAGATATAAGTTTTTCTCATCCTCTAAAGTCGTACTTTCGTAGTCTTTTGGAGGAGAAAAACCTATATCTAAGATACGCTCAATATTGGGGTCCAAGACCCGTAAGTGATTAAGCATATGAGTTTTCCAAACATTAAAATTTGTGCCATTAAATCTAAACAAGGAATTGTGCACTAAATCCCTAGACGACATCTTTACTCTCTAGGTGGTAAAGCCAAACAAGAGAGACGAGGCTCTGATACCAATTGAAAGAACAAGCTATGCCCGGATGTCGCCTAGAGGGGGGGGGTGAATAGGCGATTAAAACTTTTCTATTTAGGGGCTTGATAATTGCGGAATAAAACTAGGTGTTTAAATTAACAAGCCAACAACCTAAAATTCTAGGTTTACCTAAAGTGCACCAACAACTTATGCTAAACAAGGCAAGCAACAAGGTGATAGCTAGATATAAACTTCAAGCACGAAGGCTATCACAATGTAAAGTGCATAAGTAAAAGCTCGGGTATAGAAATAACCGAGGCACGCGGAGACGAGGATTTATTCCCGAGTTCCTCCTTGTTAAGGGAGTACGTCTCGTTGGAGGGGTGTGAGCTCGCCACAAGAGGCGTACTCAAGATGCCACAAAGGCCTCACCCTATTCTCCGATGAACCGCACCCAAAGGTTTGGTTCACCTTCTACTATCGGAATCCTTCGAGGCGGAATCCGGAGCCTTTACACCACTAAGCTTGGGGCACGCATCCACAACCGAATTGGAGGCTCCCAAGAATCACAACAACACCGTCTAGGGTCCAATGACCCAAGAGTAACAAGCTCCCAACCTTCAATCCCACGAATCACCGTGGGGAGCACAACCCAATGCACCTAATGCAAAAGGCAAGAACACACCAAGTGGTCAAATCCTTCTCTCCAAAATCCAACTAAAGCAACTAATGCTATGGAGGGATTTAGGAGGAAGAACAAAGGAGAAACACTAATAACTCCAAAATCTAGATCCAACGAGTTCCCCTCACTTAGAAGAGATTTTGTTTGGTGGAAATGTAGATCTTGATCTCCTCTCACTTTTCCCTCAAAGATATGCAAGAATCATGGGAGGGATTGAGAGGGGGAAAGGTTTTCCAAGGTCAACAATGGTGTGAGAGAGAGGGGAAAACGTGCTGGAAGAACCCTTAGTCACTTTGGGGAAGAAGGGGGCCTTTTATAGGTCTCTACAAAAAAGAGCCGTTGCAGGAAACTTACCCCGGAGACTCCGGTCTGCCCAGGCCAGAGACTCCGGCCCAGACCGGAGACTCCGGGGTCATTCCGGGGTGTCTCCAGCAGGGCAACAGAGCCGTGCCACCCGTTCGACGAAAATCCAAAGTTTCAGACCGGAGTACCGGAGTCTCCGGCCTACAGAAAACCTGCAAAAACAGCAAAACGAAAACTGCAATAACTTTTTCACCCGGACTCCGATTTCGATGATCTTGGGCTCGTTGGAACCGCAACGAAGAGCTCTACAAGATCATGCAGAGAAACATCATAGTCCTACAAAGGAGAATAAAACAAAATGTAGAAAGGTAAACCTTCTCTAAAAAGGAATAACCGGTAAATTCTCCAATATAAAAAACCAACAAGTTTTTCATCAACACTCCGTTTCTATGATATTGGGCTTGTTTCAAAGATAATCACAAGCCCTACAAGATCATGCATATACACATCATAGTCCATCATGTGAGGAGGAAATCATAAGGAGAGAGTTTGACCTCTCTTAGAAGAGACAAACCGGAAAAACCTCCAATATCAAAAATGCAAGAAGATATTCATGAAATCCGTTTTTGATGAACTAGAGCTTGGTATGGAGATGAACACAAGCTCTAAATTCTCACATGGATAAAAGACAAATAACAACCAAGAAAGATGATTGCAAAGATGCAAAGGTTTGTGCTCTCTACTACGATACGATCAAGATATTCGGTCGAGAGCCCCTCTTGATAGTACGGTTAACTATCCTATAATCCGGTCTCTCACTAACATCATGAGACCGGTAAAATAGAAACCCTATCAAGATCATACCTTTGCCTTGCGCATAAATCCACTTGAGGTCGAAGAAGACGATCTTCATCTCCTCAAGACGCACCACCTTTCTTGATTGCGCTTTGCTTGGTGAAGATTCACATGGCTCCCCCATACACCAAGATGGGAGGAGCACCTCTTCGGCATATCTTCACTTGGTCTTTATCTTGATGACGAACACCTTGGCCTTGATCAACAAATGATCTTCTTCCCTTAACCTTGACTCCAACACATGGAGAACAAGCAAGACCTTGACTCCAACAAATGGAGACAAGCAAGCAAATGGACAACCTACAAATATAGCTCAATGCAAATATTAGTCCATAGAGATTGTCATTAATTACCAAAAACATGCATGGGGGCAACCATGCACTTTCAGAGGTCAGAGATGGGGGAGGGGAGTCCACAAGGGCATACCTGATGGCGAGCGCCGCGGGGATGCGGTGCGAGGGGAGTGGAGGAAGAGGAGGCTGTGGCTCGAGCGAGCAAGAGCGAGGGAGGGGGGACGATGAGGGGAGGAAGAGCGCGAGGGGGCGGGGGTGCGGGATGAGCGGCTAGGGTTTTCTACCGTGTGGGATGGGGCTTATATACAACAGACGCGAAATGACTATTTTGCCCCTGGAGTTCGACGAAATAACGACCCCTGCCACCGCGCGAAAAAACGGACGGCCACGATGAGATCAAGCGGCTATAGGACGGCCAGGAAGCTCTGAGCTCTGAGGACGGCCGTAGCTCCCTCATGAAAGTACTCTTTAGATTCCCAAAATCATTATAAAACAATGATATAACCCTTATATGATGCAAATATGATTGAAATATGAGTATTATAATGCAAAGTTCATGTATGCATTTTACATGCATCATCATCTAAGGTAAAGTTGGAGTCACTTACTAGTGGAGGAGTGATGACGATGACACTCGAGGGCAACATCGATGATGGAATTTCTTCTGCATGTTGTGGGTGTGAATCATGTGGGTATCCAAGTCGGTGGGTGTTGTATAGTGCGATCATGTTCCATGATGGTAGTTTGTGGTATTTATATCAGACCTAGCCCGGTTTTCCGCCAATTAACGGGGTAACTCTATTAGTCTTAATGAATTAGATGAGACCAAGATTTTGGCTCCGATTCTAAGAAATGATTTATCTGAAATTTCTTGAATTTAAAGTGCTCAAGCCTTAAAGATTATGCACTAGAATATACCAATTTTTTTCATTGGTATTTAGAAATGAAGTATATGAAGAAAGTTCAGCCACACAGAGACACACATGTTCCTGTATGAAAAAGCGAGGGATAGGAGGAGAAAGAGGAAGATATTAAGAACAAGAGTAAATAAGCATTAGGACCATGATGAGGCAGATGACGCGTTGGATCATCTTCCTTACTACGGAAACTTCACATACCTAACACAAACCCTATGAAAAAGTGATTCAAACGAACAAAAAACTACACAACTTCCATGCAAAGCCAATGATTCGACTAGAGGAATATAAACAAGTACAATCCATCTAAAGCTAATGATGCTATAACGGGAACTACTACAGTATTCTCCATTCGCCATGTACTTCTAGACGAGAGACTCACAATCATTAGAAAAACTACATTGTTAACAATTTGTTCAAGCTCATACCACTATTTCAACAATTTTGGGCAACAGTTCTTCTAATCGAAAACTTTACATATGTACCATCTCAAATTTGAGAGATAGAAGCGCCATTTTCTCATGCAGATATGGTACATGTCCCAAAACTTGGCAGATAGAGGGAAGGCACCAAACTAGGTATCCTGAACCTGATTTGTTTTCCATCCACAACCACCACCTATAACCGAATGCCCTGCCAACCCACATCAAACCCTTCCGAAAACCTAGAAAGTTCAATTCTATACTACTAAAAATATTTGCACTATAGTTTGTACTTAGCATATACCGCTTCCTTCTACATTTCCGCTCTGCATTGATATGTATTTTAAGCCAGGAGGCAAATATTCACATCCCTAAGATATGGAATGCCCAACCTACCTTGTGACTTCGGCATACACATCAAGCACTAGTTTATTAAATGCATTTTCAGTTTTGTCTTTGATATCTGAAAGAACGAGATGTCGCCTAGAGGGGGGGTGAATAGGCGCTTTAAAACTTTTACGCTTAGGGCTTGAATAAATGCGGAATGAAACTAACATTTAATTTATCAAGCACAAAACCTAATATACTAGGTTCACCTATGTGCACCAACAACTTATGCTAGGCAAGTGAACTACAAGGATAGCAAGATATATAACTTCAAGCTCGATGGCTATCACAAAGTAAATGCATAAGTAAAGGGGTTTGGTTATAGATATAACCGACACAAGTGGAGACAGAGGTTTGATTCCCGTAGTTCCTTCCCAATGGAAGTACGTCTACGTTAGAGGGGTGTGGAGGCTCCTTGGCCCTCCTACAAGCACGCCCGTGCTCACCCTATTCTTTGTGAGCTCCTCCTGTGGGGAATACCCGATGGGGGATATGCTCATCCACTATGAGGTCTTCTTGAGGGCGTTGACCAAACCCGTACAATGAGGTCTTCTTGAGGGCGTAGACCAAACCCTTACAATGTGTCCGAATCTTCACAACTCGAAGAACTTCACGACACCCACCAACCGTCTAGGGTGCACAATGCACCCAAGAGGCACAAGCTCTTGGGAGCCCTATGCACCCAAGAGTAACAAGCTTCTCGAACTTCAACTTCCACGTATCACCGTGCAGAGCACAAACCGATGCACCAAATGCAATGGCAAGAACACACTAAGTGGTCAAGTCCTTCTCTCCCAAATCCAACCAAAGCAACTAATGCTAGGGAGGGATTGGAGAGAAAGAACAAAGGAGAAACGCAAAGAAACTCCAAAATCTAGATCTAGAGGGTTCCCCTCACTTAGAGGAGATATTGTTTGGTGGAAATGTAGATCTAGATCTCCTCTCTCTTTTCCCTATAAAAGGAGGCAAGAATCATGGAGGGATGGAGAGGAAGAAAGCTCTCAAAGAGGTCAACAATGGAGGAGAGAGAGTGCAAAAGAGTTGTAAAACCAGTGGGGAAGAAGGCCCCTTAAATAGGTTGCCCCAAAAGCCAATCGTTGGGGGCAGATTCGCGCAGGGGCGATACTACCGCCAGAGGCGGCGATACTACCGCCAGAGGCGGCGGTACTACCGCCCTTATGCATTTCAGCCCACCAACGGCTCTCAAAAGATCCCGTAGTAGCGGTACTGCCGCCAGAGGATGCGGTACTACCGCTGGGGTGAAATAGAGGGCATCAACAGCGGCAGTGCTACATAGCCCAGGAGAGGGCTCAAAGTCCGCAGCAGTTGTACTACCGCCAGAGGCGGCGGTACTGCTGCTGAGGACTAATAGAGCGCCTCCCTGGCGGTAGTGTTGGCGGCACTGCTGGTCCTTGTGTGTTGATCAACTTGCACTTGATGGCCTTTGACGTAGTTACCTGCGTCAAATGAATATGGTTAGGTTGAGACTCTAAGTGCAGAGTGTATAGTATAGGAAAGACAGTTTTCCCCACGAGGGGTGACTCGAGGGTTTAATACTTTAATATCGAACTCTCAGGGCATCAGTAGTGAAAGATTTATCTTCTTATCCTTCTCTTGAAAACCTACAAAACAAGGTAAATTGTTTTGTGCCCTCAACCTCGCCAAGTGGTTGTCAAGCACAAGGTGTGAGAATGATATCAAAACAAAACAAATGCAAAACAATAAATAAATATGCAATGATGGTAAATAAATATGCAAGGATGGTGGAAACAATGATGGATGATATTTTTGGGTTTTATATTGTGAATGCAAGATATAAAAGTATTTTTGTATTTTCGGATTTTGAAATGGCAGAAAATGGATAAAAGTTGTTGGAACGGTATTTCTTATGATTAAAAATGGACCGGGGTTCATGGTTTCACAAATGCACTCTCTCTTTAATAAAGTGGTAGACAATGGAACACTAGAATTAACATATGAGATTGCAACAAAAAGGTTTCATGACAAGTTACTAATTATATATGGGCATCACGTCCTAGCATAGAGATCTTTTGTTTATTAATTTCTCTTATACTCCACCAAGATGTGAACTAAATCTTAGCACCTCAGTAATTAAGATAAATCAGAGCATAGCTTTCAGTCATATGACATGAAGTTAAAATAAGAACATGCTAGATCTAGTCATGGAGAAGTGGCAATGGTCACACCCACACCTCCGGTATCATGGTATTTTTCTTTATCCCTAGTGAGGCAACAAAGTAAGGTAAAACTACCCAAGTGGATCGCGGACCTTCTCTCACTTTCACCGCACTAGCCACCCCCTCATTACTCCAACTAATGCACACGTTCCCCCACACAAGCTCTCATAAACATGCTTGATCAAAACAAGTAGATAAGAATGGGGTACATAATATGCATCTACTTTCATAACTGAAACAAAACAATTGCAATCTCAAACATATATTAACTCATAAAGAGATCCACCACAAAGGAATTACATAGATGACCGTAATCATGTTCGGCAGCTCATACGGTGCTAGTTAGTGAAGCTCAAAGAGAGGAGAGATACATAAGTTACTTCCACAAACCCATAGTCCAGGGGTGGACTACTCCCTCTTCATCATGGAGACGGTGTAGATGTCGTTGGGGGAGATGGAGACCACACTGGCAGCGCCCCGCCGGAGTTTTCCCCCTCCAATCTGCAACTCCAGGTCTCTGTTTCGTGGTTTCTGTGTTTCGACGGCGTCCCTTCTGGAAAACGTCGGGGGCTATTTTTATAGGCATTTTTAGGTCAAGACGGAGGCGTGGGGACGAAGATCGATAGGCAACGGAGCCTCGAGGCCCAAAAGAGGGGTCCCCACGCGGCCAAGGAATCTAGCCGCGTGGGACCACCTAATTTGTTCCTCAGGCCTCCTCTCGTGCGCTTCCTTGACTCCCAAGCTTCGTTCCTTCCAAAAAATGATGCGCGTAAATTTTCAGGTCATTTGGACGTCGTTTGGGTCCCTAAAACATCAAAATATAGAAAATAGGGTTTTCTGCCAGTGCAGGGTTAATTCCAGAAAAATAGGAAAACTGTGAAATCTTCCCAAAATCATTATAAAACAATGATATAACCCTTATAAGATGCAAATATGATTGAAATATGAGTATTATAATGCAAAGTTCATGTATGCATTTTACATGCATCAACATCCCCAAGCTTAACCTATACTCGTCCTCGAGTATAAAGGTGATAAAACCAACATGGACTTTGCATTTTAAGACTATCTATGGATATCAAAGATGATTACTATTGCTACATAAAGTCAAATGATTCATTCTTCAAAGGAGTAGCAATATGCAAGATAGATTATGAAGTGATATCAATTACTCAATGCAAGGATGTTCAATGATAATTCACAAAGTGTAACATAGAAGAAAGTACTATGGACCAAATGTATGCATAATGAAAAGTAAAAACATCCTATAATGGTCATAGAGTACTCTTATAAAACTGAATATAAAAGGTGGACACTTTGGAAAGATATATAAATGAGTAGAGGTAAAACATGAACAAGTTTCATCTAAATTTCAAATACTTCTACTAAAGTTAATGTTTGCAATGTGGTATTGGTGTCAAGCTCTCATTACCCCTTATTATAACATCTTGAATGGTTAAAGTTTAAAGTGAAAGCAAATATGAGTAGTGTGCTTGACAAAGAAATGGTTGAAAGTCTCATGCCCCGTGAATATGAGTACCTACACCATGGTGTTACTCAACTTGGGATACAAAGCAAGTTCAAGTAAAAGTCATTGTATAATAGCGTCATCAAGAGGGTTAACTGGGGTACCTCTTGTCCCAGGACATGGAACAATCCCATGTCAAAATGACAAGACAAACAAACATAATGAAAAATCTCAACACCCTTTTTATTTACTATTGATATAGCCTTTTATTATGAGGTGCATCACTGGAGGTTCACATAGCATGTAAGTAAATTTCCACCATGGCAGCATGGCTTAGATTAGCGGCCCAGGTGTCTCTCTAGCCATTTGTACAAAATACTTAAACTCCCTTAGTTTCCTCATTTATTTGGCACTATGATAGGCATCCATAAACAAAATTACATGATATCAACTAAATATAATTATGAGCATGTTGAAAGCTTGCCATGTGACAGCACATTTGGGTTAACTACCAACCAAGACTCTTGTCAATCTCACAACTTCATAATTTTAATCACAATGGTTCATGTTTATTAAATGCAAGAGTAAGGTGTGAGAGCTATTTAACCAACTTTCTCATAACAATCAATAACATAAGCATTTTAATTCAGAGGTATAGATAATACAAAGTGACATGATAAACATACTCGGAATAGCATAAAGCTAATAGATAAATATGTTGGACTCACTTGAAAAACTTTGGTTGAAGGTGTTGGAAAACAAGTTTTTACTTGTTTGAATTTTTGGGCTAGCAAAAGGGATAAACTTGACCGTCTAAATGCATGCAAAAGTGTCCATAGAACTAACCAATCCATGTTAAACAAAGTAAAGTAACATTCAGCATCAAAACAAGAATAAGAGATAGCTCTTGATAAAACACTTGCAAATTAATACTCATTAAAAAGCACATGAATTATGCAACTATATGTATCTTTTTAAATCAACTCAAAAATCCCTTTCCCAATCTTGTTATAGAATCCAACTTAATTCAACCCAAACTTCCAGTAGCTCTCTCATATAAAAATGATAGTGGTGGTCTCAAAACAAAAATCAACCAAAATAAAAAAGCAAATAAAAGACACTCCAAGTTTATGCGATAAAGTGTATTGATCGAAAAACAGAAGTTAGACGTGTGCAAACCGAGAGTGTGTTGGTCCAGTGGAGTTATCTTCACATCCCCAAGCTTATGGTCTTCACCATCCTTGGATATCTCTTGGTGCATCTCCTCTAATCCGTGTGAAAAAACTTCAAAACACTGTTTCTCCCATTTCTTTTCTATGGGGTGACATTAGTAGTGATAGATAAATGAATTACTTGCTGCATAGAATCCTTAGACAAAAATTCATATTAATGTCCAGAGAGTGTATAATGTTTTATGGCTACTTATAAACTTAATTGGATCAAAAAATATTCAAGTTAAAAGTTCAAAGAATGCATCAAACAAAATAGGACATAATCTATCCAGAAAAACAGCAGCTGTGAAACGCATTTTTCTACCCAGCTTAAGAATGTCTAAAAATTATGAACAAATTCAGGCATACAGAGGATTAAAGGTTGCAGTTACAGTAAAAATTTCAGCTCATTCGGAGTTACATAATAGGAATGAAAAATCAAACCATGAATAGATTCGTGCTGGAATAAAATCTACGAATGCAAATAGCAACTTTTTCATACCAAAATAGGTAAAACTTGGCACTTTATTAAAAATTCCAGAAACTAAACTAAAAACTAAGTCTCTTATTACAGCAAGAGGAAACAAAGAAAATAAAAAATAAAAACAACCGGGTTGCCTCCCGTAAAGCGCTTTCTTTATAGCCATATAGCTAGGCTTCTTACTTGATACTTATTGTGGACGAAGCTTATGAGGGAACTTGAACTTTGGTGTGTCCCTCTTCCTTGGGAAATGTTCCATGCACTTATTGTGTGGAAACTGAAACTTCACATTCCCTTCTTTTGAATCAATGATAGCACCTGTGGTACGAAGAAAAGGTCTTCCAAGAATAATTGGACTGGAGGTTTTATTCCCCATATCCATGATTAGAAAATGAACAGGTACAAATGTCATATGCAACTCTACCATAACATCACTTACTTTTCCTAAAGCATGTTTAATGGAATCATCAGCAAGTGCAAGTTCAATAGAGCATTTTTCAAGATTATTTAATTCAAGAACTTCATATAATTCTTTAGATAAAACAGAGACACGATCCTAGATCTAATATAGCATGGTGTGTCTCTTTTCCAATGGTTACTAGTAATTTGGGAATCCATACATCCCCAAGCTTAGGTGGTATCATAGCTTCTTGGTTGTACCTAGCAATCTTTTCTTTTAAAACATGCTTAGCAATATAAGAACCAAAACCTGCTTGGTTGGAGTTGATGGAAGGATCACTTGCAACTTTTTGTAAGATAGATATTAATTCATGCAAACTACAATTATCTAAGTCAAGTAATGGTTCCTTGACTTCACTATGCATTTTAACTTCCTCAACTTTTCTTTCTTTCTCAATTAACAGAAGAGATTCATCATATTCAGTTCCATTAACTTCTTCTTTTGGTTTCCCATAAAAACGGTGTTCATAAATCATTTTAGTGATATTATGATCTACTTCAAATTTCTCAACAGGGATATTCATATCTTGAGGAAAGTTTTTAACACTAAATGGCCAAAAGGTTCTCTTTTCCATTATGCAAGTTTTTATGTGTTTTTAATTTTTAAATGCAAAAATGAAAATAAAATGTCACTAAATAATGCAAACTAAAATAACAAATGCAACACAAAATGCAAAACTGAAAATAAAATATGCAAACCGAAATAAAAAGATGATATGCAAGACAAAAACAAAACAAAACAAAATAAAATGATTTGAAGGTAAAGATGGATAAGATGATGCTCACTTAGGTGCAACCTCCCCAAGCTTAGGTGCTAGCACAAGTTGGTGATGAAGTTGACTTTGTTGTGAGATACTCCTTGGACAAATCTTTACAGCAATGATTCCCCGGCAACGGCGCCAGAAAATTGTCTTGATGGCCTTTGACGTAGTTACCTGCGTCAAATGAATATGGTTAGGTTGAGACTCTAAGTGCAGAGTGTATAGTATATGAAAGACAGTTTTCCCCACGAGGGGTGAATCGAGGGTTTAATATCGAACTCTCGGGGAATCAGTAGTGAAAGATTTATCTTCTTATCCTTCTCTTGAAAACCTACAAAACAAGGTAAATTGTTTTGTGCCCTCAACCTCACCAAGTGGTTGTCAAGCACAAGGTGTGAGAATGATATCAAAATAAAACAATAAATAAATATGCACGGATGATAAATAAATATGCAAGGATGGTGGAAACAATGATGGATGATATTTTTGGGTTTTATATTGTGAATGCAAGATATAAAAGTATTTTTGTATTTTCGGATTTTTAAATGGCAGAAAATGGAAAATGGATAAAAGTTGCTGGAAAGGTGTTTCTTATGATTAAAAATGGACCGGGATTCATGGTTTCACAAATACACTCTCTCTTTAATAAAGTGGTAGACAATGGAATACTAGAATTAACATATGAGATTGCAACAAAAAGGTTTCATGACAAGTTACTAATTATATGGGCATCACGTCCTAACATAGAGATCTTTTGTTTATTAATCTCTCTTATACTCCACCAAGATGTGAACTAAATCTTAGCACCTCAGTAATTAAGATAAATCAGAGCATAGCTTTAAGTCTTATGACATGAAGTTAAAATAAGAACATGCAAGATCTAGTCATGGAGAAGTGGCAATGGTCACACCCACACCTCCGGTAGCATGGTATTTTTCTTTATCCCTAGTGAGGCAACAAAGTAAGGTAAAAATACCCAAGTGGATCGCGGAACTTCTCTCACTTTCACCTCACTAGCCAGTCCCTCATTACTACAACTAATGCACACGTTCCCCCACACAAGCTCTCATAAACATGCTTGATCAAAACAAGTAGACAAGAACAAGGTACATAATATGCATCTACTTTCATAACTGAAACAAAACAATTGCAATCCCAAACATATATTAACTCATAAAGAGATCCACCATAAAGGAATTATATAGATGACCGTAATCATGTTCGGCAGCTCATACGGTGCTAATTAGTGAAGCTCAAAGAGAGGAGAGATATATAAGTTACTTCCACAAACCCATAGTCCAGGGGTGGACTACTCCCTCTTCATCATGGAGACGGTGGAGATGTCGTTGGGGGAGATGGAGACTGATACGTCCATTTTGCATCACTATTCATAATTCATCTTTATTCATTGATATATTTCATATTATGATGCAATACTTATGTTATTTTATCATATTTTGCATGATTGGCAATTATTGGGGATGCATCTGCCAGAGCCAGAAATCAGTTGGAAAAGTACCTGTCAAGATACCAGACGTCGGAAGCTCAGAAAATTCCAGGAAAATAAGAAAGTCAATATTACGAAGAATTAGTCACGGAGCCGAAAGGGGGCACAGAGGAGAGCTCCCAGGGGCAGGGGCGGCCAGCAGCCGCGGGCCCACCCTTGGCAGCGGCAGGGGCCCGCCCCTGGCCCCTGTGGCCCCTCTCCGTCTCCCCTTCGGCGTATTATTGACCCTTGACCTAAAAACATCGGGGGGCATCAAAGAGGAATTTTCCGCCACCTCTACGAGGCGGAAACCAGACAGAGAGAAGAAGAGCTCCGGCAGGGAGAAATCTGCCGGGGAATTTCCCTCCCAGAGGGGGGGAATCACCGCCATCGTCATCGCCATCACGCCAAGCATCATCGGGATCATCATCAACACCATCATCGCCGTCACCGTCCCATCTCATCCCGCTGTAGCAATCGTCATTGTTTTGTTATTAGTTCATTGGAATTGTATCCCGGGTATTGATTATCACTTGTAGTTGATGCCTGAGAGTTTTAGCGGTGAATTATCTTTACGATCAGATTGTTACCCTTATTCATATCACCTCTGGTCATGATCTATATGATGTCTTGTGAGTAGTTCGTTTGGTTCTTGAGGACATGGGGAAAGCCTAGTTGCTAGTAATTGTATAATGTTGAGTAATATTTAATGGTTTGATTTATGGTGTGGTGTTATTCCTCTAGTGGTATCGTGTGAACGTCGACTACATGATACTTCACCTTTCAAAGGGCCTAGGGGAATGCATAGTGTATTTAGTGTGCCTATGGTAGGGTTGTAGGAGTGACAGAAACCTAAACCCCAATTTGTGAACTAGTGCACTAGGGAGCGTAGGGTCTCGGAGTCTAAGGCTGTGGTTAGGTTTTTATCTTAATTACTTTCTTGTAGTTGCGGATACTTGCGAGGGGTTTAATCACAAGTATGTATTTGTCCAAGTAAGGGCGGTGCATTAGCATAGGTCCACCCACACAGCACTTTATCAAAACATTGAAGGTTAATCACCGGCGTGCAATGAAACTGGCTAGGCAGAAACTCCCATGTGTCCTCGAGAACGTTTCAATCTTCATAAGTAACACAACCGGCCTGTCCTTTGAGCTTAAAAGGATTGGGCTATTTGCTGCAATTATTGTAGAACTCTTTTATTTACTTGTTTTTCATTTGTTCTTTAAATCAAAAATCCAAAAACATTTCTCTTTTAGTGCTTGCAGTGAAACCTTGCTGAAAACTACTTGTAAACACCTTCTGCTCCTCGTTGGGTTCGACACTCTTACTTATCGAAAGGACTGCGATAGATCCCCTATACTTGTGGGTCATCAAGACTCTTTTCTGGCGCCGTTGCTAGGGAGTGTAGCGCTATTGGTAAGTGGAACTGGTAAGGAACTCTTTTATTGTAAGTGTTGTTTTTATTTTTGCTTGTTACTTTGCTTCGTTATGGAGCACTCTTCACTTAATATGCTGTTTGGGAGTGACTCTGCCACCACACCTGTGGTGGATAAGAGTCCTTCGCTCTCTGAAATTGATCCATTTAAAATACCCATGGGAATTATTGATCATGTTATGAATACCCATGGAACCATCCATCCAGGTTATCATTTGTTTTATATTAAAGATCTGTGTGAGCTATTTAAGATTGCAGGTATGTCAAAAAAGGTAATCATGAGGAAATTATTATCAATATCACTAAAGGATAAAGATATGGATTGGTATATGCTTCTGGATAATTCTCACTTGATGGATTGGAAAGAGCTTATGTCTCTCTTTTATTCTAAATTTTATCCTCTTCATGAAATTCATCAAGATAGAAATTATATTTATAACTTTTGGCCACATGAAAGATAAAGCATCGCTTAAGCTTGGGGGAGGTTGAAATCTTTAATGCTTAAATGCCCTAATCATAAGCTTCCTAATGATATAATTGTTAATAATTTTTAGGCTAGGCTACCTCGCTATGATAAGGATATGCTTGATGCCTCTTCTCTTGGATCCTTTACAAACAAAGAAGTTAATGCTAAATGGGATTTAATTGAAAGGATTTATCGCAATGCGGAAGATTGGGAGATCGACAAAGGTAAAGAATCAGGTATAAATTATGAGTATGATTTCATTAAATCTTTCATGGAAACTGAACGTTTTAATATGCTTAGTACTAAGTTTTGCCTCGATTCTCAAATTGTTGTTGATCTTTGTAAATCCTTTGCTGACCATATTAATATTCCAAAAGAAAAGTGGGATAAGTATCATGAACCATTTAAAGATGTTTGTAAAACAGATGTGCTTGCTAGTGATGATGTACCTGTTCAAACAGTTGAATCTGTTTTACCTGCTGTTTACTTTGAAAAACCACCCTTTCCTATAAAAATTAAAGAACACTCAATAGTGGCTAGTGTGGTTAATAAAAGTGAAAGGAAAGCTTATGAACCTGATGAACAACTTGAAATTGCCTCTCCAGTTGCTTTGGTTAAAGATCTTGTAACTGAGAACGTTGATGGAAGTTCTATTTATTTTTGTGAAGCTGCTACTAACATTGTTAGACAGGATAAAAGTGCAAAAGTTGTTGGTACTCCTGTTGTCTCTGTCAAGATAGGTGATCATTGCTATTATGGATTATGTGATATGGGTGCAAGTGCTATTCCTTATACACTTTATCAAGAAATAATGCGCGAAATTGCGCCATGTGAGCTTGAGGATATTGATTTAGAGATTAAATTGGCTAATAGAGATGTCATCCACCCGGTGGGAATTGTCAGAGACGTTGAAGTCTTATGTGGTAAGGTAAAATATCCAACTGATTTCCTTGTCTTGGGGTCGGTTAAAGATAAATTTTGTCATATCATATTTGGTAGACCTTTCTTAAATACTTGTAGTGTTGTTATAGATTTTAAGAAAGAAAAGGTCTCTGTTCAATTCGCTGGAGAGCCGTATGAATTTAATTTTTCCAAATTTGCTAGACATCGTTATGATAAAGAATTACCTAATGAGGATCTTATTATTGAAAGAATTGCTTCTATTGCCGTGCCTCCTAATGATCCTTTGCAGCAATATATGGAGGAGCATGAGAATGATATGTTTATGCAGGAAAGAGAGGAAATTGATGAAGTCTTCTTTAGACAGCCGGCTATTCTAAAGCATGATCTACCTGTGGAGTCTCTGGGGACCCAGACACCTCCAAAGGGAGATCCTGTTTTTGAATTAAAAGCTCTCCCACACACTCTCAAATATACATATTTGGATGAGAAGAAAATATATCCTGTTATTATCAATTCTAACCTTTCAGTGAAAGAGGAGGAGCGATTATTGGAGGTCCTTAGGAAACATCGAGCTGCATTGGGATATACTCTTGATGATCTTCAAGGGATTTCTCCATCTATTTGTTAACATACAATTAATCTTGAGCCTGATGCGAAGCCCGTTGTTGATCATCAACGAAGATTGAATCCAAAGATGAAGGATGTGGTAAGAAATGAGATACTCAAGCTTCTCGATGCAGGTATAATCTATCCTATTACTGATAGTAGACGGGTTAGTCCTGTTCATTGTGTTCCCAAAAAGGGAGGAATGACTGTTGTTGCTAATGATAATAATGAACTCATTCCTCAAAGAAGTGGTAGGGTATAGAATGTGCATTGATTATAGGAAACTTAATAAGGCTACTCGAAAAGATCATTATCCTTTGCCTTTTATTGATCAAATGCTTGAAAGACTGTCTAAGAATTCTCACTTTTGTTTTCTTGATGGTTATTCTGGTTTCTCTCAAATTGCTGTTAAATTTGAAGATCAAGAAAAAACTACTTTTACTTGTCCTTATGGAACTTATGCCTATAGACGTATGCCTTTTGGTTTGTGTAATGCACCTGCTACTTTTCAAAGATGCATGTCTGCTATTTTTCATGGTTTTTGTGAGGAAATTGTGGAAGTCTTCATGGACGATTTCTCCGTCTATGGAACTTCTTTCGACAATTGCCTCTATAATCTCAACAAAGTTTTGCAGAGATGTGAGGAGACCAATCTTGTTCTCAATTGGGAGAAGTGTCATTTCATGGTAAATGAAGGCATAGTGCTTGGACATAAAATTTCTGAAAGGGGGATTGAAGTTGATAAAGCCAAAATTGAAGCAATTGAGAAGATTCCCTATCCAAGAGATATCAAAGGTATTCGTAGTTTCCTCGGTCATGCTGGTTTTTATAGGAGGTTTATTAAAGATTTTTCTAAGACGTTGTGGCCCCTCACTAATCTTCTTCAAAAATATGTTCCATATGTTTTTGATGAAGATTGTAAGGAAGCCTTCGAGGTACTAAAAAGGGCTTTAATCACCGCTCCTATAGTTCAACCGCCTGATTGGAATTTACCCTTTGAAATTATGTGTGATGCTAGTGATTATGCTGTAGGGGCTGTCCTTGGCCAAAGAATTGATAAGAAGTTGAATGTAATTCATTATGCTAGTAAAACGTTGGATAGTGCACAGAAAAATTATGCAACCACTAAAAAGGAATTTTTAGCGGTCGTTTTTGCTTGTGATAAATTTAGACAATATATTATGGACTCTAAAGTAACTATTCATACTGACCATGCTGCAATTAAGTACCTTATGGAGAAGAAAGATGCTAAGCCTAAACTTATTAGATGGGTGCTTTTGCTGCAAGAGTTTGATTTGCATATTGTTGATAGAAAAGGTGCAGAAAATCCTGTAGCTGATAATTTGTCTAGAATGGAAAATATTCCTCATGATCCCATCCCTGTAAATGATAGTTTCCCTGACGAACAACTTGCCGTCGTTAAGGTAACTTCCCATGATGCTCCTTGGTATGCTGATTATGCTAATTTTATTGTCTCAAATTTTTTTCCTCCAAGTTTTACTTATCAACAGAAAAAGAAATTCTTCTATGACTTGAGGCATTACTTTTGGGATGACCCACATTTATACAAGGAGGGAGCTGATGGAATCTTGAGGATATGTATTCCTGAGCATGAACAGGAGGAGGTATTGAGGAAGTGCCACAATAGTGATTATGGAGGACATCACGCAGGTGAAAGGACTGCACATATGGTTCTTCAATCAGGTTTTTATTGGCCTACTTTATTTAAGGATGCTAAAAAGTTTGTTTCATCTTGTGATGAGTGTCAAAGGGTCGGTAACATTAGTAGACGTAATTAAATGCCTATGAATCATTCTCTTGTTATTGAACCTTTTGATTGTTGGGGGTTTGACTTTATGGGTCCTTTTCCCACTTCTCATGGTAATACTCATATTCTTGTTGCTGTAGATTATGTTACTAAGTGGGTGGAAGCTATACCAACTAAAAGTGCTGATCATAAGACCTCCCTAAAAATGCTTAAAGAAGTTATTTTTCCTAGTTTGGTGTGCCTAGATATCTTATGACTGATGGAGGATCTCATTTTATTCATGGAGCTTTTAGAAAGGTTTTAGCTAAGTACGATGTTAATCACAGAGTCTCCTCTCCATATCATCCTCAAACTAGTGGGCAAGTTGAATTAACTAATAGAGAAATTAAACTGATCTTGCAAAAGACCGTTAACAAGTCTAGGAAGAATTGGTCTAAAAAACTTAATGATGCTTTATGGGCCTATAGAACTGCTTATAAAAATCCTATGGGTATGTCTCCTTATAAAATGGTTTATGGGAAGGCATGTCATTTGCCTCTTGAATTAGAACATAAAGCTTTTTGGGCTGTTAGACAACTTAATTCTGATCCTAATCTTGCCGGTAAAACTAGGCTGCTTAAATTGAATTCTTTGGATGAGTGGAGGAATGAGGCTTATGAGAGTGCTCGTTTCTTTAAGGAAAAGTAAAGAGATGGCATGATAAGAGAATTTTCAAAAGATAATTTAATGTTGGTGATAAAGTGCTTTTGTATAGGTCTCGTCTCAGATTTTTTGCAGGAAAATTGCTATCAAAATGGGAGGGACCATTCATCATTGAGGAAGTCTATCGCTCCAGAGCTATAAAGATTAATAATCTTGACGGAGACAAACCTCAAGTGGTGAATGGTCAGCGACTTAAGCACTACATCTCCGGTAATCCCTTGGAAAAAGATGCCGATGTTATTCAAGTGGTCTCTCCGGAAGAACTTATCGAGACCAAATACCGGAAGACTCCAGAATCAGAAAACGAATAGGTAACTGTTTCGGTAAGGAAAGTGCCTCGGAAATTTCCAGAAAATTCATATTATTTATTTCTCGAAAATTAGGAAAATTCGGAGACTGGACGGAGTACGAGACGGACTCCAGGGGGCAGAGGCGGCCCTCTTCCGTGGCCACACCCCAGGCCGTGGTGGGGACCCGCCCCTGGACTCCGCCTCCGACTCCGCCTAGTCCCGTCGTCTTCCTTTTATTGCAAAACTTTTCGCTATATATTTTCCCAAATTTTTCGAGGAGCGTATCCTGTGTTTTTCGTTGTGTTTTGTCTCTGGTTATTTCTATCAGGGTCTCGAAGCTTTAGATCATGGCATCCTCTTCCAACCCCGACAACACCGGCAATGATGATCAAGGCATGGACTTTAAAGGAACTGTAGGAACGGAGGAAGTGTTCGAGAACGTGCCCCATGATGATGGAGAGGAGTTCGAAGAAGACCAACGCCAATACCCCTACGCCACGGTAGCAAGGATTGGGGTGACGAAGAGTCCTTCTGTTTTTTGAGAAAAGGGAGTGGCTATGGAAGGCTGATAAAGGCCCTCGTAGGAACTCTGCTGGGAGGTCTCCCTTTTCTCGAACCATAAATCCTTTTCATACTTTAATCCATAACCATTAGCTTGAAACTATTCCATTTGGAGAGTTACCTTCTGCTTGGTATATAGATTGCACTCATGCAGGATGTGGGGAGCTCCAACACAGATAATGAGGATGGCTGGGGGAGAGCACAAGATGATTGGGACTCGCCTATTTGGTCGCTAAGAAGCAGAATTGAGAGTAACAAGGAGATGATCCGCAATCTTGGCTATCAGCTTGAGGAGTTAAAAGAAACCATTGAGAGGCTCATAAGGATCATCGACCCATCTCCACCGCGGGAATAAATTCGAGCACTATGGGTAACGGCACTCCCTTGGCTTGTTCCAAGCTTGGGGGAGTGCCCCGGTATCTTTATCTTATGTCTTTTATTTTTCGTAGTCTTGTGAGTCGTATCATGTGTAGAGAAGTTATCTTGTAGTATGGTTTTGCACTGTGTCTTGTCACTCCTTGTGATTCCTTTGTATCCGTTGGTGTGTGGTGTTCTATAATGGAATATAAATTAGAAGTATCTTCTATTCTTCTGCACTTTATATTTTATTATGACAATCTCTCTCATCTGCTGATCTTGTGGTAAGTAATGATTTGACATTGGGTGAATGAGTAGAAGTTTATTCGGTATCGATAAGCATGCCTTTGTTTAAATTGCAATAATTACTTTGGTGCTTGAGTAGAGAAGAAGAATTTGATTGCAAATACACTATCTTGTATGTCTTACATGCTTGTGAACCTTCTAGATCATGCACCTTTGTATTAGATTTATTTCCGACAGTGATGATAGGCTTCATGTTGCATGTTTGACATAATTTCTTTTTATAGCATAGTTGATTTACATCTCTCAACACTGTTTGTCTGCTGTAAAGCCTTTCTAGCCTAAAGCCCTGTACTGAGTGTATGGTTCACTTGTGCATCCATTCCCCAAAGCCAAACTTTCTTGACAGCTGTGTCCACCATATCTACCTATGCATGGTATTTCTTGCCATTCCAAGTAAATTTGTCATGTGCTACCTTTAAAAATTCAAAATACTCCTTTTTGTGCCTCTGTTTTTAAGCTCATGAGGGAGCAGTGGAGAGCTAGATATAACTTGTGACGAGCAAGGTCATTTCCCCCCTTTTCAACCGGTGTCGACGGAATACGTCTTCACTTGAATCAACCCGAGAGCAGCTTAAGCAAAAATATAAATATAACTCACAATTCTCCTCCGCGCAATGCAAATCTCAGAAATCAGCTCAAACATTGGATAGTGGTGAAACCAAGGAGAAAGAGGAGCGTACTCGCTCATCTAAAAACTAGCTGCTCTCACAAGTCTAAAAACCTTGCTTGTCATGGGGGACTAGATAGCTTCTCTGTTGTGAAGTCGTTGACGAAAACATGCATACCTCAAAATCATTTTACTTCTGTTTTAAAAACCAAAAAACTCTAGCACATGACTAATCCCCGCTTCCCTCTGCGAAGGGCCTCTCTTTTACTTATTGTTGAGTCAGTTCACCCACTTCCTCTACCTTCTACAAGCAAACCCAGAGTGTTGAATTTTGATGTTAAGCAAGTATGATATCTACATTATGTCTTTTATGTCTCATGATAGTTATTCATTTTTCTTATGTCAATTCTAACTCTTTTATAAGTATATAGCTTTGACGATTTGCAACTCGTGGGAAGATGATCGGATGGTTGAAGCATTTAAATGAATCTTTCTTGAAATATGGGCTGAAAAGTATAATTGTTTCTTAAGCAGAGTCTCGTTTTGTCTTTGCGTAATAAGTTTATGTCTTCTTTCACCTTAACATGTTGTAGTTACATTACTTGTTTTCGAGAAGCTTTACGAGAGAAAGGTTGTTGCTTAAGATATATTTGTGTTTGATGAGTAAATACTGATGCTTCATGTTCGTATTCTTTATTTATCGACACTTCACTCCATAAACCTGTGGTCATGTTTACCGAGTTCAGTTTTCGCTTGGGGACAAGCGGAGTCTAAGCTTGGGGGAGTTGATACGTCCATTTTGCATCACTATTTTACATCATAATTCATCTTTATTCATTGATATATTTCATATTATGATGCAATACTTATGTTATTTTATATTATTTTGCATGACTGGCAGTTATATGGGATGCATCTGCCGGAGCCAGAAATCAGCTGGAAAAGTACCTGTTAAGATACCAGACGTCAGAAGCTGAGAAAATTCCAGGAAAATAAGAAAGTCAATATTACGAAGAATAAGTCACGGAGCTAAAAGGGGGCACGGAGGCGAGCTCCCAAGGGCAGGGGCGGCCTGCAGCCACGGGCCCACCCTTGGCCGCGGCAGGGGCCCGCCCCCTGGCCCCTGTGGCCCCTCTTCGTCTCCCCTTCGGCGTATTATTGACCCTTGACCTAAAAACATTGGGGGCATCAAGGAGGAATTTTTCCGCCGCCTCCACGAGGCGGAAACCGGACAGAGAGAAGAAGAGCTCCGGCAGGGAGAAATCTACCGGAGAATTTCCCTCCCGGAGGGGGGGGGATCGCCGCCATCGTCATCGCCATCACGCCAAGCATCATCGGCATCATCATCAACACCATCTCCATCATCAGCACCATCATCACCGTCATCGTCCCATCTAATCCCGCTGTAGCAATCGTCATTGTTTTGTTATTAGTTCATTGGAATCGTATCCCGGGTATTGATTACCACTTGTAGTTGATGCTTGAGAGTTTTATCGGTGAATTATCTTTACGATCAGATTGTTACCCTTATTCATATCACCTCTGGTCTTGATCTATATGATGTCTTGTGAGTAGTTCGTTTGGTTCTTGAGGACATGGGGAAAGCCTAGTTGCTAGTAATTGCATAATGCTGAGTAATATTTAATGGTTTGATTTATGTTGTGTTGTTATTCCTCTAGTGGTATCATGTGAACGTCGACTACATGATACTTCACCTTTCAAAGGGCCTAGGGGAATGCATAGTGTATTTAGTTTGCTTATGGTAGGGTTGCAGGAGTGACAGAAACCTAGACCCCAATTTGTGAACTAGTGCACAAGGGAGCGTAGGGTCTCGGAGTCTAAGGATGTGGTTAGGTTTTTATCTTAATTACTTTCTTGTAGTTGCGGATGCTTGCAAGGGGTTTAATCACAAGTATGTATTTGTCAAAATTAGGGCGGTGCATTAGCATAGGTCCACCCACACAGCACTTTATCAAAATATTGAAGGTTAATCACCCGCGTGCAATGAAATTGGCTAGGTAGAAACTCCCATGTGTCCTCGAGAACGTTTCAATCTTCATAAGTAACACAACCGACATGTCCTTTGAGCTTAAAAGGATTGGGCTATTTTCTGCAATTATTGTAGCACTCTTTTATTTACTCGTTTTTCATTTGTTCTTTAAATCAAAAATCCAAAAAACATTTCTCTTTTAGTGCTTGCAATGAAACCTTTGCTGAAAACTACTTGTCAACACCTTCTGCTCCTCGTTGGGTTCGACACTCTTACTTATCAAAAGGACTATGATAGATCCCCTATACTTGTGGGTCATCAGAGACCACACCGGCAGCGCCCCGCCGGAGTTTTCCCCCTCCAATCTGCAACTCCAGGTCTCTGTTTCGTGGTTTTTGTGTTTCGACGGCGCCCCCTTCTAGAAAACGTCTGGGGGCTATTTTATAGGCATTTTTAGGTCAAGACGGAGGCGTGGGGACGAAGATCGACGGCAACGGAGCCTCGAGGCCCAAAAGAGGGGTCCCCACGCGGCCAAGGAATCTGGCCGCGTGGGACCACCTAATTTGGTCCTCATACCTCCTCTCGTGCGCTTCCTTGACTCCCAAGCTTCATTCCTTCCAAAAAATGATGCTCGTAAATTTTTAGGTCATTTGGACATCGTTTGGGTCCCTGAAACATCAAAATATAGAAAATAGGGTTTTCTGCCAGTGCAGGGTTAATTCCAGAAAAATAGGAAAACTGTGAAATCTTCCCAAAATCATTATAAAACAATGATATAACCCTTATAAGATACAAATATGATTGAAATATGAGTATTATAATGCAAATTTCATGTATGCATTTTACATGCATCAGCACTTAGCCTTGATCAACACGTAAACTTCTTCTTTTAGCCTTGACTCCAATATATGGAGATCAAGCATGGCATATGGACCAAACCTACAAGTATAACTCAAAGCAAATATTAGTCCATAAGGGTTGTCATTAATTACCAAATGCACACATGGGGCAACCATGCTCTTTCAATATCATTCCAAAGGCAGTGTGCCTTTTGGAATTGATGATCCTAAGCCTAATTAGGAAATTTGAAAAAGGAAAAAAATATACATGGATACTAGCAATATAAGTTTAGTCAAAATCACTCTTGCATCATATGAAGGAGCTTCCCTCTCCATCCTATCCTCTCTCCGGAGTTTATGATGATGCAAAGGAAATCCCAGTACCTTGATGGAGAAATAACCAACAATACAATCTTGTTCAAAGCAAGTGAGGACCCATTCGTGTTCCTAACAACTTTAATATTGTTTTCAATGAAAATGATGGTATCCTCAACGTTTGGAAGCTGAATATACCACCAGGATAAATTTGGAGGTATAATCCCCTAATGATATTATGGTTGCCAACTTTGCTCAACATTCCGGCGAAAGCATCAACAACCAGATTAAAACAAAGGGAATTCCCCCAGGGAATTCCCCTATCTCAGCTCCTTGATAATAGTTTTAGTGACTATTTGTAATGGAAAGTCTTGGTAAACATTCATGTAGTATTAGGAGCACCATTTGAGCACCACTTCTTATAAGCCAGGAGGCAAATATTCACACCCATAAGATATGGAATGCCCAACCCACCTTGTGACTTTGGCATACACACCAAGCACTAGTTTATTAAATGCAATTTCTTTTTTGTCTTTGATATCATTCCAAACGCAGTGTGCCTTTTGGAATTGATGGTCCGAAGCCCAATTCGAAAATTTGAAAAAATAAAGCAAATATACATGGATACTAGCAATATAAGCTTACTCAAAATCAATCTGACATCATATGAAGGAGCTTCCCTCTCCATCCTATCATCTCTCCTAAGTTTATCATGACGCAAAGGAACTCCCAGTTACTTGATAGAGAAATAACCAATAATACAACCCATTATATTTCTATTAGAATCAATTTCATCCGGCTCTATGTTAACGGAGATCAACAATCGCCCTAGATATAACTATTTTTCATTCCACAATCTTGTTCAAAGCAAGTGAGGACCCATTTCATGTTCCTAACAACTTTAACATTGTTTTCAATGGAAATGATGGTATCCTCACGTTTGGAAGCTGAATATACCACCATGATAAATTTCGAGCTATAATCCCCAAATGAGATTATGGTTGGCAACTTTGCTCAACATTCTTGCAAAAACAAAAACAGCCAGATTAAAACAAAGGAGGACAGGGAATTCCCCTATCTCAGCTCCTTGATAATATTTATAGTGACTATTTGTAGTGGAAAGTCTCGGTAAACATTCATGTAGTATTAGGAGAACCACTTGAGCACCACTTCTTTTAAGCCAGGAGGCAAATATTCACACCCATAAGATATGGAATGCCCAACCACCTTGTGACTTTGGCATACACACCAAGCACTATTTTATTAAATGGAATTTCCAAAGGCAGTGTGCCTTTTGGAATTGATGGTCCAAAGCCTAATTAGGAAATTTGAAAAAGGAAAGCAAATATACATGGATACTAGCAATATAAGTTTAATCAAAATCACTCTTGCATAGTATGAAGGAGCTTCCCTCTCCATCCTATCCTCTCTCCGGAGTTTATCATGATACAAAGGAACTCCCAATTACTTGATAGAGAAATAACCAACAATACAACCCGTTATATTTCTAATAGAATCAATATCATCCGGCTCTATGTTGATGGAGACCAACAATCGCTCTTGATATAACTAATTTTCATTCCACAGTCTTGTTCAAAGCAAGTGAGGACCCATTTCGTGTTCCTAACAACTTAACATTGTTTTCAATGAAAATGATGGTATCCTCAATGCTTGGAAGCTGAATATACCACCAGGATAAATTTGGGGGTATAATCCCCTAATGAGATTATGGTTGGTAGCTTTGCTCAACATTCTGGGGAAACCATCAACAGCCAGATTAAAACAAAGGGAATTCCCTCTGGCAATTCCCCTATCTCAGCTCCTTGATAATATTTTTAGTGACTATTTGTAGTGGAAAGTCTCGGTAAACATTCATGTGGTATTAGGAGCAACACTTGTGCACCACTTCTTTTAAGCCAGGAGGCAAATATTCACACCCATAAGATATGGAATGCCCAACCCACCTTGTGACTTTAGCATACACACCAAGCATTAGTTTATTAAATGCAATTTCTTTTTTGTCTTCGATATCATTCCAAAGGCACTGTGCCTTTTGGAATTGATGGTCCAAAGCCTAATTAGGAAATTTGAAAAAAGGACAGCAAATATACATGGATACTACCAATATAAGTTTACTCAAAATCACTCTTTCATCATATGAAGGAGCTTCCCTCTCCATCCTATCCTCTCTCCGGAGTTTATCATGATGCAAAGGAACTCCCAATTACTTGATAGAGAAATTACCAACAATACAACCCGTTATATATCTAATAGAATCAATCTCATCCAGCTCTATGTTGATGGAGACCAACAATCTCTTTTGATATAACTATTTTTCATTCCACAATCTTCTTCAAAGAAAGTGAGGACCCATTTCATGTTCCTAACAACTTTAACATTGTTTTGAATGAAAATGATGGTATCCTCAACGTTCGGAAGATGAATATGCCACCAGGATAAATTTAGAGGTATAATCCCCAAATGAGATTATTCGTTGGCAATGTTGATCAACATTCCGGTGAAAGCATCAACAACCAGATTAAAAGAAAGGGAATTCCCCTAGGGAATTGCCCTATCTCAGCTCCTTGGTAATATTTTTAGTGAATATTTGTAGTGGCAAGTCTCGGTAAACATTCATGCAGTATTAGCAGAACCACTTATTTTAAGCTAGGAGGCAAATATTCACACCCATAAGATATGGAATGCCCGACCACCTTGTGACTTTGGCATACACACCAAGCACTAGTTTATTAAATGCAATTTCTTTTTTGTCTTTGATATCATTCCAAAGGCAGTGTGCCTTTTGGAATTGATGGTCCAAAGCCTAATTAGGAAATTTGAAAAAGGAAAGCAAATATACATGGATACTAGCAATATAAGTTTACTCAAAATCACTCTTGCATCATATGAAGGAGCTTCCCTCTCCATCCTATCCTCTCTCCGGATTTTATCATGATGCAAAGGAAGTCCCATTTAATTGATAGAGAAATTACCAACAATACAACACGTTATATTTCTAATAGAATCAATCTCATCCGGCTCTATGTTGATGGAGACCAACAATCGCTTTTGATATAACTAATTTTCATTCCACAATCTTGTTCAAAGCAAGTGAGGACCCATTTCGTGTTCCTAACAACTTTAACATTGTTTTGAATGAAAATGATGGTATCCTCAACGTTTGGAAGCTGAATATGCCACCAGGATAAATTTAGAGGTATAATCCCCAAATGAGATTATTGGTTGGCAATGTTGATCAACATTCCGGTGAATGCATCACCAACCAGATTAAAACAAAGGGGGAGAAGGAATTCCCCTATCTCAGCTCCTTGATAATATTTTTAGTGACTATTTGTTGTGGAAAGTCTTGGTAAATGTCATGTAGTATTAGGAGCACCACTTGAGTACCACTTCTTCTAAGCTAGGAGGCAATATTCACACCCATAAGATATGGAATGGCCAACCTACCTTGTGACTTTGGCATACACATCAAGCACTAGTTTATTAAATGCATTTTCATTTTTTTATTTGATATCATTCCAAAGGCAGTGTGCCTTTTGGAATTGATGATCCTAAGCCTAATTAGGAAATTTGAAAAAGGAAAAAAATATACATGGATACTAGCAATATAAGTTTAGTCAAAATCACTCTTGCATCATATGAAGGAGCTTCCCTCTCCATCCTATCCTCTCTCCGGAGTTTATGATGATGCAAAGGAAATCCCAGTACCTTGATGGAGAAATAACCAACAATACAACCCGTTATATGTCGTGGGGTTGTCACGGCAAGTCCTTCCTCTGGGAAGGTGAGTTCTGGGGCCATTGATACACGAAGTACGTAGGAGAGGTTAATCTCGCCTAGGGATACAGATTTACCCAGGTTCGGCCCCTCTTGATCGAGGTAAAGACCTACTTCCTGCTTCTCTTTATTGATTGGGTGGATTCTCGATTACAAGGCTCCGGCTCCTCTCTGGGGAGTCGGCGACTATGGATTGCTTAGAACTTGTCGATCTAAGGTCCAGGACCCCGCTTATAAAGGTGGCCGGGTCTCTAGACTTACAACCTACACCGAGTCATACTAGAACACGGAGTCCTACTCTACGTCTTGGCCTTCCAAGTTAGGGCTCCGGGTTGTACTTGGACTCCTTCCTGATGGGTCCCTTTTCCGTCATGGGCCTTGGTCGGCTTGTCTCCAGCCCAGCCCATGCGACTTGATGCATGACTCGGCTTTGGCCTTCTTGGGCTTGGCGGGTCTACTTTCCGGGTCCATGGGCCTACCTATAAAGTATCCCCCCATCATTATATTTCTAATAGAATCAATCTCATCCGGCTCTATGTTGATGGAGGCCAACAATCGCTCTTGATATAACTAAATTTCATTCCACAATCTTGTTCAAAGCAAGTGAGGACCCATTTCGTGTTCCTAACAACTTTAATATTGTTTTCAATGAAAATGATGGAATCCTCAATGTTTGGAAGTTGAATGTACCACTAGGATAAATTTGGAGGTATAATCCCCTAATGAGATTATGGTTGGAAACTTTGCTCAACATTCCGGCGAAAGCATCAACAACCAGGTTAAAACAAAGGGAATTCCCCTATCTCAGCTCCTTGATAATATTTTTAGTGACTATTTGTAATGGAAAGTCTTGGTAAACGTTCATATTGTTACAAGCGATAGCAAAACAACGATGAAATTAAGCAAGATCAAACCAACGGGGACACAAGATTTTAACGTGGAAAACCCTTCCAACAAGGAAATGGAAAACCAGGGGCGCCAGCCAGCAATACTTCACTATTTCGGGGTGAGGTTACAAACGCGCCGGGATTTACCATGTGTGGCTTATCTTCGGCGGTGGCTTACAAGAAGTATTTATAGTGGTCCTGAACTAATCTAGATCGGTAACAATTGGCGTCCAGGTTGGTTACAACTCATACCGTACTGTGGGGACAGCGCCCCCGCACCCCCGGCAGACCTCCTGTCTCGGAGCATCGCGGTGGGCTAACGCCCCTGCTTCGCTTCGGCCTACCGGTGACGGGCCTCGCTTCGCTCCGTCGTTAGCCTTCTTACTTATAGAAACGGATTTGGATCACCATAAAATAACACTCCACCTTGAGACAAATTCCATCTTGTAGCATCAACAATCCTTCACCCTGAAACATCAAAGAAAACACTTTCGGCGCCAACTAGCCTCTTGGGCTAAACAGTTATACCAACTAAGCTCGAGCAAAGCTCAAACTTAGCAACAGGAACTGGCTTTGTCATCATATCAGCAGGATTATAATGATTACTAATCTTGCATACCGTCAACTTACCTTGTGCAACAACATCACACACATAATGGTATTTGACATCAATGTGCTTTGTTCTCTCATGTAACATCTGATCCTTAGTAAGGTAAATGGCACTTTGACTGTCACAAAACAGGTTAATGCAAGTGTCATCTCCCCAAAGCTCAGCAAACAGACCTTTCAACCAAACAGATTCTTTACATGCTTCAGCAATAGTCATGTACTCAGCCTCGATAGTAGATTGTCCAACAACACCCTGCAAGGTAGCCTTCCAGCTAACAGCACATCCACTAACAGTAAACACATAACCTGTGAGGAACCTCCTCTTATCCAAGTCGGTAGCAAAATCTGAATCCACATAGCCTGTGAGTCCCTCACCAGTCTTGCGAAACTTAAAGCAACCATTGGATGTGCCGCGAAGGTACCTAAAAATCGACTGAACAGCTTTCCAATGTTCTTTACCAGGATTAGCCATGTATCGACTGACCAACTCATAGCATAAGACAAATCAGGTCGAGAACACACCATGGCATACATAAGGAACCAACATCACTAGAATATGGAACTCGTGACATGTACTCAATATCTTCGTCAGAACTAGGACATTGCAATGCTGACAACTTAAAGTGAGGAGCAATAGGCGTACTAACAGACTTTGCATCATGCATGTTAAAATAATGAAGAACTTTCTTAATGTAATTCTCCTGACTAAGAAATAGCAATCTAGATTTTCTGTCTCTTGAAATTTCCATACCTAGAATTTTCTTAGCAGGTCCAAGATCCTTCATCTCAAACTCACTACTCAATTGTTTCTTCAACGTAGTGATTTCCTTCATGCTCTTGGCAGCAATTGACATATCATCAACATATAGTAGCAAGTATATAGGCGATTCATCAACAAATTTAATGTACACACAACTATCATATTCAGACCTCTTAAAGCCATGTGACATCATAAAGAATCACACCTTTTATACCACTGTCGAGTGGTAAAGACCTACTTCCTGCTTCTCTTTATTGATTGGGTGGATTCTCGATTACAAGGCTCCGGCTCCTCTCTGGGGAGTCGGCGACTATGGATTGCTTAGAACTTGTCGATCTAAGGTCCAGGACCCCGCTTATAAAGGTGGCCGGGTCTCTAGACTTACAACCTAACTGCTGCTGATCGGCCAAGGAGAAAAGTTCTCCATGCAAAAACGCAGTCTTCACATCTAACTGCTCAAGCTCAAGATCATGCATAGCAACAATACTGAAGAATGTACGAATAGAACTATGCTTGACAACCGGGGAGAACACATCATTATAATCCACACTGGGAATTTGGCTGAAACCTTTAGCTACTAACCTTGCCTTAAACCTTGGAGGCTCATTAGGAGACAAACCTTCCTTTCTCTTAAAGATCCACTTGCAGCGGATGGCCTTCTTTTGTTTAGGCAAGCGCACAACATCCCATGTGCCATTCTTCTCAAGTGATTGCATCTCCTCATGCATTGCACCAATCCACTTGTCATGATCAACCAAAGCAATAGCTTCAGTATATGTAGCTGGTTCAGCCTCATGCTCCACCTGTTCAGCACAACTCAGAGCAAAATAAACAACATCACATTCTTCAATTAATCGGTTAGGGGGAACATTTTTTCTCCTTGGCCGATCAGCAGCAGTGGACGGTTGCTGCAAAACAGGATGTGAGGTTTGCACAATCTCCTCATCAACAGTTTCTGTTACCTCCTCATCTAGGTGCTCCACCTGCAAACGAACCTGTGGTTCGTCCTTATCAGAAGAATCTGGCACAACATCAGTAGTCAAACTGTCCTGATACATAACAGATTCATTAAACACAACACTCCGGCTGAAGAAAGTCTTTTTGGTTTCCGGATTCCACAACTTATATCCTTTCACTCCGGAACCAAAACCAAGAAATAAGCACTTAACAGCTCTAGGCTCTAACTTTCCATTATCAACATGAGCATAGGTAGTGCAACCAAAAACATTCAATTGTGAATAATCAGCCGGCTCACCAGACCATACCTCAATAGGAGTTTTCTTCTCAAGGGGGATGGATGGTGACCTGTTGGTCAAGTAGCAGGCGGTGTTGGCAGCCTCAGCCCAAAAACGGCTGTTCGTGCGGTTGTTGGACAACATGCAACGAGCTTTGGAGATGATAGTCCTATTCATCCGCTCCGCTACACCATTCTGCTGAGGTGTGTACGGGATGGTGTGATGCCTGACAATGCCTTCCTGCCTGCAATAATCATCAAATTCATGCAAACAAAATTTGCCACCATTGTCAGTATGAAGCAACTTCACCTTCCTCTCAGTTTGCCTTTCTATCATAACTTTCCACTCTCTAAAAGCAGCAAAAGTCATCTTTATTTTTCATAAAATAAGGCCAAACTCTTCTAGAGTAATCATCAATAATAGTAAACATATAACGAGCACCACCATAAGAGGGCTTACGTGAAGGCCCCCACAAATCAGCATGTACAAAATCTAATGTACCTTTAGTGGTATGAACGGAAGCATTGAATTTAACTCTCTTATGCTTACCAAACACGCAGTGTTCACAGAACGGCAACTTACTCATATTGCAGTCCTTTAGCAGTTCTCTCTTGACCAATTCTACCATACCAAGTTCACTCATGTGTCGAAGTTGCTTATGCCAAAGGTTAGTTGTACTTGAATTATCATTAGTAATAACAGCAGCAGTACCAGACAAAGTGCTACCTCTAAGAATATATATAACTTGGCAGAATTCATATCACCAACCATAACAATAAGAGAACCTTTCGATACCTTCAGGCGTTTATTCCCTCCGGCATACTTGTACCCGTCACAGTCAAGGGTACTCAGCGAGATCAAGTTTCTCGCCATGTATGGTATGTCTTTCACTCCCGTCAGCGTGCGTGTCATCCCATCATGGGTCTTGATCTGAACAGATCCAACGCCAACAATGTGACATTTGTTGTCGTTCCCCACACGCACAAAATCTACGCATAAAATCTCCAGTCTGCACAACCTCATAAGAACTGAACCAATCTTTGTTATAGCAAATATGAAACGAACAAGCAGTATCAAGAATCCACTCATCATCACGGGTAACACATGAATCAAAAATAGCTAAGCATTCACCATCAGAACTATTATCACCAGCAACAACAGCAACCTTACCATTACCATTGCCGTCAGATTTATTCTTCGGTTGGTAAGTATCGTTCCTTTTCTCCTTGTTCTGCACCTTCCAGCAATCATCAATGGTGTGATTGGTTTTCTTACAATACCTGCAGAACTTGTCTCGTCCTTTGGACTTTGAACGGCCTCTGCTCTTATCTCTGTTGCTGTTATTGTTGTTGTAGTTGTTATCTCGCTGCTCAGGCCTGCCTCGAACCTGCAATGCATCGCCCTTGGAGGGCGATGCGTCAGTCTGCACCATACCTTTCATCTTTTCCCTGGTCTGCAGGGCCTCACATACTTCCGCGAGGGTTAGATCATCACGGCTCAACAATATGGTATCTCGCAGATTTGTAAAAGAACTAGGCAGCGAACATAACAACAGAAGAGCTAAATCTTCATCATCATATTTTACTAACATCGACACTAGGTCGACCACGATCTCCTTGAAGATCGATAAGTGGTTCATCACAGAACCACCTTCTTGCATCTTGTGCGAGAACAACTTCATCTTCACATGCATCTTGCTGGTTAGATCCTTGGACATGCAGATCGATTCCAGCTTGAGCCACAACGCTGCCGCGGATTTCTCCTACAGCACCTCTTGCAAGATATCATTTGACAGATGAAGTTGAATTAATAACAAAGCCTTACGATCCATGCGCTTTTCCTCAGGATACCACTCCTTCGCGTCCTTCCTTCCGAACGCTTCCAGCGCCTCATCAAGATCCGAAGCCTGCGATAGAATCGCACGCATCTTTGAAAGTGCATGGTTGATCCCATGCATGGTTTTGGTAATTAATGACAATCTCTATGGACTAATATTTGCTTTGAGCTCTATGTGTAGGTTGTCCTTTAGCTTGTGTCAAGATCATTTGTTGATCAAGGCCAAGCTTGTCTCCATGTGTTGGAGTCAAGGTGCTTTGCTTGATCTCCATTTGTTGGAGTCAAGCTCAAGGGAAGAAAAGTGTTGGGTTGATCAAGACTTTGTGCGGGTTGATCAACTCTCAAGTTCATGTGAAGATATGCCGAAGAGTGCTCTCCCCATCTTGGTGTATGGGGGAGCGTCATGTGATTCTTCACCAAGCGAAGTGCAATCAAGAAGATGGTTCGCCTTGAGGAGATGAAGATCGTCTCCATCGATCTCAAGTGGATTAATGCGCAAGGCAAAGGTATGATCTTGGTAGGGCTTTTATTTTACCGGTCTCATGTTGTTTAGTGAGAGACCGGATTATAGGATAGATAGCCGTACTATCAAGAGGGGCTCTCGACCGAGTATCGTGATCGTATCGTTTGTGGAGAGCTCAAACCTTTGCATCCATGCAATCATCTTTATTGGTTCTTATTTGGCTTTTATCCATGTGAGAATATAGAGCTTGTGTTCATCTCCATACCAAGCTCTAGTTCATCAAAAACGGATCTCATGAATATCTTCTTGCGTTTTTGATTTCGGAGGTTTTACCGGTTTGTCTCTTCTACGAGAGGTCAAATTCTCTCCTTATGTTTTCCTCCTCACATGATAGACTATGATGTGTATATGCATGATCTTCTAGGGCTTGTGATTATCTTCGAAACAAGCCCAAGATCATAGAAAACGGAGTCTTGATGAAAAACTTGTGCGTTTCGGTTTTGGAGATTTTGCCGGTTCATCTATGCGGAAGGTTTCACTCTTCCATTTTTTAGCAAAATCTCCATTGCTTGGTTTCAATATTTTTACTTTTTGTAGGGTAGCTCTTGTCGTCCTCTTTCCAACAAAATTGGATTCACTCGATTCGGAGTTGCCACGCAAAAGTTATTCAGTTTCAGGGTTTGCCTGTTTTTCTCTGCTGGCCGGAAGTACCGGTCCCTGGACCGGTACTACCGCTGGGCACTTCCGGTTCCCAGTTCCGGCCCCTACTGCCGCTTATTTTTCTGGGTACTGGACTCCCTGGGTTTCCCCGAATTTTTGCACCGGAAGTAGCACCGGTAGTACCGGGCCACCGGAAGTACCGGTGGCCACAGCGGTACTTCCGCTCCTACTTCCGGTGGAAAGTTCCGGAGGAACTTCCGCTTATTTTTTCAGGCACTGGACTTCTCGGGGTCTCCCAACTTTTGGACCGGAAGTGGGCCCGGAACTACCGGCCCACCGGAAGTACCGGCCCCCGCCGCGGTACTTCCGGTCCTGCGGGTTTTCTTCTCTGAAGTGAGCCGTTGGGGCAGTTTTGCTTGGAGCGGTAGTACCGCCCCTTGGGCCGGTACTACCGGCCCTGCGGGATTTTGTGCCCAACGGCCAGATTCCCAGGGCTCCTATTTAAATGGGTTTTCTTCCCCAACGGTTCAATGGCTTCTTGGTGAACCTTTTGCTCTCTCTCTCCTCCATTGTTGCACATCTTTGAGAGCTTGATTCCTCCACTTCCCTCCTATGATTCTTGCCCATCTTTAGGGAAACAAGAGAGGAGATCTAGATCTACCATTCCACCAATCCATTCCTTCTCTAAGTGAGAGGAACCTAGTAGATCTAGACTTTGGAGTTCTTAGTGTTTCTCTTTGTTCTTCCTCTTAAATCCCTCCATAGCATTAGTTGCTTTGGTTGGATTTTGGGGTGAAGGACTTGACCACTTAGTGTGTTCTTGCCTTTGCATTTGGTGCATAGGTTTGAGTTCCCCACGGTGATACGTGGGATTGAAGGTTGAGAAGCTTGTTACTCTTGGGTGCATTGTGTTCCCAAGAGCTTGTTGCCTCTTGGGTGCATTGTGTACCCTAGACGGTTGGAGGTGCCGCGAAGACTTCGCTTGTGAAGCTTCGGCACGAGTTTGGGAGCCCCCAATTGAGTTGTGGGTGTGTGCCCCAAGAAGAGTTGTAAAGGGCTCCGGAATCCGCCTTGAAGGATTCCGATAGTGGAAGGTGAACCAATCCCTTGGGTGAGGTTCATCGGAGAATAGGGTGAGGCCTTTGTGGCATCTTGAGTAGGCCTCTTGTGGCGAGCTCACACCCCTCCAACGAGACGTACTCCCTTAACAGGAGGAACTCAGGAATACATCCTCGTCTCGCGTGCCTCGGTTATTTCTATACCCGAGCTTTACTTATGCAATTTACATTGTGATAGCCTTCGTGCTTGAAGTTCATATCTTGCTATCTCCTTGTTGCTTGAATTGCTTAGCATAAGTTGTTGGTGCACATAGGTAACCCTAGCATATTAGGTTGTTGGCTTGGTAATTTAAACACATAGTTTTATTCCGCAATTATCAAGCCCCTAATTAGAAAAAGTTTTAATCGCCTATTCATCAACCCCCCACCCCCCCCCCCCTCTAGGCGACATCCGGGCATTGTTTGTTCTTTCAATCTTGACTTGCCACAGAGAAAACCTCGTCTTGTAGTCCAGCAACGGTAGATCAAACTTCATCGATGCCATCGCAAAACCCTAATCTGAAACCAAGGCTCTGATACCACTTGTTACAAGCGATAGCAAAACAACGATGAAATTAAGCAAGATCAAACCAACGGGGACACGAGATTTTAACGTGGAAAACCCTTCCAACAAGGAAGAGAAAAGCCACGGGCGCCACCCGACAATACTTCACTATTTCGGGGTGAGGTTACAAACGCGCCGGGATTTACCATGTGTGGCTTATCTCCGGCGGCGGCTTACAAGACGTATTTATAGTGGTCCTGACCTAATCTAGATCAGTAACAATTGGTGTCCAGGTCGGTTACAACTCGTACCGTACCGCGGGGACGGGCGACGGGCCTCGCTTCGGCCCAAGCCTACCGACGACGGACCTCGCTTCGCTCCGTCATTAGCCTTCTCACTTATAGAACCGGATTTGGATCACCATAAAATAACACATGTAGTATTAGCAGCACCATTTGAGCACCACTTCTTATAAGCCAGGAGGCAAATATTCACACCCATAAGGTATGGAATGCCCAACCCACCTTGTGACTTTGGCATGCACACCAAGCACTAGTTTATTAAATGCAATTTCTTTTTTATCTTTGATATCATTGCAAAGGCAGTGTGCCTTTGGAATTCATGGTCCAAAGCCTAATTAGGATATTTGAAAAAG